>CM059999.1:28958122-29208751 GCA_030463065.1 Aphidoletes aphidimyza
CAAAATGTCATCGTTTTTCAAGTTTTTCGCTATTTTGTTTACGAAAAACTCATATATGCTTCCAAAATGTCCCAATTTTTAATGTTGTTTGCTCAATTTTCAGAAAAAACTCATTAAACCACTAAAAATGTCCTCGTTTTTCAATGTTTTGGCTTATATGTGCAGAAACAACTCATGAATCCTAAAAAAGAATGTCCTCGTTTTTCAACTTGGCTATTTTTTAAAAAATGCTCACCGAGGACAAAAAACGAGGACATTCCTGGCTTTTAGTCCAAGGCAGGGGCCACGGCCCCCTGTGCCACCCCCTGCATACGCCCATGACTCTCGTAAATCTAAAGTAGTTTGTATTTCGGGTACTTTAGATTTCTGGATGCCTTTCAAAAATCGCTAAAATTGATAAAAATAACAATATACAAATACTGTAGATTATATTTTAATAATGTTTTTTTAATTTGAGTATGAAAATAACAGATTATGCAGCATTTGGCTATGAAAAATAATCAGATAATAGAGACGAGTTTGTTTCGGTGGTTTAGCCAGATAAGTTTTTACTAATTATTAGCGAACATTTTATTGTTTTCGCTCCACTTGATCATCGTATTGACTGCATTCAATGCATCAGTGTAATGCGGCAATTCATCCGAAGTCAATTTCAAAAGCAGTATTGCATAGCGGATGGAATGGTTTTTTAGCGTTTCTTGAATCGAAATATTTTTTGTTTTTGAGCTGACATTTTAATTATGTAGTATTTAAAACGATATAATGGTAGGCATCGATGTATATGAAACTCATCGCGTTGCAACGAAAATCGAACTGATTCTGCTCTGCTTACACTTCGAAAATCTTAAGAAAATCTTCAGGAAGAACCAAAATGTTAACCAAAATCATCTTTAGTTTTCTGGAAGATTTAGATTCCTGAATCTTTAGATTTGTGAGAGTCGACTGCAGTCTGTTTGAAATATATGTTCATGAAGTAATCACGACCATTCTGAAAAAAATGAATGCCAGGCAGTGCCAGCCATTCAAACGGCCATATATCAGAAATTAGCGCAGATATTTCAAAAAGTAGGTTTTTCAAACGTCCGAATGTTGGAAATGTGACGTTTTTGATTTTTCTGGTAAATTAGGAGTTAATAGATGACAACAATGTTCTACAATTTTGTTGGTTTGTTGGATTTCTACAAGTGTCCTTAACAAATCTTTTCTCTATCGCTTTTTCCACGAAATTTTTTGATTTTATTAAATTCAATAGATGTAGATTAAACTAAATCAACACAATTCAAATTTTTCAACATTTCATTTCTATTCAAATCTTTGTTTTGAGCAAATCACAAAATGATCTCAAACAACGCGTCTCGTTCACACGTTCATAATGAAGTTATGATTTTCAAGTTTAGAATAAATTCCGTTTTTCATCGTCGACCGAACTATTTTTTAAATTCAATATTTATATTGGTACCGTAAACAGTGATACACAAATACCTGTTTCACATCGTTGTCCCTCGAAGCCGGGTAAACATTTACAGGAATAGTTAGCCACAAGGTCAATACAAGTTGAATTATTTAAACAAATAGCAGTAAGACATTCATCTGTGTTTTCGGAACAGTCATCCCGTTCGTAACCAGCTGGACACGTGCATGCGTATTCCTCCGTTGAATTCGTACATACTCCACCATTTTGACAATCAGACTGGAAACAAAGCACACATCCTTCCTTTGGTTTCGTCGAATTTAAGCGAAAATGCGAACGTGGTCTAATTTTGTCTAAATAAATTTCCTCGTGGGGGAAAAAAGGGAGAAGAAAACCACCGATACGAGCTTCTCCAACGCACCCCTTAAACGCAGCGCCATTATCGTCACCAATTATCTTTGAATTTATATCCGTAGACGGCATCCCACCCAAATAGACAGGATAGACTCCCGAGAACAAACTCATAAATTCATGTTGGTCAATTTCTGCTGTAGTGGAATGAATATGAGCATCATATGCTTCTTCATATCCTTTAAAGCTTCCTTTGAGTGTGTTATCTTGAACATTCACCACAAGTGTTTGCCAATCGTAGTTATTGTTGTCTTGAGTGAATCTCCTAATTTCTGGTAAATCTCCAGTAAAATTCCATAGTAAAGTCACTTGATTTTTGAATACAGCAACTTCGAAATATTTTCTTTGGTTCTGCACATAAAGTAAAGTACCCCCAGTTTTGGTTCTGAATGAAATCTCAATTGAACCTTTCAAAGGTACATTTTGTAATTTGTCTGAAGGTTTTTCATGGAATGTAAATACTAATGGCTTCATTTGATCGGCCTGAAATGTCATGTTCGTGATACACTCAAAGCCGTCATCCAAATTTTGACACATTCCGTTTCCTGGACAGTTAGTCAATTCACAGAACTGAGTATCTTGACAGTATCTCCCAAAATAGCCACGCGGACAAATGCAAATAAAATCATTCCATGTATTTTTACATATTGAGCTATGTAAACAAGGTTCAAGTCGGCATAGATCGTCGGACACCTCACCTTTTTAAAATTTATAATTTTTTTAAAATTTATAATCTACTAATATTAACATCTTTATTAGGTAGTATGTTTTATTAACGGTCAATCTATGTTCGCCGGAATAAGTTTTATCCCCGGGGGTAATTATTATGAGAACTGTCAAGTGTACAACAACAGAACAATATTTACTCTCGAGTTTTTTCATAAATAATAATATATATTCAAACCAAAAATTAGTGAAATCGACCGAAAATAATAGATTATTTACTTTTCTATAGAATATATAAAAATACAATCAATAAAATTCAATCAAGTGATTTACAAGTGAAAAATCGGAAGCAAATTATCATTGTTTATTTACTGTTGTTGTATCTCATTACAATATGCCAGAATTGCATTGTTGTGTTATGAATAAGTGCGAGGGGGAACAATTCAAAGGATTAAGTGTGAATTGTATGTTTTGCTCAAAACAAATATTTGTCGATAATCGGCAAAGACTCAACAATTGAATATGCATGAAAAAAGTGTAAAGAAAAAGGTAACATGAAAGAAAGAATAAATAAAATGGAGAGAAATTAAAAAAAAGAAAGATGAAATAGCAAACATGCGAGCACAGTTAAATGACGAACAGAAAACAATAGAAGAGTTAAATAAAAAAAACGAACAATCAAATGATGAAATAGTTAAAAACAACAAAATAATACAAGATCTCGAATTCAAACAAATAAAACAAAATGAAAATGAAAATGACAACTTCAAACATGACACTTTGAACGAATGAATGGTGATGAATAATTCAATGAATTCGAGTGCATTAAATAAACCATCAAGTGAAAATGACATTTTTTCAATTCTTGTCTCAAAGTTCGATGAAAAAACAACAACTGAAGACATTGTAAAACGCATACAAAGTGGTACACAACTCGATTCTGATCTATTTCATGTCAGCAAACTTTCAAGTCGAAAGAATAAATTAAAAAAGTACACAAATTTCAAAATTTTAACATTCAGCAAATCTGTATATGACCAAATCATTGATAAACAATTATGGGAGAATGATTTTACAGCTAGAGAATTTGTGACCCAACGAAATAAACCAAAAAATCAAAACCCACAAAAGAAAAAAGTAAATCATAACAATAAAAAAGCTCAAAATCCAAATAAACAGTTAACAAATAAAAAGTCGAATCAAAATAATGGTACTCGATTTGACCATCGAAATTTCAATAACTACCGAAACTATAACCGTTTTCACCATAATGATAATATTCACAGGCAGAATAATAATTGAAATATAAACCGTTTCAATCGTTCAAATCATTATGTACCGTATGCGCCGATATTTAGACACAATTATCAAGACCATCAAAATTTTCCCTATCATTATATGAACACCGACCAGTTCATTCGGCCGCAATTCCAGCCACAATACCAGCAACAATTTCAACAGCATTTTCAATTACCACTTCAACCACCAATCCAAAACCAGTGGCAACCACAATATCATCCAACCTATCAAAGACAACCATTTCACCACCAGTTTACCCAATAAACAACAAAGCTGATGCAATTGAGGTTTTGGAATATATGATGCTACTAGAAATGCAAAATTTAGATAGGGTGCCGATCAATGATTCAACAATTGACATATTTATAGATAAAATAAATTCACTTCAGATACAAGTGAATGAAATCCAGAAAGATACCGCAAAACCAACAACAAAATTAACAGCTAAGAGTTCATATTGCAGTGGCCTAGACAGTTTCAATAAGATTTATTGCCACAATGTTAATGGGCTTCGTACCAAATTACCAGAATTTTTTGCTAATATATTAATTTCTCCTTTTAAGGTTTACATGTTATGTGAAACTAACCTTGATGACACAATTCCATCATCAAATGTATTCCCGAATGATTTTAATGTATACAGATGTGATAGGTCGAGCCTTACTGAGAGTAATCAATCAAAAAAGAAGAAAACAGGCGGTGGAGTTCTGATTGCGGTTCATGAATCATTAAATTCTCACCTAATAGGAAATGGTGAAGCATTTGGTACAGAATTAATTTGTGTACAGGTGAACCTTGGCAATTTTAATTTATTCTTAATAGAATCATACATCAGACCAGACTCATCATCGGCAGTATACCAAGCAAATATGGATGCAATGAAATCATTCACATCTACAGCCAAAGCGAGTGATAAATTATAAACTAGGGGGCCTGGCGGTCGAGCGATTCGACCGCATTCTAGTTAAGATCATAAGTATATAAAACCATACATGCGCGCAGGGATTACTATGGGCTGACAATAGCAGCCTATCTGAAAATAGCAGATATTTTCCAAATAAAACAATGGATTTTATTGATAATCACACTGAATCTCTTCGAGCCACAAATTTTAAGATGTGGCCCGAAGAGATTTCGTGTGACTATCAATGGAATCCGATGTTTTATTTGGAAAACAAATCTTCGACCCACATGTGGGATGCATCTTTAAACGCAAATTTATGAACGCTTGAGGAGATTCAGTGTGGCTATCAATAAAATCCATTGTTTTATTTGGAAAATATCTGTTATTTTCAGTCGATATTTTTGCGACATCAGCTATTTTCAGCTGCTATTTTCAGATAGGCTGCTATTCTCAGCCCATTATAATCCCTGCATGCGCGAGGGGGGATAAAATTTCTGAAATGTTCGATAAGTTCACAGACTCCAATTTTGATGCTTTGAAGTAGAGCTACCCTCCCCCCAGACCCCTCTAACCTATACTCTTTTGGGGAACACTATCGATTGCCATCATTGGTTCACCCCTGCATCCCCCTCACTCCCATATGCTTCACATAGTTACACCCTGAAAATGTCTCCTGGACCAATTGTTTGGCATTGGCATTGAATGACATTAAGTACTCTCAAGTACGCGTAGGATTGCTTAAATACGCCCAAATGCGCTTGAGTACTCTTACGTACATGTAGAAATGATGAAAAATATCCAATAAAAACATGGAAAAAACCGAACTAATTATGAAAAATCTCACTCTTTAATTGGCAAACACCCGTTTTTATGCAGGGCTTCTTCTTATGCCCCCCCTAAGTGTTTAAAAATCAAAGCGGTGAAGTGACATACAAATACGCTAGGGCACGAAGTAAGCTACGCCATGTGATTTGCATAGCGTAGTTAGGGCACAGAGTCTCATCTTTGCACCGCTTTGTTGAAAATGTCCCCATACTTTTTGGGGCTCCGCTTAAAGAATAAATTTATAAGATGAAAAAACCTCTGAACGAGGTATAAACAGAGTGGCGCACCCAAATATCTTGCCCACAAAATGACTGATATCACATTTTACGTGGCGCTGTTGAGTTATATATTTTTGGTTCAACGCTTTTCAAATAATTCAACAAACCTTTCCATGATGGCATCAATTGAAATTTGAACTAGTGTGCGCCAGTGCGAGCAAAGTGCGCTTTTCTGACAATTCGATTAGAGTTAGGCTACGATTCAAACCGAAATATTTGTGTAAACAAAATGAATTTATTTTTCCGCCGTAATACAATTCACGTTTTCATTCGGCACTCGCACTGGCGCACACTAGTTCAAATTTCAATTGATGCCATCATGGAAAGGTTTGTTGAATTATTTGAAAAGCGTTGAACCAAAAATATATAACTCAACAGCGCCACGTAAAATGTGATATCAGTCATTTTGTGGGCAAGATATTTGGGTGCGCCACTCTGTTTATACCTCGTTCAGAGGTTTTTTCATCTTATATCAGTAGTTTTGTAAGGTTTATTTGTAAAATACACTCAAAAATAACAACTTTTCGAGATATAACATCAAATTCTGTTCAACTCCATCGATTGAATTGCAAATTTTGAGTACCTTTGAAGTAAATATGGCGAAGATATGACAAAATGAGCCAAAATTTCGATTTCGAAGTTTTTGGTTTTTTTTACTTGTAATCCAAATTTTCCTCCAAATCGAGTCAATAGGCTCCGATTGAAAGCCAATTCTAATGTATATCGATTGTGATATATGAGTTGCGAGCATGTTATGTCATCATATTTAGTATTATATCACAACTTGATTTGATAGTGTCAACTCTGAAACACATATAGCCAAAACCCAATTTTTGCGAAAAATGATGAGTGAATTTCCAACTTTCATAACTTAGGAACGGTTGATCCTATTTTGATGATTGAACCCTCGTTGGATAGGTATTGAGGTGTACTACCAAAGTGTAGTTTTTCAGAATTTTAGAAAATGGGTACGGGGGTCAAAATGATGAAAAACCAAAAAAATCGATTTTCGATTTTTCGGTTTTTCCAATGTGGTGACCAAACTCGATTACAGATTTCTTTCACACTGAGGACTAATTTAAAGCCTAGCTCAATACCTTTCATTTGCGGTACCTGCAGATTTTCTATGTTGTGTATTATCGGAGTTATGGAATTTTGAAAAAAATCGACTCCTCGACACTCTTCCCCTGTTTATTTTCTTATATGTAAAGAAATTCGGCCGTTCTCGACGGTTTTGAACTGCCCCCCAGACTCCCTAAAAATAATGTTATACATCACAGAAATCGAGAGAAGGTACAAAGTCACAAACACACAAACACACATACCAAACCCAATTTTCAGGGAAAACCCCCCTTTCCGGGAAAACGTACACAAGTTATGAACGGGTCAACCGATTTCGATGGTTGAGCACTCGTTGGAAAGGTATTGAGGAGTACTATCGATTGGTCACTCAACGACAGTGGTCAAGATTACCCCCTAGGAGGTATGCTATATAATCTGAAAAAAACACCCCCATACGTCCCCCAAGCGAAATTTTTTGTGGTTCCACAAAAATTCATTTTGACGACAGCTTTCGTTTAGTTTGGTCCTAAGCTACACGCCAATGCCTATTCCACGAATGACATCGGTCGGCAACACAGAATCCGAAAACTCGCGTATATATAGTGTTGCACTCAAAAGTGAATTTTTTGGTGCGCCACGGGGAGAACTGCCGTTCTCCGTGATACCCATTTTCAAAAACCCAAACAACAATCGGTTTTAAAGGAGACATGATATTACATATTTTTGAAAATATGCGAATTTTCACATTTTAATATGAGAAAATGTCCAATTTTTTTCAACATTTTTCAAATTTTTTCAATTTTTTTGAAATGTTTTGAAATTTTTCTCTATGTTGTGCACACCTACGCATAAATATCTTTCATTTACAAAAAACCAAACGAATATCGGTTTAAAAAAGCGTTTGTGAAAGGGATTACAACATTTTTGTTAGTTTATATGTGAATGTTCACATTTTTATATGGGGAAAACATTTGTCTGAATTTTTCAACTTTTTTCAATTTTTTTGAATTTTTTTTTTCTATGTTGTGCACACCTACGCATTAATATCTTTCATTTGCAAAAATCAAAACGGAAATCAGTTGAAATGTGTCCGTAAAAGGGATTACAAAATTTTTGTTAACGTATTAATATATAAGATTCTGGTGACTTCAACCTAAGCGATCTATTGTGGCTAACTGATGATGTTGATGATCCACAAATCGCTTTCCCATTAAATGCTACCACCAGGAAGAAAATCACAATTGTTGATTCATGCCATGAGCTTGGCTTACATCAAATCAACAAAAATTTCAATATAACAACCGACTGTTGGATTTGATTTAAACAAACGACACCAATTTAATAAAATGTGATGTATGTATTGATCAATTATTGAAAATTGAAGGCCACCACCCCCCTTCTGAACTAACAATTTTGAAATGCATTAAGAAAGATGATAGAGTTGAAAATGTCACGGTGTTCCTTGATTTTCAATCAGCAAACTATGCTTACATGCATAGACTACACTTCAAATCTCAAAAATAGCCTTTAATGATAAAATAGACAAGTTTTATGAACAGATTAATGCAGTTATCAAGAAACATGTTCAGGTTAAGAAGCTCAAATCTTCAACACACCCTAAATGGTTCACTCCACAACTTAATAATTTGAAAAATAGGCTGAATAAATTGCGATCCAGGAGAAAATGGTCAACGGAGGCAAACAAAGAATTTTTGATTAAGCGGACTGAATATAATCGAAGTGTCAGAAAGTCATATAACGATTACACCATTGAAATGGAACAAATGATAACTGATGAGCCATTTAACTTCTATAAACACGTAAAATACTTGAACAAATCCAACGACAAATTACCGAATGTCATGGATTATAATGGACAGAAATCCAACAACGAATCGGAAATCGCTAATTTATTTGCTCAATTCTTCTCTACTGCTTACTCTAGATATAATCCAGATGCAGTGCATACGTTTGAATCCAATAACGAACACAGAAACGAATTGATTAATCTATGCAGTAACATTCCAAAAGTGGATATAACTGAAGAAACAGTGACGCAAGCAATCAACAACCTACCAAATAATTTGGTTTCAGGCCCGGATGGAATTCCGAACTTATTCATAAAAATTGTATAGAATCATTAGTGAAACCTATCACACTAATTCTCAGTGAATCCATGAAAACGGCGCAAGTACCTCAATGTTGGAAAACATCGTTTGTAAGGCTGATATTCAAAAGTGGATCAAAAATCGATATTAGTAATTACAGAGGAGTGGCACTCTAATGCGTAACAGCAAAAATATTGGATTCAATATTAACAGGTCATTTGAATTTTCACATTAAGAACATCATTAATGATAGTCAAAACGGATTCATAAAAGGAAGATCAACAATTACGAATCTAGTTGAATTTGCATCGTCCACATTGAACAACTTGTCGACGAATACTCAAACGGATGCAATCTACATTGATCTAGCAAAGGCTTTTGATTCCGTAAACACTGATCTACTGATCCACAAACTCAATGTCATGGGTCTGAACCACGAGATTCTAAGATGGATTGAATCCTATCTGAATGGCAGAAAGCAAATAGTAAAAATCGATAATACGAAGTCAATCCCAATTGACGTTACCTCTGGTACAGGTCAAGGCTACCCAATTGGAGCCACATTATTTTTATTATTTATCATAGAATTACCATATTATGTTGAAGATTCTACATAACTTTCATATGCAGATGATGCTAGACTGTCCAAACATATTGAGTCTGAGAATGATTGCTTGAAATTACAAAATGACTTGGAAAACATTTATATCTTTTTCAGTCGTAATGATTGAATGTTAAGAAGACCGACAATGATTGATCATAACTATATCATTGGAGACGAAGTCATCCTGAGAGTCAATGAAATCAAAGACTTGGGAATTATTCTTGATAGTCAACTCAATTTCAAATCACACATTGAATACATCATAGCAAAAGCCAAATCAAGACTAGCTTGGATCAAAAGATTTGGTCGTGATTTCAAGGATCCGTGGACCATTCGATTTCTCTTTTACACATATGTATTACCAATACTTGAATATGGTTCACAAGTTTGGAACCCCTACATGAAGGGTCAGACCAGAAGAATCGAATCAATCCAGAAACAATTTTTACTTTATGTTCTTCGAAAATTAAAATGGCCAAATAGGTTCCACCTACCAAAGTATGAAGATAGGCTGATGCTCCTTCAGTTGATAACTTTGGAAGAACGAATAATGGTGGCCCTAGTAGTTTTTATTCTCAAATTGATCATTGGTGAAATATCATCTAGTCATTTACTGGAATATATCGTATTTCGTTTACCTCATTACCAAACTCGCAGTAGCAATCTATTAATAGTGCCATTGGAAAAGTGTAATTATAGAAAATATCAGCCAATAAATTTTCTGATAAAAAGATTCCTAATTGTGATATATTTAGTTGATTTCAATGTGAACACAGATACCATAAAAAAGAGATTAATTGAATATTTTAAAACTTCAAAAAAATAAATGTAATAATCAATTTTGCAATCGGTTAATCGCAGCGTTTTGCTCCGTAACCGTTAGGGTTGGCAAATAGGTTAACTGATGGATGCTATCAAACATTGATTATAAATGAATTTGTACATTTTTATACACATTTTTTTATAAATTTATAATAAACGCTGTATGGTGCAGACCATTAGCATTAACATTAAACTCAATGCACGACTATAAAACCATTTGAAAGGTAACTCCAATAAGAAGTGCCATCAGGAGCCTGTTGTTCGAAACACGAAAAAGTGAACATGTTTTCAGAAACTATTTCTTATATTTTACACATACGACTGTGCAAGTGCAGAGGAAATATGAATTTAAATATATTTATAATTTATCATAATTTATTCAAATTTAATTGCAACGAGATTCTATTTCCGTTTAAAAAATCATGGACAAAGCCTTAATTTAGGTAATTTAAAGCATTTCAAATACGAGAAATTGGAATGCTTTAAAAATACATTGTTTTGAGCTTTGTGCATGATATTATTGATCCCTATGAAGGGAGATTCAGATGGTCTTAAGTGGGGTGCTCACAGGTAAACGGGCAGGTCTGGGTGGAGGTTTGCAAATGATCAATCATTTCTTTGTTGCCATGATGGACGACCACAGAATCTTCCAAATGCACTAAATTACCGAATGAGGGAGTTCAAATGCAAATTACTCAACTGGACCAGTCTGGGGAGTTTCGAGTGGTCTAATGGGGTTCAATCAGGTTAAGGGGGAGGGAACAACTGCTATAGGGGTTTGGGAGGCGGGAGTCTGATGGTTGAGCCCTCGTTGGATAGGTTGAGGTGTACTACCAAAGTGTAGTTTTTCAGAATTTACGGTAATGGGTACGGGGGTCAAAATGACGAAAAACCAAATAAATCGATTTTAGACCAATCCTTATTATAGATTTCTTTCATACTGAGGACATTTTTGGAGCATAGCGCAATACTTTTCATTCGCGGTATCTGCGAATTTTCTATGTTGTTTATTAGCGGAGTTATGGAATTTTGAAAAAAATCGGCACCCTGACAATCTCCCCCTGTTTATAAGTAAAGAAATTCGGCCGTTCTCGACGGTTTTGAACTGCCCCTCACGCTCCCTAAAAATAATGTTATACATCACAGAGATCGAGAGAAGGTACGTCACATCATTGTGGACTATATATACACGCAGTTTCGAACTTTTAAACCATATTACTGATCAAAATGAGCTGAGTATCATTGGAAAGGTCTTGGAAAGGAGAGGCGAAAAAGGAAAATCGAAGTTTGACCTCCGATGACCCCTGATATGGAGGTTTGAAAAAGTGAGAAAAATTCCAAAAACTCATCAAAATCTCTAGTAATATGCTTCAATTCGATTCTAATTTTGAATACGAATACAACGATACCCATATCATCAAAATCAGTTGATTCGTTCAAAAGTTATGACATTATCCAAATTTTACCCCCACCCCCTTGATAATGTTGAAAAGGGGCTATGTTTGTCTGTATGTACTTTCAAAAGATTTCGCCGAAACTCACAGACGTTGATAGAATGGTAAAACTAAGAATTTTTTGTTCTACACTTTTTCGATTTGGGGACCCCTATGACCAGGGGGTGAAAAAACACTTCAAAAATGGCCAAAAATGCTATTTTTCCTGGAAATATGCTCAAACAATCAGCAAAAATGAATTTAAATTGCAATTTTATAGCTATCCAATTTGGAATGGACAATTGTCTTTCGTATTTCAATATGCTTCAAAAACATGTTAATGGCCTGCACCATACAGTGTTTCTTCGCCAAAGGTGGTTTATTATTAAATTTATATAAAAAAGAAAAAAAAGAATCATTTATACATAATCGTACATAATGTGCAAATTCTTTTATAATCAATGTTTGCTAGCACCGATCAGTAAACCTATTTGCCAACCCTAACGGTTTCGGAGCAAAATACTGCGATTAACTGATTGCAAAATTGATTATTATCATATTTCTCTTCTTAAAGTTTTAAAATATTCAATCAATCGCTTTTTTATGGTATCTGTGCTCACATTGAAATCAACTAGATATATATCACAACTGGGAATCTTTTTATCAGAAAATTCATTGAATGTATCAAGCATAAAGTTCATTGGTTGGTATTTCCTGTAATTACATTTTTCAAATGGCACCATTAATAGATTACTACTGCGTGTTTAGTAATGTGGTAAACGGAAATTGATACTTTCCAATTATTGGTAATACAAAGGTATAAAAGAGCAATCGGATAGTCCACGGATCCTTGAAATCACGACCAAATCTTTTAATCCAAGCTAGTCTTGATTTGGCTTTTGCTATGATGTATTCTATGTGTGATTTGAAATAGAGTTGACTATCAAGAATGACTCCAAAGTCTTTGATTTCATTGACTCTCTGGATGACTACATTTCCAATGATATAATTATGATTAATTGTTGTACCCATTCGGTGAAACCTCATCAATTTGGTCTTTTTAACATTCAATCTAAGATCGTTACTACTGAAAAAGCCAGAAATGTTTTCCAAGTCGTTTTGTAGTATCAAGCAATCATTTTTTGACTCAATATGTTTGGATAGTCTAACATCATCTGCAAATGAAAGTAATGTAGAATTTTCAACATAATATGGTAATTCAATGATGAATAATAAAAACAATGTTGCACCAATTGGGTATCCTTGACCTGTACCAGAAGTAACGTCAATTGGGATTGATTTCGTATTACCGATTTTTACTATTTGTTTCCTACCATTAAGATATGATTCAATCCATCTTAGAATCTCTTGCATCAAACCCATAACGTCGAGTTTGTGGATCAGTAGATCAATATTTACCGAATCAAATGCCTTTGCTAGATCAATGTAGATTGCATCCGTTTGAGTGTTCATCGATAAGTTGTTCAATGTGGACGAGGCAAATTCGACCAGATTCGTGATTGTTGATCTTCCCTTTATGAATCCGTGCTGGCTTTCATTAATGATGTTTTTAATGTAAAAATTCAAATGGCATGTTAATATTGAATCTAGTAACCTTGCTATTACGCATTGGAGAGCCACACCTCTGTAATTACTAATATCATTTCTTGATCCACTTTTGAATATCGGTCTCACAAACGATGTTTTCCAACATTGAGGTACTTGCGCCGTTTTCATGGATTCACTGAGGATTAGTGTAATTGGTTTCACTAATGATTCTAGACAATTTTTTATAAATAGGTTTGGAATTCCATCCGGGCCTGAATTCAAGTTATTTGGTAGGTTGTCGATTGCTTGCGTCACTATTACTTCAGATATTTCAACTTTTGGAATATTACTGCATAGATTAATCAATTCATTTCTATGTTTGTTGTTGGATTCAAACTTATGAATTGCTTCTGGATTATATCTAGAGTAAGCAGTGGAGAAGAATTGAGCAAATAAATTCGCGATTTCCGATTCGTTGTTGGATTTCTGGTCATTAAGCTCCATGACATTCGGAAATTTGTCGTTGGATTTGTTCAAATATTTTACATGTTTGTAAAAGTTTAATGGAACATCGGTTATCATTTGTTCCATCTCAATTATATAATCATTATATGCCTTTCTGGCACTTCGGTTATATTCAGTTCGCTTCATCAAAAATTCCTTGTTTGCTTCTAATGACCATTTTCTCTTAGATCGTAATTTATTCAGTCTATTTTTCAAATTAATCAGTTGTGGGTTGAACCATTTGGGGTGTGATGATGATTTATGCGCTTTGGTCTGAACATATTTCTTGATAACTGAATCAATTTCTTCATAAAACTTGTCTACTTTATCATTAAATGGTATCTTTGAAAGTTGAAGTATAGCATTCCACTCTATACATGCAAGTGACTCATTAATGTTTGCATAGTTGGCTGATTGAAAATCAAGGAATGTATTGGCATCTTCAATTTTATCATTGGTCTTGATGTATTTTAAAATTATCAGCTGAGTGGCTGGGTGGTGACACTCAATTTTCAATAATTGATCAATACATACATCACATTTTATCAAGTCGGTGTCGTTTGTCCAAACCAAATCCAATAGTCTGTTGTTTGTATTACTTTTCCGCACATGAAATGTGCTTAGGAAAAGTATTGGTTTTGCCTCAAAAATTTAACTCCACATTGCTTGAGTAAATGAACTCCGATCGGGCTCAAATTTTGACCAGAGTCCCAATTCACCATGGGAACAAATCTTGATTTTCACTTTTTTTATTTGGATACTCGGTTCTGGTACCTCCGGTGCAAAATGGCGTCGTTGTCGTCGTCGTCGTCGTCGTCGTCGTAGTCTGTACGTTAGCATGATAACTCTCGAACCGAGTCTCAAATCCCAAAGTGACAAAATATAATCTGTTCAGAATTATAACCGGATGTTTCCTATTGAATTTGAGTCATATTGGTGTAGCCGTTCCAGAGATATGTGCATTCAAGTGCACGTGAGTCGGGTTTTCAGTACATTTTTACACAAAAACTGATTTTCACATTTTTGACTCTCCTGACTGTATTTTTCAATGAAAATTCAAGTTACTTGCGTCATTTGAATGGTATTCAAGCACGCTTGACGTTTTACGTATTCAAAAAGTGCATAAAATGTTTCTTCGTACTGAAAAATCATGGAATGTGAACACGTGTGAAAATGTACGAAATTTTTAGAAAACTCTCAGAAAATTGAATTGTAAAAAATGAAAATGACTCACAAAAAATTCTTAAATTGCACAGTATTGTCACCGGAGGTTTCCTATTTAATTTGAGCCATATTGGTATAGCCGTTCCAGAGATATGTGCATTCAAGTGCATGTGAGTCGGGTTTTCAGTACATTTTTACACAAAAACTAATTTTCACATTTTTGACTCTCCTGACTGTATTTTCCAATGAAAATTCAAGTTTCTTGCGTCATTTGAAATGTATTTTTATGCTGAAAAATCATGAAATGTGAGAACTAGTGAAAATGTACGAAATTCTCAGAAGTCGAATTGTGACATGAATAGAGAATTGTGACATGAGTTTCGTGTTGAAAATTAGCCATAATGCAGTAGTCATTTCATAGTGACGTGCATTAAAGTGCACATACCGTGCCCGAATACAGTAAATCGTGTGAAAAAAGAACATTTTCTTAGTTTTCGTGACAAAACCAATACTTTGTCTTTTGACTAGTCGATTCTTTTATTGTTCAAGAGGAAGATCAAATTTATTATCAATGCGGAAAAGTCAGGATTACGAATGTTATTCAATTTCTTGTAATATTTATTGATTTGATGTAGTCCAAGTTCATGACACGAATCAATAATTGTGGTTTGCTCTTATTCCACAATAAAATCGAATATGAAGCCCCAAAATTGGATATTTCATGAAAATGTGTTACCTAATACAATAAAAAATCTTCAATAATTCAAATTTTCAGGGTTTTTACGATTGTTCCAATACAAAAGTATTGATATCAACTGAAAAATCTCTTGGCGCGGTAAAAACTCGTGTCGCAAGCGAAAGCGGTGCACAAAATTACTGATATCAATTTTGTGACGCGGCTAGCGGGTTATTTCAATTTTATTCGATTTAAAAGTTGTTAATATGTAAATTCCGCTGTTGAAATATTTGGCTAAAATGTTATCCATAAATCTTATATATTAATACACATTTTTCAACCGATTTCCGTTTTGATTTTTGCAAATGAAAGATATTTATGCGTAGGTGTGCACAACATAGATAAAAATTTCAAACAAATTCAAAAAAATTGAAAAAAGTTGAAAAATTCGGACATATGATTTCCCCATATAAAAATGTGAACATTCACATATAAACTAGCAAAAATGTTGTAATCTCTTTTACAAACGCATTTTTAAACCGATATTCGTTTGGTTTTTTGTAAATGAAAGATATTTATGCGTAGGTGTGCACAACATAGAGAAAAATTTCAAAACATTTCAAAAAAATTGAAAAAATTTGAAAATTGTTAAAAAAGTTGGACATTTCCTCATATTAAAATGTGAAAATTCGCATATTTTCAAAAATATGTAATATCATGTCTCTTTTAAAACCCATTGTTGTTTGGGTTTTTGAAAATGAAAGATATTTATTCATAGATGTGCACAACATGTCATTTCCCCCTGAATAGTTTAGCGGTGACATTTTTCTGTGACATTTTTCTGGCAACGATGAGACTCTGTGCCCTAACTACGCTATGCAAATCATATGGCGTACCTTACTTCGTGCCCTAGCGCATTTGTATGTCACTTCACCGCTTTGATTTTCAAACACTAAGGGGGGCATAAGAAGAAGCCCTGCATAAAAACGGAGAGTACTTAATGTCATTCAATGGCATTTTATGGTATTTAAGAATTTTTTTAGAGAATTTGAGAGCCCAACAATTGGTCCAGGAGACATTTTCAGGGTGTAACTATGTGAAGCATATGGGATTGGGGGATTTCGGGGGGGAACCAATGATGGCAATCGATAGTGTTCCCCAAAAGAGTATGGGTTAGAGGGGTCTGGGGGGAGGGTAGCTCTACTCCAAAGCCTCAAAAATGGAGTCTGTGAATTTATCGAACATTTTGGAAATTTTATCCCCCCTCGCGCATGCAGGGATTACTATAGGCTGAGAATAGCAGCCTATCTGAAAATAGCTGATATCGCAAAAATATCGACTGAATAAATTGATAGTCACACTGAATCTCTTTAGGCTTTAAGCCGCAAATTTAAAGATGCATCCCACGTGTGGGTCGAAGATTTATTTTCCAAATAAAACAATGGATTCCATTGATAGTCACAAGAAATCTCTTCGGGCCACATCTTAAAATTTGTGGCTCGAAGAGATTCAGTGTGATTTTATCAATAAAATCCACTGTTTTATTTGGAAAATATCTGTTATTTTCAGATAGGCTGCTATTGTCAGCTCATAGTAATCCCTGCGCGCATGTATGGTTTTATATACTTTTTATCTTAAGTAGAATGCGGTCGAATCGCTCGACCGCCAGGCCCCCTAGTATAAATATAATCCGCTAGCCGCGTCACAAAATTGATATAAGTAATTTTGTGCACCGCTTTCACTTGCGACACGAGTTTTTACCGCGCCAAAAGGTTTTTCAGTTGATACATACATACATACATCCCAACGCTATTTTCAGGGGAAACCCCCCTCTCTAGGAAAACGTACACAACTTTTGAACGGGTCAACCGATTTTGATGGTTGAGCACTCGTTGGAAAGGTATTGAGGAGTACTATCGATTGGTCAACGACAGTGATCAAAGTTACCCCCGGGAGATATGCTATATAATCTGAAAAAACACCCCCATACATCCCCCAACCAAAATTGGTTCCATAAAAATTCATTTTGACAACGGCTTTCGTCTAGTTTGGTCCTAAGCTACACGCGAATGCCTATTTCACGAATTACATCGGTTGGCAACACATAATCCAAAAATTCGCGTATATATAGTGTTGCACTCAAAAGTTTATTTTTTGGTGCGCCACTGGGAGAACTACCGTTCTCCGTGATATCAGTCATTTTGTGGGCAAGATCTATTAGTGCGCCACTCTGTTTATACCTCGTTCAGAGGTTTTTCATCTTATATGCCCTATACCATTGTATGCATTGGAATTAGTCCAAATTTGTAACATGCAAAAGTCAATACATGCATTTGACATTAGCTAACGTGTATTGATGGTCGGCTTGTTATGTGTTAGTGACGTTTTCTTTGACTAATACCTCATACACCGCACATTTTCAACCAAAAGTCGAAAACAATGCCTACGACTTCGATCAAATTCACCCAGTTTGTGCGTTTTTCAATCTCCTACAAATGAACTAGAGTGAACATGGCCGTTGGACCTTGTGTACCATTCACCAGTACAAAGCATTTTCAACTTTTTTCATTTTTCATAAAATTTCGCACATTTCTAACCAAAAGTCGAAAACAAACTCCACAATTTTTTTCATTAAATTGTAATTTAATTCGTTTTTCGATTTTTTAGTTTTTTTCGATGTGGTGACCAAACCTGATTACAGATTTCTTTCATACTGAGAACATATTTGTAGCTCAATACCTTTCATTTGCGGTATCTGCGGATTTTCTATATTGTGTATTATCGGAGTTATGGAATTTTGAAAAAAATCGACTCCTCGACACTCTCCCCCTGCCTATTTTCTTATATGTAAAGAAATTCGGCCGTTCTCGACGGTTTTGAACTGCCCCCCAGACCCCCTAAAATTAATATCATACATCACAGAGATCGAGAGAAGGTACGTCACATACATACATACACACATACCAACGCTATTTTCAGGGGGACACCCCCCTTTCTGGGAAAACGTACACAACTTTTGAACGGGTCAACCGATTTTGATGGTTGAGCACTCGTTGGAAAGGTATTGAGGAGTACTATCAATTGGTCACTCAACGACAGTGGTCAAGATTACTCCCCGGGAGATATGCTATATAATCTAAAAAAAGCACCCCCCCACGTCCCTTAAGCAAAAAAATTTGTGGTTCCACAAAAATTTATTTTGACGACGGCTTTCGTCTAGTTTGGTCCTAATCTACACGCCAATGCCTATATCACGAATTACATTGGTCCAAAAATTCGCGTATATATAGTGTTGCACTCAAAAGTGTATATTTTGATGCGCCACTGGGAGAACTGCCGTTCTCCGTGATAGACAAATGTGACTTCACCCACATTTTGTACAATGTAATTTCCATTCTTAATTTGGTAGTTATAAGCTACAAACTAATAATATTTGTACTTCCCGATTCAATTTTTTTTTGTTTTAACATTGTGTTCAAAAATGTGTAATCAGGGGCCTGTTGTTCTTCATTTGAATTGGATGAGTTTCACACAGGATATCAGATCGTCACTCAATCAAACTGTCTGAATTATCGACGTAATTAATGTGAGCGTTAGAGACGCCATCAGGTAAAATCCACAGAATCTATGGATAGAGCAATATGATTATACGTATAATATAATCATTCATTGTTCTTAGCTTGAAAATTAAATCGATGACAAAATGTATCAAAACCAAATGGCAGATCACTTAAAATAAATACCTCTACCTACAGTAATGGCATACAATTCGAATGTAATGCCCAAAATGCTGAATTTGACATCTCTTCACCTTGGCTTATTAGAATATTCGCATATAGTGATAAAAAAAGATCCCTCAGATTTGTTGCTTATCATCCCTCGGAATAAATGTTATCCCGGCGAACATAAAATGACCGACCGTAAGTGATATTAATAATGATGCAGTTAATAACAAGTCAGTTAATATTCAAGTTAATAAAATGTTCCACTTAACCAATATATGGATCTACCAAATTATTAAGATATTTATTAAGATGTCAACTGTACCTGACAGAATTGAAAGTTGGTCGAACATTGCCACTCCGAGGCGTTTAGGTAATTTTAGACTTTTATCTTGAAGTGGGAATATTTCAACAATCATTGACTGCGAACCGTTTGAAATATGAACATCTTGAATAATTCCTTTGAAGTATGATTTTTCCATACTTTCTTTCAATGAACTATTATCAGAACCATCAATTGAATTGGGTGGTCCACCGAGATATAAATGTTCAGCATCCAAGGGGCCAACAGATGATAATGTTTTACGGAAATATTCAGTCCCGTTGATTTTTACTTGAACAAGAGTTTGATTTCGTATCACTTGCAACATATGCGTATAGCCATTGTCTAGTCGATTTCCTCCAACTGGCTGCTCCTCGAGACTTCCATTAATTTGAAACTTTACCAGCAACTCACCACCATTCAATTTTGCTGACACAAATGAAAGATTTCCACTGGCCTTTTTTGGATCGCTTCCAATGTAGAATACATGTCCTGTTGGTTGACGTGTTCTGATGAACATTGAAATATCTATCACACTACGTACCATTCGGCGTGCACCTTCTGTCACATTTACAAAAACAACTGAATGTGTAGTATTTTCATTTCCAAATGTGGCTGCTGTAATATTGTACTGACATCTATCACCAAGGTGTGGTCTGTGACAGGAGCATCTATACATGGACCATTCATCTATGCATTGCCCATTTTCACCACATGGGTTGGGATCACACTGGGGTATTCTATGGCAACCTGGTTCAATGTTCTCTAACGTCTGGTTTGTGATTTTTTCCAAAGGGAAGATCCATTGACCATTGATTGTAACATCCTGCATACAGCCCACAAAACTTGATGCTGCATGCGTTAAATGCCTTAAATAGGATGTAAGTCGTGGAATCGCACCTCCTAAATAGGTAACCGGGAATGTTGTGTAGCTTGTATTTGAGTCATATTGGTTGATTGGATAAATGGTAGTTTCTTCATTCGCTGACAAAAGTAAATGAGTTGAGTTTATAGCCACAACCACTTTATGCCATTCGCTGTTGTTTAATCCGGAACCGATAAATACTCCTTCCCATTTATTCAATAGAGGAGAATGTAAATTCAATCTTCCATTTACCAATTCCAAAATGAATCGGTTAAGACTTTCCACGGAACCTCCACCACTTCCAAAAACTAAAATACCGTTGGGAAGTGTTGTTCTGAATCGTAAACTGATGTCGTAGCCCTCAACTCGATTTGTGTTAACAGTTACTAAACTTTGTTTCTTTAGGGATAGTGTTGTATCTTTTTCACATCGATCGCCAGTAAAACCATCGACGCAGCTACAGTTGAATCGATGCTGTGTCTCATTTTCCAATGATGGAGTACATATCCCTTCATTTAAACAAGGTGAATTTTGACATCCAATCAGCATGACTGAGCAGTTTTTCCCACCCCACTCTGGATCACATTTACAGTCGTAATAACCTGAATGAAAAGATTCGAAATTAAGTTTATGTAAGAAATATTTTTAAAAAAACAATGCGAGTTGAGCGGACTTTTCGGATCCCGTTAAAATAAAGATTAAACCTACTCACGAGTAAACATTCCCAACTGTGTACAATTGATTTTGAATTTGAATACATAGACCGATAGGATTTGGAAAAAAAATAGTTTTGACAAAATATTGGAGGCTCTTCCCCGGGAGTTCGGGCGGAGGAGCCCCCCTTTCTTAAACTTCATCGGATCCAAAAATGATGTATGGCAAAGTTGTTCAGAATAACGAGGAAAACTTTCAAAATGGTTGATATATCGATCGTCAAAATTTACCCTTACTTTTGCAAAAAGTTGAAAATTTCGACCAACCGACCCCGGATTTTTCTTAGTTTGACCTAAACTAATCGAACCATATATAAATTTTTCAAATCCGAGATGGTTCATGTGAATTTTGATCGATCGGGTATGGAATGGTCGATATATTATTTTGAATCCCAAAAAGGGCATCGGAGGGGATACAGTCATGGAAAAAATTGTGAGTAGGGCAATCGAAAAAAAATTCAACGAAGAAAAAAATTGTGTTTTTTTTCGCAAGAGATTCGGTATTGTTCATTAGAATGCAATGTCTACCAAGATGTTGTGAAGATATTTTTTAAAATTTATATACATTTATTGGTATTTAGGATCAAATGAGCCATCATAGCGTTTGACAAATCTGGCTTCAGTTCATGCCATGGCCGCCAGAAAACTTTCGAAAAATGTTTGCTGGTTTGTGCGACCGCTTAGTGGTATTTTTGAGTCAAGAGCAGCCCATAAATTTTCGATTGGATTCAAGTCAGCACTTTGAGGTGGCCATTCGAGTACATTGATTGACTTGTTTTACTGCTCAGCAATACCCATTTTTTCAACCGATTGAGACAGATTTGTGTCTGTGGCGTTTTTTTTGCCAACCAAGTCAAATTTGCTCTTATCGCTCCAAACAACAGTTTTCCAAAACGATAGGGGCTTATCGACATATTTTTTGCAAATTCCAATCGCGTTCTTTTGTTCTTCAGTGTGATCATTGGCTTCTTGATACCCGGCTGCTCAAACCTGTTTCATGCAATCTATTGCGAATTGTTTTGGTACACACGTTCAAATTGAGTTGATCTTTAAAAAATGAAATAATCTTTACTTGAAATGTTAAATTCCAGCTTGGTTTGACGTACAATCAGCGCATATTCCCGATGAGTTGTGGCTGCGTTTGCGGCCACGGCCGGGTAAATTTGGTGTGATGTTTCAAACTTCGCATTTGTAATGGAATTTCTTTGCGTGCGGCAATTGCGACAATGTGCAATGCTAAATTGACGCCACTACCAATATAGAACCAAAGACAATGCTACAAATTGATTGTTTATATTCCGAAATAACGGTACCCACGAATAGCAACTGCAACACAAAGCGAATAACATCAAAGAAGATATGAAAAATACAAAAAATGTGTACCGTACTCTCAATTTTTCCCAGCTCAAAAACGCCATGATGGCTCATTTGATCCAAAATACCAATAAATGTATATAAATTTTAAAAAATATCTTCACAACATCTTAGTAGACATTGCATTCTAATAAACAATACCGAATCTCTTGCGAAAAAAAATAAAAAACACAATTTTTCTCTTCGTTTGCCGTACTCACAATTTTTTCCATGAATATGGGTAAAAAACGAAAATTGTGTATGGGGACCTGTGGGTCCCTGTGGGCAGGGGTTGCTCGTTGGGAGGTCAGAAATAAAATCCTTGAACGAAAGGATGAGCGATTATTCGAATCTGTGAGTTTAGATCAGCCCCTCGAAGGGGTATAGGCAGGACAGCCCCGACCCCCCGAGGGGGTCTGAGGGAGAAGGATTTTATTTCAAATTACATATCGGCTCGGGCACTGAGTACCCAGAGGACAGGTCTAAGGTAAAGAAAGGGGACTCCCCCGTCTGAACCATCTTCTCGGGTTGCCACCTATATTTTGACAAAAAGACTTTTTTAAATCCAATCGATCTATATATTCAAATTCAAAATCGATTGCACACAGTTTGGAATGTTTACTCGTCAGGAAGAACTGTAAGGCCTTAAAATAATCAAAATATTATATTTCTTCTCATTAGAGATATAATGGGTGAAAAAACATAACCACAACTGTAATTTACAAAATATCTTTCAAATACGATTTCGATTAAAGGTCCTATTTCCTAGACCGCCGATTACAATCGTCGCCGATCTCTTCCATACGTTTTTAATCGTTGACGATTGTATTTGTAATAATATATAGATTTATACCTATTTTACCAAACTGCCACCGGCTCTTATTAATTCGCCATATTTTTTGGCCATATTCTAGCCCGAGTTGTGGAAATTTTGATCTAAAAATATTAGAAATAGACATTTTCTGTCACGAAAACTATGTCGACCCAAAAAAGTCACCTCTTAAGCAAGGTTTAAGATAGTGGAATGCTCTAGCCCATTTGATGGGGTACTCGAAAACCCTAAATGGGATATTGGAAGTTCTTTGGTTTTTAAAACAATTTCATGAAAATGCTTCAATTGCATAATTTGATTGGAAGGCCCAAACGTTACGTAAGAAACAAAACTGCGTTACAGTCTTCTTCTTGCTAAGAATGCAACTAAAACTCAAAAGTAAGTAAGTGTATTAGCTAAAAATCAGGAATTGGATACAGCGCATTTTTTTGGAATAAATAGTCTGGTGGAATCAGTTCAGTACTAGGGTTAAAGTACTAGAATTCTCAATCCCATCTAGTAGTCAGAAAATCCCCTCTAAGACTATATGTATCATAGGGGCGGGAGCAAATTTTTAGCTCAATCAGTAGGCGTTTAGTGGCGCCGATTGAGCCCCCGGATTTACAGTCATGGACAAAAATGAGAGGACACTTCTCAATATTTTTTTCTGATCGTTGTAAAACAATCACTGCCACAGTTTCCTTATGCAACCATTTTATTTTTCATTTCGTAACAATGTCTACTAAGTATTTCAGTATGACTTTGGGCAGAAAAAAATTTTATTGTGTGAGATATGGGGCCAAATGTAAGCCATGCCATATTGAGAAGGGACTAAATTGAGAGGACAGTTTGATTTGAGGCAACGCATATTACAAGATCGTCGATGATTGAAGACATTCTGCATAATATCTGATGTAGTCATGTGTGCTGATAATGAATATACCAAACAATCCAATTAACCCTCTTAGTTTCTGAGATTTTCGGCCGCCAATAGGTGGCCATCAACTCAGACTGTGGCCACCTCCATAAAAGTGGCGATTGCGCGCCATTTATGAATATCTTTCGAATGTGTTTGGTTGTGATTTTAAAGCCAATCAATAGACAAACAAAACGCACTTCTAACTTTTGGAATCAATCATGTGGTCTTGGCGCAATGTGGCTCAACGTATCGTGGCCGATGTTCATATTGAGCCGATTTTGGTACATTTAAGGTCATAATTCGAAAATGGTGGAGAATTTAATGTTCCTGTCTTCAGCAAAAATGTAGCCTATCTCAAGGGCGACAACTTTGCTCAACAACGCATTACTCTAAAATCATCGAGGAGCTGGGAATAGGTTTATATAGTTGGGAATAGGTTTATATAGTTAAAAATGATCTGAAAATGAAGATAACTAATAATTAGATACCATTTGGTATGATATCAAGATCGCATATACTGATTTCAGGACAAGTCTCTTATACAAGATGTATGAGAGGCCGGCCAAAAGTTGTATATCATTGTCATCATGCTTTTCTTCAGCTCCTCGATGATTTTAGAGTAATGCGTTGTTGAGCAAAGTTGTCGCCCTTGAGATAGGCTACATTTTTGCTGAAGACAGGAACATTAAATTCTCCACCATTTTCGAATTATGACCTTAAATGTACCAAAATCGGCTTAATATGAACATCGGCCACGATACGTTGAGCCACATTGCGCCAAGACCACATGATTGATTCCAAAAGTTAGAAGTGCGTTTTGTTTGTCTATTGATTGGCTTTAAAATCACAACCAAACACATTCGAAAAATATTCATAAATGGCGCGCAATCGCCACTTTTATGGAGGTGGCCACAGTCTGAGTTGATGGCCACCTATTGGCGGCCGAAAATCTCAGAAACTAAGAGGATTTATTGGATTGTTTGGTATATTCATTATCAGCACACATGACTACATCAGGTATTATGCAGAATGTCTTCAATGATCGATGATCTTGTAATATGCGTTGCCTCAAATCAAACTGTCCTCTCAATTTAGTCCCTTGTCAATATGGCATGGCTTACATTTGGCTCCATATCTCACACAATAAAAATTTTTTCTGCCCAAAGTCATACTGAAATACTTAGTAGACATTGTTTCGAAATGAAAAATAAAATGGTTGCATAAGGAAACCGTGGCAGTGATTATTTTACAACGATCAGACAAAAATATTGAGAAGTGTCCTCTCATTTTTGTCCATGACTGTATAAGGTCGGAAATAAACGATTTTGAGGGAAAATTCAAATTTTTTGCCGATCTGTGCATGTAACAGTCCTAATATATATATTCAAGAATTATCTAGGTTGTTTTGGAAAAAAACAATTTGTGTGATGCTCGAAAATTTTAACTATGCCCTGAAGTATGAAAAACCCCTAAATATCGGACAGTCGTTTTTTGGGGTCAATCCATTGACACATCAAGATCTACAACTTTACTGTGGACAATGAAGCATAGGTTCTCACGTATGTGGTCTTCAGGGGGGGGTAAGCGAAAAAATTTCTTGGGGGGTAACAAAAAAAGTCAATTCTATCTAGTGTAAACCGAGTCTGAGAAAAAGTTGAGGACCTAAAAAAAAAAGGTCCACAGCTCAGAAAAAGTTGAAAAGGGGTTTTTGGTTCCACTCAAATCAAAAAGGGCCATTCTATCTAGTGTAAAGGCGTTTCAAAACCCATTCTATTTTTCTGAGAAAAAGTGGACCTAAAAAAAAGGTCATTTCTTTTGAAAATCGATTCAAAATCTTAGAGGGGTAATCTTCCCGATCGCTGAGGGGGGGGGGGTAATTGAACCCCTCGGACCCCTGGTGGGAACCTATGCAATGAAGTCATATTCCTTACAATTTATGTGACATCTCTCTGTGTGAATCACATTAAAAATATTCGTCTTTTGACATTTTGATCAAGAAGACTATCAAAACGGCAATTTTCTGCCTTGATGTGTATGAACGAATCATAGCTGAGATTAAAAGCTACATTTTTGGTGAAGAATGTAATGGACATTTGGTGGGTTGAGACAGGCTATCGACTGGAAAAAAAATTTATGACGAGTTTTTACATAAAATGTTTTTTCGTATTATGAAAATACCCGGGATGTAAAAATAATTCTGTTGCTATGGGTCCAAAAAATGTGGGGACAATTTCAAAAGGTGTGCGGTCATATCTTCCCCGGTCATATCTTCCCAGTGCAAAAAAATTGACCGATTTTTTCGGTCATATCTTCCCCATATCAATTTGGTTATTCGTACAAAATCATGTTTTCACATGAAATTGAACCGGGAAGATATGACCGGTCATATTTTACCCATATCAATTTGATTAGAAACCAGGTTATTCGTTCAATATTATGTTTTAATATGAAATTCAAAAGGGAAATTATGACTGGTCATAATTTCCCAAAGGTTATTCATAACATTTACATCTTAACCTGTCATCACAATGACATTACTGATTTTATGTTCATTAACAATTTAACATTTGTTGTGTTCGAAAGGTTTGAGAGGTTACTAAAAAGAAGCGCAAGCCAAATTTCAATTTATTTTATTCGTTTCGGAATCAAAAAGTAAATCGAAACAATGGTGAATAATCAAGTGAGCACAATTTTAGTTTAACGGACTGGTTTATTTATTCGATTAAATTGTGTAACTGACTTTTTATTTATTTTTCAAAAGCCGGAATATGTACCAGTTGGGTATTTCGAAGAAGATGAGGCGCAGCGCTTAGCCGCTATGTTGAATGTGTCGGTCGAGTTAGTTAGATTGGTGATATATTGCGAGGAATATACCATTGAAAACCCAATGGAAAGAGAGAGAGAACGGATTCGTCTCATTCAATTTTGTTTGCGATTAATGCGCGCATTTTTTGAAATGCAGGAATTGTAATTTGTACCAACAAACAAATCGATGAATAAATATTCCCAAAACTGAAAATTCCATCTCAGATGATATATAAACAAAATATTTCAACGCATTTTCATATCAAACACTTTTTTTATCGTGCACCAACAAGCTGTTACATGAACAACAAAGACGCATATTTTGCACAATGTTGCAGTGTCAACGTTGTCGATTCTGTTGTGATTGCGTTTTGTAAGCAAAATGTCGATACTGTTATTCGTGTTAAAGTGTACGTCTCTAGATCGTCACATTGAAACGCGCGCTCTGTTGTACAGTCAACTTTCGATTTATTTGTGCTGCATAAATGCCGATTCAGCGAATGAATAATAAATAGTTAATAGAAATAAATTCTGGTGTTTTGATTTGTAGTTTAGTTTTCTTGCGGCACTGTGATATTTTAATACCCAAACCAAAAAATGGATCCAACCAAAATGTTAGTATTTGAGTTGAAACGAGAACTCAGTGCACGGAATTTGAATACGTCCGGAAGGAAAGTTTTTTTAGTTTCTCGTTTAAAATTTGCATTGGATGAAGAAAAAAAGATGGCTGCAAAAAGTGATACTGAAATTCTTACCGTAGATTCATCGAATATTATCGAAAATAGTGATGGAAATCAAATTCAAGTTAATTTGCATACCAGCACTGAACATACCGTTCAAAACGAAAGTGTTGTCGCTTTTTAAATGAAACCACTTTTGCATTTCATGTGAAAAAATGATTGTTTTTGACAACAACAAAAAAATTCTTTGAATACATTCTGAATTGATTCATCTTTATTTTATTGTTTACAAAAAGTTCCGCCGTTAGGCGCGCATTTCATGTGAAACAATGATTGTTTTTGACAACAATTGAATGGTCTTGAAATCAGAATTTCAAAAGAGAAATTAGGATCGGGGAAGATATGACCGGTCATATATTCCCGGATCGATTTCATGTTCAAACATGATGGGAATATATGACCGGCAGCCTTTCAAAACACTCCACACTAAAGGGATGTTCTGCACAACAAAACAGCGGGAATTTTTCATAAATTTTTCACATTTTTTGTCTTCACCATTTTTATATGTATTTAAGCGTACTCAAGAGTGCTAAAGTGTACACCCCAAGTACATACTTAAAAGTACTTAAGACTACTTAGGTCATTTAATGATATATATCCTTTTCAAGAACATTTTAGCACACTTAACTCTCCGGTAGGCCCTAGGTCTAGCCAGGCCCTCTTCATTTTCAATTAAAATTTAAATGTACTCCCGATTGAGCTAGCGACTTGGAATTTTAGGACAATTCCCAAAATTTCTTCGACTATCATTTTAAAAAAAAATAGAAAGATAAGTTATAAGAACGTTTTGGTGCAAACATCACATAAGCACCTCATGTGATCTGGCCAGACCCCATACAAATCACACATTTTCATACAAAATTCCATGTTTTCGTGTGCTGATTCATAACATAAAATTGTTTCTTTTTATTTATTTTTTTTTGGGGTTCGTATTGTTAAAAATGTGTTCAGCATATGATTTATTGCCTGCTTAGGTGGATATATAAACACATGGATAGACGAAAGATAGTTCTGTTTTATTCTTTTTCTCTTTTATTTCGGATCTAAATATGATCTTATGAAACAAATTGAGGTTCTTTTATTTCGGGTCATATGGGACCACTAGGAGATCCGACCACTATTCATGTTCCCCTTTCTAAGAACATCGATTTTTCTCATAATATCCTATTTAGATCCGAAATAAAGGAGAAAAAGAATAAAACTGAACTATCTTTCGTTTCTGCTAATTTTTTTTTCTGTTTATATATTCACATGAGGTGCTTATGTGACAATCGGAACATGTGCTCACCCGAGCACATAACAGCAATTGAACAGCAATTCGTTGGAAGTAATTGTTTAACTGTTTTATTCATCGCCCTACTCAAACGCCCTCAATGAGGGTCTGTATATTTTTTTTTAACTTTTTTTCAAGTAGAAATTAAGTAGCTGTTTGGTAATAGCTGAGCACATTTCGGTGAAATTATTTTTTGACACAAGATGTACATTTTTAACACAAAACGTACGTTTTTGACACAAAATTTACATTTTTGACACAAAACGTACATTTTTGACACAAAACGTACATTTTTGACACAAAACGTACATTTTTGACACAAAATTTACATTTTTGACACAAATGTTTCTTTTATATCTTTTGTGAGGAAATTTAGCATTAATGCTATAATTGATGTTTAGAATTTTTGTTTTATAGAAATTGAACAGAAATAAGTTTTCATTTCTGACTTTGGGAGCTGTTAAAAAATCATTAATTCAAAACAAGTAATGGGGGGCGGGGAGTACGAGTAATGAATATCTTTTAATTCATAAATAAAAAAATAGAGGATCGAACGAGCGCGGCGCGAGTGAAGATCCTCTATTTTTTCCGGTGTGAAAAAAATAAATACTGGATCCTTTTCATTGTGGGAGGAAAGGGGGCGGGGAGTACGAGTAATGAAAATCTTTTAATTCATAATTAAAAAAATAGAGGATCGAACGAGCGCGGCGCGAGTGAAGATCCTCTATTTTTTTCCGGTGTAAAAAAAAATACTGGATCTTTCTCATTGTGAGGGGAAAGGGGGCGGGGAGTACGAGTAATGAAAATCTTTTAATTCATAAATAAAGAATAGAGGATCGAACGAGCGCGGCGCGAGTGAAGATCCTCTATTTTTTCCGGTGTAAAAAATAAATAAATGCTGAAATATTTTTTTTGTGGATAGATGAACATATCTTAAGCTTGAAATTAAAATATTATTTCTGTTCTATTTCGATTTTAAAAAAGTATCATGATGAGTATTTAATTGCAATTATAACATTTTTTCATAAAAAAAATTGTTTGTGTCAAAAGTGTAAACTTGTGTCAAAAATGTAAATTATGTGTCAAAAAATGTGTGTTAAAAATGTACGTTTTGTGTCAAAAATGTAAATTTTGTGTTAAAAATTTAATTTTTGTGTCAAAAATGTAAATTTTTGTAAAAAATGTAAATTTTGTGTCAAAAATGTAAATTTTGTGTCAAAAATGTAAATTTTGTGTTAAAAATGTAATTTTTGTGTCAAAAATGTAAATTTCGTGTCAAAAAATTTGTGTCAAAAATGTACGTTTTGTGTGAAAAAAGTACGTTTTGTGTCAAAAATCTGTGCGACCGCACATTTCATGTGCGAAAAAGTAATAATTATATAATTATAATTGATAAAAATATCACACATACCAATACGGTCGAAACACTTTCCATGAATGCATGGTTTGTAAGCTGCACATTCATCGATTTCAAAATCACAAAGATGTCCCTCATATCCCATATCGCACTGGCACGAAAAATTATTAATCTATACGATGAAAATAATGAATATTTGTTATTTGATAATAAATACATGGAAGTTTATAAGGCCGTGGAAAATGACGACATGAGTCCAATTTGTTATAAAGGATGATTCATTTGTTTGTTACAATGGATGATTCAGTGGTTCGTTTTCTAAAAACTGATAAAACACATACAAATGGTAAGCACATTCCATAGCATTTTTTTCTTGAAGATAATTTTATGCGAATATTTGCGACTACCCTTTAAGCTTCATACTTAAGTTTCAATCACACTGTACAACAGAATTCGACCTCAAGAATAATGCAGACTTGAGACTAGTTGCATCTGAAGTCTTATGACCCCGAGAGAAAAAGTTTTTATCCAGCACGTCAGTGAATTTTTTCATGATAGTAATATCAAAATAACTGATATCAATTTTGTGACGCGGCTAGCGAGCTGTTTTTGGATTTAAATGCAAAAAAGTCTACGAATAATTAGCCTCAATTTTTTATTTGATATCAATCATTTTGCATTAACATTTTTTTAGTAATTTGTGAAGTTCTCAGTCTTAATGTACTACACTATGACACAAATTTGGAGTAAAGTGAATGTCATTTGAAACGACTAGTATAGTGAGTTAGTACCTCGCACACAAAAGAAACATTGAATTTTAAGACAATACAGCGTCTTATTTCTGGAATTATACAGTAAATCGTCTATTTGTTTTATATTTCAACTAAAATGTGTAATATTTTACGATAAATTGAATTTTGCTGCTACTCCACTTGACGTTTCGAGTATTTGGTGATTCGCTCAATCTTTCGTTTTGTGTTTTGGTTTGCAAAAAATGACACAACGAAACGAACACCAACAATGCACGTTCACACTGGTACCAACTCAGTGATGAGACACTCACACAGTCATAAGCAGCATTGAATTGTGCACGAGCTAGTGTACAGTGTACACTGTACACAACAACAGTGTTCTGTTTTTGTCATCACTGCACAACAATGATATTTACACATGTATGAGTAACTCGCCACTGACTCGACGACATCGGAGTGACCGTGTATTAGTTGAAATCGCCAACGGACCAAAATCAGTCATTTACACTTCAAACTGTTTCTACACATTTTAGATGGAATATAAAAAAATTATACGATTTACTGTACTGTCTAAAAATTCAATATATTTATTTTGTGTGGGGGCATGGATCACTAGGCCACCTTCCGTTTGTTCGAAACATCCCCAAAATTTTTAGATTTCACCATATGTATGAAATTGGTGGTTTTGACTAGTGACCGTTTCATCTATATGGCCATAACATCACTCGCTTTTCAGATAAAGTTTAATCTATAGTGTCTCAGTCCACAAGGATGTACCTTTCAAACGCGGCAACAACCAATGAAATCGATTGATTGGTTAATAAATTTTGTTTAAGCCAGGCGCCAAAGTAATTTTGAAAATTTCACATTTTACCATATCTTCGCACACACAATTCGATAATTTTTTAAGTAGGCGCGTTATTAGAATTTTTATTTAATATAAAGGTTTAGTTAGCCTATGTTGACCCAGAAATATGGACATTTTGTCTGGAAACTATGCCAATTTTTCATCTTGTCGCTATAAAAAGCGTAGAACATTAATTTAAATTAACATTTGAGGACATATTTGTTGGAAATTATCATGAAAAACGGTAGTTTTTTGATGATTTTAGGTTTTTTTTAACTTTCGAACTCAAAATCGAAATCGCAGACATTTTCGAACATTAAAATCTGAAGAACAATTGTCTCTTTTGAATCGGAGTATACTATTATTACAATTAAATTACATTCTTGGTGGTATTTATTATGTTATGTGATGAAAAACGGCATTTTTTGTCGATTTTGGCGTTTCTTACTTCAAACCAAAATATCTTGAAAATAAGAATTTTCCCAGATATAACGCATATGCATTAGGTGACCACCTTTTTTTTGACGAAATAGTACAGAATGAAAAATTTTCGGTACACATTGAGAAAACAGAAAAACTCACATAATTTGTTCTTTTATTAGTATTTTATTTAAGCCGATGTGCCTGGTAGAGAGAGAATGTATGCCCCGATTTTTACCAAGTGATCCATTCCATTTTACATGGAATATTATGCTTAGCGAAGTGTTTGAATCATTCTACCCAACGTCGATCAATGGCAACATCATTTTCTTCCCACTATTGAATCTTGTCATCAGTAACATATTTTTTCAAGTATGAAAATTGGTCAAATAATTCACTGTGATTGGAATTTATTACGTGATATACCCAGACACCTTCGCATGCAGCAATTTGTAGATCTGATTTGCTCAATGTAGAAGACTTTAAAAAAATTCGTATCTGGTTGACTGCTAGATGCTGCATTTAATGATTTGTTGTGACGAGCTGACTTCAAATGCGATTCAATGTCCGATTTACCACCATGAGAAATATTGAATTCGGCGTTGAAAATATCGCATTTTCGATAAATCAACGATAAATCGTTCAAATTTCGGTATATTTTCGTGTACCGAAGGTTCGCTTAGGTACACGGAATTTTCAATGAAATTTCGGTACAGGTGGTCACTTAACATGTTTCACGCATATTTACGGTAGAATCGTGGAAATTAGAAAGAAAATCGTTGGAAGTTTTTCGAGAAAATTTCTGATTTGTGTCGGACCAGTGTGAAGCACAGGGGGGGAAGCCCGGATGACCCCCCTCTTAAAGTATTTTTGAGGACCCCCAAGTCATTGAGAAAAAATGTACACTAGATGGAATAGATTTTTTGGGTGAGGATCTAAAAAAAAAGGTCTTCAACTTTCTTCGAAGTTGAATTTACAATAGATAGAATAGACTTTTGAAAAATTCTTTCAATTTGCTAACACTCGAAAAGAACGAAAAACCCCACTTCAATTTGATTTTGATTTTGAGGACCTAAAAAAACGAATAGACTTCGAAATTCCACGCACAAGTAGCCCTTTTTGGTTTGAATGGAACCAAAAACCCCTTTTTCGTGCACTAGATAGAATCGATTTTTTTCGGACTCCTGTCGCATTTTCGGCCATCAAAATCAAGGTTTTTATCGATAAATCATTAACCCTAAACCGGTTTGACGGGAACTGTATGCCCGTCTTGATATTCCAATAATAATTACGACGTCATACACAACTCAAAATGCAAAAAAATATATTTCTACATTTACATTGAACCTTTAGCTATGCAATAAAAACAATGAACAACATCCACATATGTGTACATATGTGAGTTATATTGACAGATCACACATATGCGCTATAGGTTTGTATGGGAACTGAATGCCCCTGTTTTTTCTCCATATGATTAGTATGAGAAACCGTTTGCTATCGTACTTTTTCTCTCTTTCTTTGCCTTTGCGCCTTACAATTTCACGTTGTATGTGCATATGAATGTACATGTATACGCTACGTCCCATGCTCTTACATATGACATACACATTCATATGTGTATATATTTTGTGAGTGTTTATTTTTCATGTCTGTATTTTATACATTGGTATTGAATGTAAATGACATTCAGTTGGCGCTAAATCACAGTTTCATTGTTTTGACTTGAATATTCATAAAAAGGCAAATATACCAAAGAAAATGAAAATATGTATGAAAATAGATCAAAGGGAGTTGCCTGTGAAGAGTGGACGTGTGTCTATCCGAAAATTGTGGTTTTGTCAAAAAAATTCGACTTTGACACTTCATTTCGACCAGAAATCTTTTTTGAATCCCATATTTCTTTTTCTTGGATCCAAGTCATATCTGTTACACACATTTTGAGTGTTTGATGAAGAGATTTGGGCGAAAAATGAGGATTCTATGAACATTTTTGTGAACCCACCAAAAGTCACGTTGAAACTGCAAAATATGTCCGTTGACAACATCTGTGTGACTGCACTATTAAATTTTTACACACTTTTCAAGCCTATCCGATGAGAGATATTCCTTTAGTGTCTTCAGAAATATTGGAATGTTGGTCGAACTAAACTATTGCACTGTGCAACGTGTGCATGTTAATACACATTCCTAGTAGGATTTTCCTACTCAAACTAGGAGATCTCGTGGCAAGACTTTTTTACCAATGTACCTTTTGTAAGGTACTACTACTGATATAAGATGAAAAACCTCTGAATGAGGTATACACAGAGTGGAATTCCAATACATCCTGCCCATAAGTAGAGTGCGCCAGTGCGAGCGAGGCGTTTTAAATCAATTTGAGTAAAGTTGGGATTAAATGAGCCCGCAAATCAAAGTGCGTGTGTAAATCATACATTCATTGTAATATGGATGGCATGACAAATTATTGAATTATTTGGAGAACTTAAGTTACTCCTAATTAGGAACAAAAGTATAAATTTCAGGAATATATATTTTACGATCATAGATGATTGTAATCGTCGAACGATTTATTTCACTTCGAATGCAAATTAATCGTATACGATTACTCAATTGAATACTATTGTATGGATTATAATCCTTCAACGATTGTGAAAAAAGTCAACGATTATGATCGTGCACGATTCGCTTTTCATCAGTTTCTAAGACGCACGATTATAGCAAAAATCGTATACGATTGTAATTGTGACCGATCGTGCACCTTTTGGCAAAAGCATTCATAAACCTGAAATACGTGTGTAAAAATTCCGATTTTCACCCATTATAGATCGTATCCAAGTTTTGATTCTGCACAATGAGCTGAATGATCGTTTTTAGAATTAATTGTTAGAAAATTTTTCTGAAAGAATATTTTAAAATCGTTTTCAATACGCTTTATTCGAGCTTTGTGTACTATTTCCAACAAATATGGTCCAAAAAAACAATAAATTTACAACAAATGGGGAAACAAATTCCCAGTATACCCGGATTTTTCGAAAATTATTTTTTTTCTCGATAAGGCGAATTGATCTAGAAATAAATTGAATTACATTCGTAATCCTGACTTTTCCGCATTGATATGGAATTTGATTATTCTCCTGAACAATTTCATTCATCGACCAGTCAGGAGAGAAAGTATTGGTTCTGCCATGAAAATGGGCAAAATGTTCAAAACACAAAACATTCTTTGACACAATAAAACAAATTGGCTATCTTCACTTTGCGATTTGAGACTCCTTCTTCAAACTTCCATTTTCTAAGAATTTCGTTCATTTTCACACGTATTCATATCACATGATTTTTCGGCATGAAGATACATTTTGTGCATTTTATGAATATGTAAAACTTCAAGCAGACTTAAATACCTTTCAAATGATGCAAACTGCATGAATTTTCATTGGAAAATACGGTCAGGAGAGTCAAAAACGTGAAAATCAGTTTTTGTGTAAAAATGTACTGAAAACCCGACTCACGTGCACTTGAATGCACATATCTCTGGAACGGCTACACCGATATGGCTCAAATTCAATAGGAAATATCCGGTAATAATTCTGAACAAATTTGCTTTTGACACTTTAGGATTTGAGACTCCATTCGAGAGTTATCGTGTTAACATACATACACAGACGACGACGACGACGCCATTTTGCACTGGAGGTACCAGAACCGAGTATCCAAATAAAAAAAGTGAAAATCAAGTTTTGTTTCCATGGTGAACTGAGACTCTGGTCAAAATTTGAGCCCGATCGGAGTTCATTTACTCAAGCAATGTGGAGTTGAATTTTTGAGGCAAAACCAATACCTGAGCACATTTCATGTGCGGAATAGTAAAACTGAGTATGAGGCTTGTTCGTATGGCCAATAGCTATCAAATGCGCACTCTGGGTTTTTCAAAAAGTTCATTTTTGTTCCACAGTGTTATACTTATATATTTTCCACTCAGTTAATACAAAGGGTATTTTATTCTCTCAGAGGACTGAAATCTGTATTTTTTCTCCTTGGAGGAATATCGGGAGAATTTATTTCTTTTGGGAGAATAAGGCACATTCTAAACACTGTTGCTGAATCAGTTTGACATTAATCAAAATATATTGACATTTAAAAAAATATTCCTCCATGGGGAAAAAGCATAGGTTCTGACACTGCCGAATTAATGGGGGGTCATGGCCGAAAATGCGACAGGGGTCCCAAAAAAAATCGATTCTATCTAGTGTACGAAAAAGGGGTTTTTGGTTCCACTCAAATCAAAACGGACTACTTGTGCGTGGAATTTCAAAGTCCATTCTACCTAGTGTAAAGCCGTTTCAAAACCCATAAAAAAAGGTCCGCAGCTCCGAAAATTCATAGAGGGTCCACGAATTCACAGGGGGTCCGAAAAGTTAAGGGGGGGTCCGAAAAGTTAAGGGGGGGTCCGAAAAGTTGGGGGGTCATCTGAGACCTTGGAGGATATGTCAGAACCTATGGAAAAAAGTAGTAGAATATTCTCCTATGGAGAATAATATCGTACTCTTCGTAGTTACTGAGCAGTGATCAGGTTCAAAGCTGGCGTATATTGAACCTTTGTAGTGAGCATACAAATATTTTTCTACATTAAGTTACTTTCACAACTTATAAACAACATATTAGCAGGTTTGACCTGCAACTTGCCTGGCAATTTTTTGACCTACGCATTAAAAACAATACATTTCTTCGCTGATAGATTCCACAAAGTGTGGCCTGCACAGTGCACACAACGGCAATAAGGAAAAAATGGAAGCACAAGTTAAAGTCCCCTTGATTAATATAGTTAAAATAATATTTGATTACAAAATATTATACACTGTGGATCACCATTTTTTGCCCCAGAATTTATGCCACATATTGAATTCAATATTTATAGTCTAAATAGGATATGATAAAAGTTGAAATACAGAAATCTCTAACCTTAGAGTGAAGCGGGATAAAATACATTTTTTGATACCGTGACAGCAAAAATATATATGTTAACAAACTTCAAAAGCCAAATCCCTGAGAAAGTTCGGACGGACCGGATTGACAGCTCAGATGTGTAGCAAATATTGCAAATGCATCGATTGAAGTTCCCTCAAATTCATTATAGCGGTTGCCTACGCAACAGTGGCGGATTAAGGGTTTGGAGGGCCCTACTGCGAACTATTTTTGGGGGTCCTGAATTGAAATATTTTTCTTAATTCTCACTCCCAAAAATCGATTCTATCTAGTGTAAAAAAAATTATATCTAGTGTCTTTTTTCGGCGGAAAACCCTAGCAAATTGGAGGAAATTTTCCTAAGTCCATTCTATCTAGTATCATTTTATTCATCACAATTTTCGCCCTTTGCATATAAAACTTCATAGCAAAAGCTAAATCTAGACTAGCTGGGATGTTTGAATCAAGGATCTGTAGACTATTCGGTTGCTCTCGATCGATTTGCCCAAAATTACACCCCCAGGGGCCCCTTCCCGGCCATCACTTCTGATTTGAATGGAACCAAAAACCCCTTTTCAATTTTTTACTTTTCCGTGATGCGTAAAAGTATTGCGACTGGCCCAAATTTTGGAAACCCCAAAAATGAGTTTTCTATAAGTTTGGAACCCATAGGAATGCGGTAAAACCGCTCATGTTGATGTTGGGCTGTGGCACGTTGTCCGCCGTCCGTTGTCACGTTTTTTGTTACGACGATAGCTCAAAAACGACTCCACCGATCAATTTCAAATTTTCACCATTGTTTGGAAATCATTAGACTTAGATCCCATTAAATTTTGAGCAATATTGGCATAGCCGTTTTGGCACGCCATGCTCTCAAGTGAATATACGTTTATTGCCCTGAAAATGCCATTTTTATACGAAATTACCACAAATAAGCCTACTTAATGTTTTCTGCGACCCTATATGACTTTCCTGGGCCAAACTATATTGGTTCTGAGATTCTTAAATAGAACCATTCCATATTTGATGTGAAATGTTTCAAATTTGCAGCCAAAATGGACAAAATTCATAAAATTAGTACACGTACGCCATACGCAAATTGTTAATCAATTTACACTCAAATCTAATCTTTGACTCATGAACCACTATTACAAATAGTTTGTTATGAATAATACTAAGATTTCATCCAATTTTGAGCAGTATTGTGGTAGTCGTTGTGGCGCACGTTCGGCTCAAGTGAATGTGGCTTTTTGCTTGAAAATTCAATTGTTATATGGAAAGTACCACAAATAAGCCTAGAAAATGTCTTCCGCGGGCCCTTTTGACTTTTCTGAGGCAAATTATTATGGTTCTGAGATTAAGAAATAAAATAATTCCATATTTGTGGTCATACAATAGATTCGATTCAGGAAATGGGTGGAACCACTGTTTTTTAACTCACTGCTCCGAACCCCTATAAACTGCTTATTTTGTAAAAAAAAGGGTCTAAACAGAATTTGAGGCCGATTGGATGACGTTTTCCTGTAATTTCACTATGTTTACTTTCACCTTGAAACTAATTTTATAAATCACTTGATGGTTAAAAGTGCGGAAAGTAAGCCTTAAGCATGTAAGCCCATTTATTCAATAAATAGTTTATATTTCGTTTTTTTTTCCTTTTCAGAAAAAAATTGTGTATTTTGAAAAAATAACAAATTCTTTCTCTCTTGACTGGTCGACGAATTAAATGGTTCAGGAGAATAACAAAATTTCATATAAATGCGGAAAAGTCAGAATTACGAATGTAATTCAATTTATTTGATGTGAAATTTGCAGCCAAAATAGACAAAATTCATAAAATTAGTACACGTACGCCATACGCAAAATTATTAATCAATTTACGCTCAAATCTAATCTTTGACTCATGAACCACTATTACAAATAGTTTGTTATGAATAACACTAAGATTTCATCCAATTTTGATCAATATCGTAGTGTTTGTTGTGGCTCATGTTCGGCTCAAGTGAATGTATCTTTTTCACTTTTCTGAGGCAAATTATTATGGTTCTGAGATTTATAAATAAAATAATTCCATATTTGTGGTCATACAATAGATTGAATTCAGAAAATGGGTGGAACCACTGATTTTTAACTCACTGCTCCAAACCAGAGTTGTCCACGAACGTTCGTTCGTTCGTTCGAACTAATTAAATTGTTGTATTTTGTTCGTTCGTTCGTTCGAAATAATTTTTATTCTTCATTTTGTTCGTTCGTTCGTTCGAGTTTATTAATTGTTCGACTTGTTCGTTCGAACTGTTCGATATTTTGTTCGAGCTCAATTTTTGTTCGTTGTTCGACTTATGTTCGATGCTCGATTTTTGTTCGGTATTCATAAAAAATACAGAATCTTTTTTTTTATTTTTTGTAAGTCACCGATTGCATTTCAAAAATCATAATGAACTTCACAAATGTGAATTAACTCTTTTGACATTCATTTTCATCCCTTACAAAATCCATTTAAGAACAAAATTATAAGTTTCACAGTCTTGTACAAATTTCGAACAAAAATCGAACATCGAACAAAAGTCGAACAACGAACAAAAATTGAACTCTAACAAAATATCGAACAGTTCGAACGAACAAGTCGAACAATTAATAAACTCGAACGAACGAACGAACAAAATGAAAAATAATTATTATTTCGAACGAACGAACGAACAAAATATTTAATTATCTCGAACGAACGAACGAACGTTCGTATTTTTGCTGTTCGTGGACAGCTCTGCTCCAAACCCTTATAAACTGCTTAGGAAACAGAATTTGAGGCCGATTGGATGACGTTTTCTTGTAATTTAACTAGGTTTACTTTCACATAAAAACTAATTTTACAAATCACTTGATGGTTAAAAGTGCGGAAAAGTAAGCCTTACGCATGTAAGCCCATTTATCTGAAATAGGGCTTACACTGGACCAAAAATGTTTTCTTTTCATATTTTTTGGTCCTCGACTTTTTTCTGAAACAAATTTGCACTATAGGTGGAATCAATTTTTTGGGACCCCATCTGATTTTCGGAAAATTTTTCGGTCATAACCTTTGAATCGGTGGTTTCAGAACCAGGAGCTAATGCTACTACTTGATCACTTTGAAATAACGAAGAATGGTGGCTCAAAATACCAACCAATGAATTTTATGCTTGATAGGTTCAACGAATTTTCTGATAAAAAGATTCCCAATTGTGATACATATCTAGTTGAGTTCAATGTGAACACAGATATCATAAAAAAGCGATTTTTGTTAGGTATTATAGCAACCGATATTACTCTTCAAAATCTTCCCAACGAGTGCTCAACCATCGAAATCGGTTGACTCTTTCAAAAGTTGTGTACGTTTTCCCAGAGAGGGGGTTATGACATTAATTTTAGGGGGTCTGGCGGGCAGTTCAAAACCGTCGAGAACGGCAGAATTTCATATAAGAAATTGAGTGTCAGGGTGTCGATTCCTTTCAAAATTCCATAAATTCAAAATTCCTCTGCTTACTTATTTTGTGCGTACTTTGTGCCAATTTGTGCCACCAATTTCAGAATTTGTGCCTCAATGGTTCTTGAGATATCGAGACATGAATGTTGAGGTGAAATTGATAAATCTGAGAAATTACCCACTCTCAAAATATCATCCGATTCAATTGCTTCAAAAGACATTATTTTGAGCATAATTTGTGCCCTACAAATATTCCATCGGCTCATCAATATCGTGTAAGTTTACCATGATAATTGCCAGTGCGGTAAAAATAACTGGTAGATAAAATGCAAAATCTAAACGGCTTGTTCGATTCGATTACTTCAAAGGGCATTCATATTATGGTGCACCATAATAGGGCAAAAGTAATAAAAGAAACCATGGTTTTACTTTTCCGCACATGAAATGTGCTTAGGAAAAGTATTGGTTTTGCCTCAAAAATTCAACTCCACATTACTTGAGTAAATGAACTCCGATCGGGCTCAAATTTTGACCAGAGTCTCAGTTCACCATGGGAACAAAACTTGATTTTCACTTTTTTTATTTGGATACTCGGTTCTGGTAGCTCCGGTGCAAAATGGCGTCGTCGTCGTCGTCGTCGTCGTCGTCGTCGTCGTCGTCGTAGTCTGTACGTTAGCACGATAACTCTCGAACGGAGTCTCAAATCCCAAAGTGTCAAAAGCAAATTTGTTCAGAATTATTACCGGATGTTTCCTATTGAATTTGAGCCCAATCGGTGTAGCCGTTCCAGAGATATGTGCATTCAAGTGCACGTAAGTCGGGTTTTCAGTACATTTTTACACAAAAACTGATTTTCACATTTTTGACTCTCCTGACCGTATTTTTCAACGAAAATTCATGCTGCTTGCGTCATTTGAATGGTATTCAAGCGCGCTTGACGTTTTACGTATTCAAAAAGTGCATAAAATGTTTCTTCACGCTGAAAAATCATGAAATGTGAACATGTTTGAAAATATACGAAATTTTTAGAAAATTCTCAGAAAATTGAACTGTAAAAAATGAAAATGACTCACAAATGGATTCTTAAATTGCACAGTATTGTCACCGGAGGTTTCCTATTTAATTTGAGCCATATTGGTATAGCCGTTCCAGAGATATGTGCATTCAAGTGCACGTGAGTCGGGTTTTCAGTACATTTCTACACAAAATCTGATTTTCGCATTTTTGACTCTCCTGGCCGCATTTTTCAATGAAAATTCATGCAGTTTGAGTCGTTTGAAAGATATTGAAGTCCTCTTGATTCATTCTACATATCCGAACAATGCTCAAAATATATCTTCATGCCGAAAAATCATGGAATATGAATACGTGTGAAAATGTACGAAATTCTTAGAAAATGGAAGTTTGATATGAATATATCTCAAGAAAGGAGTCTCAAATCGCAAAGTGAAGATGGCCAATTTGTTTTATTGTGTCAAAGAATGTTTTGTGTTTTGAACATTTTGCCCATATTCATGGCAGAACCAATACTTTCTCTCCTGACTGTTCGATGAATGAAATTGTTCAAGAGAAAAATCAATGCGGAAAAGTCGGGATTACGAATGTAATTCAATTTATCTTTTATCACTTTTGCCCTCCCACATTCTGAGTGTATGCATAAACGAAAGCGCTGGAGAATGCGCATACACACTAAATGAGCGCAGAAAATGTGATTTAATGACTCATACTATGCATTTTTGAGTGTTTAGGAGTTTTCGCCATGCAAGAGGCTTTCGACGGTCGAAAACGTAGAATACAGTTTTCGACGTATATTACTAACGAACCCAAAAACTCGCGTAGAATACCATCCCTGGCTTGAACGATATCGTATTCATTTAACCCTCTAGTGCATAGGTCCGCCTTTTGGCGGGTTTAGATAATCGAAAATAAAACGCACTTCAAACAGCAATCCAATAAAACCATGACATAAAAAACATTCGGAAATGTTGAGGCTTTCATTTGCTGCAAAACTTATGATTTTATCTTGAGCGGTTGTTGAGTTACAAGCATGAACGCAAAAAAAATTGAATTTGACAAAAAAAAATTGAGATTTCTTAAAATTTGACACTTTTGAACAATGGATTTCATTGTTCTTTTTCGTTGTCAAATGCATTTTCCAAGTAAACTATGCAGTTTTAAGGATTTTCACTATTTTTTTAAGTGGTTTGGGAACAAAATCTTCTTAATTAGATACCTCAAAACGCTGAGAAAAATTCATGCATTAGAGGGTTAAATTCACAATTGATTGCTCAAAAGCTAGAAATTATTACTAATGTTGCGCCCTAGTTTGGGAAAGATGCTTAGTTTTCTAGGATAGATTTTCTGTGGATCCAAGAGTTTCTTAATATTTAATAAAGACTCCGCGAATTTCACAAAAAACGTCCTCGTTTTTCATAGCAAAATGTCCTCGTTTTTTCGTTAAATTCGTTCTCGCAGAAAAAATAGAAATAGTTTTTTACAGGATTGGATTTTCTGAACGAGCTGATTTAGTGCGAAGCTATTATCACCATCTGAGAAGCGAATTGTGCCAAGAACCAAAGAGAGGAAATCATTGTTGGACGATCACGCTCCAACAAGAGTCTGAGGTTTTATATGCGCCATGTACTTACTGTAGTGGTGAGAATTTACATTAATGTTGCAATACTGAAGCTTTGGGTCGAATTCGACATATGTCTCTTCACCTCTCAGAGAAACGTGCCGTATTCGACACAAATTGAATTTGTATAAAATAGCGATGTTTTGAGTTTGACAAAAATTGATTGAATAAAAATGAATAAAAGATTTGAACGCATCTCATCGCGATGAAAAGAGTTGAACAACAAATTTGAAGAATTTATCAGTTAATCTAACCAATAAGAATAGTAAAATACCAATGTATTCTATAGAATACATGTTAAGTCTATTCTCACCACCGTACACGGCGCTGCTGCCACATATTTTGACCCAGTACATTAAGAACGCAGCTTGTGGACGATAAGAAGAAACACTAAGAGCGCTGAGGAAAGCAACGATCAAAAGGGTGTGCTGAGGATTTAGACCCGTATAAAAAGTATACGCTGTGAGCTGAGACTAGATATTGACCAACGAATGCATTAAAGTAGTCGAATCGAACAAGCCGTTTAGATTTTGCATTTTATTCACCACAATCATTTTTACCGTAATCGGCTCACTGGCAATTACCATGGTAAACTTACACGATATTGATGAGCCGATGGAATATTTGTAAGGCACAAATTATGCACAAAATAATGTCTTTTGAAGCAATTGAATCGGATGATATTTTGAGAGTGGGTAATTTCTTAGATTTGGCAATTTCACCTCAACATTCATGTCTCGAAAACCATTGAGGCACAAATTCTGAAATTGGTGGCACAAACCGATATAGATCGGTCTGAGATTGATTTGAGACAATGTCCCCCAGGGTGTGGGGGGTTTAAATTAGTCAGAGACAAACGGAAACTTGGGCCATTTAGAATGTCCCGAATATTACTGCACAGTGTTGAAGACAGTGTTATTCAAAGATAATGAAAGTGAAAACGTTCGGGACTCGCACTGGCGCACTCTTGTTCACATTCATTGTAATGTAGAATGGAATTATTGAATTATTTGAAGAACATTGGAACGAAAATATATATTTCACTAGCGCCACAACCGAACTGATATCAGTCATTAGTGTGTCATTCTGTTTATGCCTCGTTCAGAGGTTTTTTCTTCTTGGTGAACACACGGAACTAAAAGCACTTTCTATGTTAGGTTTTGAACAACTGGTATGCCATATTGATTCAGTTGGCGTCAGCTATTGAAAGTATTGAATGAGCACTCTGGGCAAAAAAAGGTTATTCTGTTCCACATTGTAACATTCTATGCTACGTTTGACAAACCTCATCATGACAAACTCCATGAATGCAGGGTCCTGATGCACATTCATCAATATCAATTTCACAATTGTCGCCCATTATTCCTGGAATGCAGACTAAAAGAAGAAAAGAGTTCATATTATTTTATGATCCATACGTTTGATCAATGCAAATTTAAACAATTATTTACCGCATTCATATCCGCTCGCATTTTCGTACGAAAACTCCCCGGAAAATATTGACGGGGTTTTAATATCGAATTTCCGATTAAAGAATGAATAAAGCGTAATGTTTGATCTTTGCAAACACTTTCCATTATTTTGACATGGTCCACTTGCGCATTCGTCAAAATCAATTTCACAGTTTTTTCCACTATAGCCAGCATAACAGTTGCACTGAAAATGGAGAGAACTATTTGTATATTTGAAAATCTTAAATATCATTAAAATCTTAGGTAAATTCCGGAAAGAAGATTGCTAAATATTGTTGGATATTGGCCGCATAAATATAAACCACTTTACGTTGTCTGCGTGTGTAGAGAACTACACATATGGAATATATATGTATTTCACCATATTTGTGGGAAGAAATTCCATTTGCTTGTAATTTGACGAAGACCTTTATGGATCTGAGGACGATGCGGATCTTTCGTTGATAAAGAAGAAATGGAAGATGAGGAACAAGGGCGTCCGCAGGGAGGCAGGGGGGGCGGTCGCTAGATTTTATTGGTGTGGAGACAGTGTTATTAGTGTTATCAGTGTGGTTCTGTTTACCCAGAGTAACATCTCGACAAACACAATCATCAAATCAACCTTCATCAGACTTTGCTGATTATTGGAAAAAACCTCTAATTATACCATATCCAGATTCACTTATTGTAAGCTTAAAAGAGAGATTTTCAGAAGACAAAACATGCTCAAGATCACTGAAAATGAAATGAGATTAAATGTAATTTGGAATTTTGTGGAGTAATAGAAGAAACAAAAACATTCTTTCCATCGGTAAAAAAAGGCAAGTCTTATGATAGCATTAGCACTTCCTTGCACAACGTGCTTTATAGAGCGTTCATTCAGTACATTGAGAAGAGTGAAAACTTGGCCCCGCTCAACAATGATCATGGACCGTCTCACTGGTAAATAACTGTGAGAATGATTGCATTTTAAATACATATCTGTAATAAATTCGATGAAATAATGACACTAGAAAATATTGTATTTGAATGAATTTACCGGTGTCCTCTATTTTGACGACGATTGTCCTCGATTCGTAACTAAAAATCTGCTTTCATTCAAATTTCCATCAAATGTTGATAGTTATGTATAGAATATGTCAAAATATGCTATATCATACACCGTTGGAAAGGTATTCTGGACCCCCAGAACGAGAAAATATTTACTTTGGGACATTTTGAGTATGACGTAAAAGTGAAAAAAAATGGGAAACGGACACCCCTGCATTCAAACCCAAATATTGGGATGCATATAAAAGTGTCCATATTTTTGATACAGCCAGATGAAAGAACTTGAGGCCCGCTATCCGAAACCGATTCTAACTCAAAAAAAATTTGTAGACGTGTTTTCGAGATAATCGCGTTTAAAGATTCAAAAGTCGATTTCTATGACATAAATAACTTTTTTCAAAAATATTAAAAATTCAAAATAAAGGAGGCCTCAATACCTTTCAAACGAGATCCGTGCGGTTTTTTTACCTTTCGAAATGGTTGAGATATCGATAGTCAAAATTTACCCTTACTTTTGCAAAAAGTTGAAAATTTCGACCAATCAACCCCGGATTTTTCTTAGTTGGACCTAAACTTATCGAACCATATATAAATTTTTCAAATCCGAGATGGTCCATGTGAATTTTGATCGATCTGGTATGGAATGGTCGTTATCTGCAAATCGATTCTAGATTGTTGCACGTTTATAAAGGCATTAGCTGGTTCCCGGTGCGCTTCGCTACACCCAAAACAAAATACGAAATAAAACTGATATGGAATTTTATCTTTAACCTTTAATCTCGACAGAATTTAGCAAACACTCAAATTCCAATCGACTCCCAAGATCAACGATCAAAGGCCATTCGGCATTTCGGACAAAAATTGCAAGACATGTCTCCGATTTAGCTGAAAATTTAAACACCACTCGAATGCCGAAAAAATGAGATCGACAAATTTTTGGCTCTCCAGGTGGAAGGGTTTGGCTGGGAGACGGTAGTCCAGTTTTTGGATTTTTCGAAATTTTTTCACTTCGGTCGATGGATTTGAACAGAATTTGATGATATATCTCAAAAGGTTATATAAGATGAAAAACCTCTGAACGAGATATAAACAGAGTGGCGCACTGATAGATCCTGCCCACAAAATGACTGATATAAAATTGTACGTGGCGCTTGTGAAATATATATTGTCGTTCCACAGACCTCCAATAATTCAACAATTTGTCCATGCCATATTACAATGGATGTGAACTAGAGTGCGCCAGTGCGAGAGAGACGTTTTTCTATCAATTCGATTAAAGTTAGGCTACGATTCACACACTAAAAGGCGGGTGTAAATCATTTGTATTCCAGTATTGATTATAGCCAGTGTTATTCAAAGATAATGAAGAAGAAAAAGTTCGAGACAAATTGTTGAATTATTTGAGGACTGAGAGACACTGGCGTGCGTTTGTGTGGTGACCGAAAAACCATTAACAATCAAATGATATATTCCTATCAATGTATTGATGACTCATCAATGATGATACACATCTCTTACTATTTGAACTATATTTGATGTGGTTTTCTCAGTTTAGAACATATAACGACCATTCCATACCCGATCGATCAAAATTCACATGGACCATCTCGGATTTGAAAAATTTATATATGGTTCGATTAGTTTAGGTTCAACTTAGAACAAACTTAACTGTTAGCAATAATATGTGTGCAAAAGTTGAGTCAAAGTAGAATCGATTTTTTTTTCACCAACGTAAATAAATTTTGACAATAACAGAAATGACTAGATAGTCAATAAATGGAAAATGCGGAGCTTAGTAACAGTGATGAATTATTCAGGATTCGGAAGTGCCATGAACTTTGCAGTGAGCATGAAATAGCAAATAAATGCTGAATGTAAATGATACCCAATTTTAATAGTGCACGAATAGGGTGGCTTACTGAAGTCAATAATGTTTTGTTAACGGTGAAATGGTGGCAGTAAAAGACAATCTCAACAGTAAAGACGTTTGCATAGCAATTGCGCAGGCATTCCAAACGAAAGGCCAATAAATAACCAGCTATAAGGCACACATTCACAATTCAAAGAAGTAATAAATCAATTTCCGTGATTTTCCATACGTTTTGTTTGTTATTTGTTTTTTCTTTCTTTTTTGTTGTTGTTGGGACAGTTCTTTTTTCAATTTTCCGTGTGTTCTACCATAACCGAATGACGGTTGCCGCCATTCAATCCTACAGCCACTTTCCGTTTCATTGGAGCCAAGCGTCGCGTATGAAACACAATTTATCAAGTACATTCGTTATGTAATTCATTGTTTAGATAGAGGGAAAAAAAACAACTGAGAATCATAAATGTACTCTATTGTTGAGTCTACGATTTTGTAAGCATTCTTTCTCTCCCTCTCTCTCTCTCTCTTCCTTCAAACAATGTGTATGTATTTCTTTCAATCATCGAATACATACGATTCGTTCAATTACGAGCTTGTAGTATTTGTTGAATTGTTGTTTCGAAGAAGCACTTAAATCCATTGAATTACTATCGTTTTATCAATGATGTGTGACTCCACACTTTGTTGTCAACTGATTGATTGAATTGTGAATTTATCATAAACATACAGGTGAACTGTATAGTTCACTTAACAGACATCCACGAAAACAATTCGACACACATTCATTCATTTCAGTGAACATTCACAAACACATTAAAACATAATGAAGTATTCAAAATTGTTTATTTCTGTCTTGAATATAACGATTAATTGAGAACAAAATAGCACTTTTTTTCATGACACTCAATTTGTGAATGTTTTTTTTTCTCTCTGTTTCATAGACATGTTGTGAATTAACTGAGTTCAGTGTGTCCCAAAGCGGTTTACATTTAAAGAGGTGAAAAAAACCGCTCAAATGATTCGGTGAAAAACACTTTACACCACTTTTAAATGAATTCACTGGCAATTCAATTTGCATCCTACATAAAATCAGCATGGCTGTCAGTTGTCAGTACACTCGGCCAATGCACATAAATAAAGTTGTAAGCTGACGACAAAATCGCAGTGAGAATGAGGTGCTTAGTGTGTGCGTGTGCGAGAGTCAGGTGTCGTCCGCAGAACGGTCGAGTAGTATACAATTTTTTTTTTCAACTTTTGCAACAAACACATGCAAATAAAAACGAAATGGGCAACATCAAGTGTGATGGCATTTCACGCTTTCAACCATTCAGTCACACCACATAACAATAACAGGCGTAAATACAAACAAAATATTTACTCATCGATGTTAATTATTTGTATACAATACACGCAATGGAAAGAAGGAAAGAGAGAGAGAGAGAGAGAGAGAGAGAGAGAGAGAGGGAGAGAGAGAGAGAGAGAGAGAGAGAGAGAGAGATAGAGAGAGAGAGAGAGAGAGGGAGAGAGAGAGAGAGAGAGAGAGAGAGAGAGAGAGAGAGAGAGAGAGAGGGAGAGAGAGAGAGAGAGAGAGAGAGAGAGAGAGAGAGAGAAAGCGCCTAGCAATGGCAATGGCAATGGCGTTGATATGCGATTCCTTATGGTCTGGTAAAATGATGAGGCGTAACAGTACCCATGCATTTTACGAGATGAACGAGCACAACGCGTACAAAAAATGGAGGAAAAAATACGCACACACACACAATCACCAAACAGAAAATTAATCATTGTTTTGTCTGAAAAAGTGGTGATTTTGCAAAAATCGAGTGCAATCTCATTGGGAGTCAACGCCACTGTTTCAACAACAACAGAATAGCGTGAGCGAGAGCAAAAGAGAGAGAGAGAGAGAAAAAAAAAACCGCCAACACACAGCTCAGGTTCCCTCGATCTGCATGATTTATGGATTATACGAACAAAAAAACGCAGCACTGTGCCAGTCAGTTGCGGTTTTTATTTTACCTTTGGCTTGCATGTTATTTGCGATTTTCTGAAGCAGAAAAAGTTATTGCAATGTTGTTGTAACACTTATCGTTAGGGATGGGGGTTTTTGTTGTTGTTCATCGTGTGGACCAAATTGTGAGCGAGAATCTTGCGCATTTTTCCACCGCATTTGATTGTTCATATTTCCGCTTTAACTTTTAACTATAGGATTTATTCACATGAGAATATGAGTGTGTGTGTATGCGTAGTTGCATTTACTAGATTGTTCACTCATGATTTATGCAGAAACATTCGCTAGCTCTGCATTTGCTATCAAGTTCATGAGCCTCAACGATTTATTTTTAGACCACATTTTACATTTTATTTCAATCCAAAGCATCGTGTGATTAGTAGTAGCTTGTTATTTTGGATGGAGAATAAAATTTAACTTGATTGAATATAAATGATTTTTTTTTTGCTTTCTGCATATTTCATGGACATTTTTATTTTTGGTTTGTTTTCTTACAATTCGATAAGTTCACTTTTGTAAATGGCACGGAATCCATATGAATGATTCATTTATTTTCATTTGAAAATCTGCGTAACAACAAAGTTCACCGCAACTGTTTGTTTGAATGAACCAAACCACAAATGGAGCTAAAATTCTCACAAGTATAATGTAATGATGCTATCGTTATAATTCAATGGGTGGATGCTGTTCAACAGCAGCAGTAGTGTGAATGCACACAAGAAACAGGAAAACGAAGGGTTTGATATGGATAAATTGTAAGCATTCCTTAGAGTATGGAGTAGAATAATTAAGCAGATTTAGGTCGAAACCACATATATCGCCCCACGCCACCAATAAGCCAAAACCATTCATGGAACGGTGCAGAACTATCAAGCCTGCATTCGCTTCGATGCTTGTGAACGATAAAAAAAACACGGTAAGCGGGATGGAGCCAAATGAAGTATTCAACAAAAAGAAATGCAATAGCTGGATGCGCAACAGCTTGCTCAAACATAAATTAGCAACAATTATGTGAGAAGTTTTCTTTTCATGCTCTCAAGACTACTTCTTTGGCTGAATTTTTGGCTCCTCCTTTAAGCAGTGCTAAAATCAGTACCAAAAAAAACGAATACCAACATTACAACACGTGTTCTACTCGAAATGCCCGCAATGTAAATCGAAAGTTTTGCTAGTGTTTTTGCTCTTTGTCGTCATCGAAAACAAAAATACCAACCAAAACTAAAAAGTAATCTGAAATGGATTTATTGCATTCCATTTTTTGTGTCACACAAATTGTATGAATCCTTATGTGTGTGTGTGTGTGTGTGTGTGTGTGTGTGTGTGTGTGTGTGTGTGTGTGTTTGTTGCCGTTTTTGTTGCAAATTAAAGGTCTGCAGATGATGTGCATGTTCACATGTGGGTCTTAAAATTATTGCTGAACCTGTTTGCATGGTAGATATCAATCACCACTGTATCGATTATATTTTACCATAAATTTTATGATATTTGTCCCTTTTCTATTGAATATATTTTTCGCACAAATGGCTTTTATACGATCCCAATGCTATAACCCATAGCCATAGCAAATACACATAACCGTACCGTTCGGCTGCTCAATATATTCAAACAATGTCAATATTTATGACACTTTACATTCACATTTACAATGTGAAAATACAATGCCATCGATTAACTGAAAAAAATATTGCCACGAGTATTGTAAGCGACATTCCGGGGAAATACCCCTCTCAACGACAGTGGTCAAAGTTACCCACCGGGAGTTATGCTAGATAATCTGAAAAAAAAAACCTTCGTATGGTTTTCGGTTCCACAAAAATTCATTCTGACGACGGTTTTCGTCTTGTTTCGTCCTAAGCTACACGCCTATTCACGAATGACATCGTTCGGCAACACATAGTCCAAAAATTCGGGTATATATAGTGTTGCACTCAAATGTGTATTTTTACGTTCGCCACTGGGAGAACTGCCGTTCTCCGTGATAGCGCGCCATAATATTTTTTCGGAAAAATAATGTAGCAAGATAGCTATCTCACATATGCACAGCCCTAATTACCAAAGCTTAATGTATAAGGTTTATTCAAGTGGATAATAATACTGAATTAATGATAGTAACATGTTTCCATTCAGACTGCACTTAAACAAGAAATTCCTATATGAGTCCCCAAAAAATATAATAAATTGGTTTACCTGGTAATCGTTGATTTGATCAACGCATTCTCCACCATTTTCACAAGGTGATGAAAAACACTCATTAATATTGTTTTCACAGTAAACTCCCGTGAAACCGGTTCCCGAGCAATTACAAATGAAACCACCCAATTGGTCCTTGCATTGGCCATCGTGTTGACATGGTTGTGATTCACAATCATCTATCGAAAAGATATATTTCAAATCAGAAAAGTATCATACAGAATATTCGTCGCAATATATAAGATGAAAAACCTCTGAACGAGGTACAAACAGAGTGGCGCACTGTGAGATCCTTTTTAGGTTTACACCGTTTAGATAGAATTGACTTTTTTCGTTACCTTCCAAGAAATTTTTTCGCTTACAACCATTGTGCGAAATCGTCGTAAAACTTTCGGACGTTCATTCCGATTGTGCGATTTTTTTTTCGTACAAACACACAAGGTTGTCCGAAAATTCCGAACATTTGTTCGAAAAATTTACGGACATCAGGATTTTACTCACACACAAAGAAGAATTTGAGTGACAGTACTCCTAATGTCATGTTATCGGTATGGTAACTACTTTTTCTATTTTGTTCACTCTTTTGCCAGTGTTTTGTGTAAACTTTCGATTCTTTTATATGGTTACGCACATTTTTTTATTTCATATTCTTGGAGAGAATCACCTCTGATTTGAATAATAACAAAATTGGAGAGTGTCAATAGAGAGGTTGCAACGAACACATTTTTTTATATTATGGATTTCAGCCCTAGTGTACGTTTCGATTCGAACCAAATTTTCGAACACAAAGTGCGTGTCAAAATTTTGTTGTCCGAAACTGTCCGGAATTAAATGAATGAAATTGGAATTCAAATATGAAATGAAAAAAATACGAACGTGCCAAAGCGTATAAAAGTAATCGAACGTGCACAAAATTTTCGGATATTTGTAAATATTTCGCACGTGCGAAATGTTCCGGGTGTGTGTTCGTTAGTGCGGAAAGAAAAATTTGCACAATAGGAACGAACGTCCGAAAGTTTTACGACAATTTCGCACAATCGGAATACACGTTCGGAATTTTTGAATAGTTTCGCACAAACGAATGAAATCTTTGTTGTTCGTTGACACCTATGCTCTCTTTATCTTATAGGAAAATGCTTCTACATTGATATACCGTCACCGGTATGCCGTTGCCGTTGATACCAATTCGGGAGAAAAAAAGGGAGCATTGCTTTTTGCGGTGCATATATCGGATATCCAGTAGTTAGAGCTGTCAACAGACACAAAATTTTGCGAACGTTCGTTCGTAAAAATTCATTAATTTTGTTCGTTCGTTTCGCATTTTTTCTGCGAACAAATGTTCGTTCGTAGCATTTTTTCTGCGAAGAATGTTCGTTCGATCGCATGTTCGTTCGTTTGTTCGCAAAATAATTTAAAAAATGAATGTATATGCATAATGTATAATATTATTTTGCGAACAAACGAATGAACAAAATTGAAATTAATTTTTTTTGCGAACAATGTTCGTTCGTTTGTAAAAATTATTTTGTTCGTTCGTTTGTTCGTACATCAAATAAAAAAAAATGCTACGAACGAACGAACAAACGAAGTCCGTTGACAGCTCTACCAATAGTATTGGACCAATACACAAACTTCGGGGTGTATGTTATAGGTCCAATTGAAATAATTTCAATTTATTTTTGGGAAATATATAGTGTTTGTGCAAAATTAGGACATTCGGATTTGATTGAAAATGTGAAAATTCATGAAAAATCATGTATTCTTGATATATCAAATTATGAGGAATAACAAATTCCTTTTAGAAAACTAATTTGGACCGAGAAATACCGTCTGGAGACACATAAATGTGACAAATTTCTCAAAATTCTGAATAATCGGTATAAAGTCGTCGTATCGATCTGAAATTTTGAACATATGTTTGGCTTGACCCAAAAAGTAAAACTGGGGGTTGTTCTTGAACATTTTACATGGAACAATCGACGTGAGCCACCTTATGCATATACCTTCATTTGTTACATTATTTTGCAAACAAACGAACGAACATGCGAACGAACGAAAATTGTTCGCAGAAAAAATGCTACGAACGAACGAACATTTGTTCGCAGAAAAAATGCTACGAACGAACGAACGAACAAAAACTTCTTGTCCGTTGACAGCTCCAACTGAGTGCCCCCAACAAGTAAATCAAGTTGAAATGACCGTACTGTCCTCTATTAAACACTGTTCGTTTATTACAGTTGAATTTTTATAATAAATTTTTAAAGAAATTGCCAAACAGCTTTCAACAAGAAAGAGAAAATGATTCATGGAACTAATCATAATGAAATAATGTGCTGGAATATCATAGTGCAATACCCCTTATTTTACAAAACCGCCCCCCTAGTTACGCAACTGACCAAATTTATTATTTTACACTGTAAAGGCACCACTTTTGTGGTGACTCAGTTTGTGATTGTTCCCACAACAAACGTTGTGGCATTCTCACTTTCTTTTGTGCGGATTTTCTTCAGCTCTGCTTTGTATATATACATACACAGAACAAACTTAACGAATTGATAAACGATATTGGAAAAAAGAGATACTTATAATATTGAACGTGCCATTCATGCTATCGTTAGAGTAGCTTCGCACTAATGTTATCCTGTGTGCGAATCTTGAACACAGTGCCCATATTGAGTGCCCAAGTTGTAGTAAACTCATCGCTACACACATTGTGGTGCTGTTGTGCAACTATCATATTTACTGTATGTTATTTTCCATACAATCTACTATAATTGCAATATGCACTTTAGTGCACGTCGCTATGAAATTGCTACTGCAATATGGCTCATTTTCATCACAGAACATCCTGTGACCCAATAAAATATATTAGCCATGTTCACTTTGCGATTTGAGATTCCTTTCTTGATATACAGTGGACGCTAAGAATCCTTAAGTAGTTTGTTTGACTACTTAAGATTTCCGAATTCTTAACCTTAGACCTGTCCTCTGGGCACTCAGTGCCCGAGCCGATATGTAATTTGAAATAAAAATGTAAATATGTAACCAAACATCATATGGTGATGTTTTTCATAAAGAACACTTCAATCTCTACCTACAATGTGAGTTTGGGATGCATATTTGGATCGAACATAAATTTGACAGACAATTTTAATCCCAATTGGGATCCATGTCAATTTTCATGCAAAACCCTCTGTGGGCATCCATATTTCGAAATGATTTGTTAGGAAGAAAGTCTTTAATTTTGTCAGCACAGGATGTGGAAAATAGCTGCGAGTCTGACGCACACATACATATCATTGCTTTCAAAATCGGTAGAGTGATTTTTGAAATATTGCAGAAATTCGAATTTTTTTTTCAAAAAATGTCAATTTATCATACAAAATATACCACGGGCACTGAGTGCCCGAGAGGACAGAAATATGATGAGATCTCAGAGGACAGGTCTAAGGTTAAGATTCCTGGACGGTTTTCAAAAATGATCGAAAATAATGGAAACCAGCAAATTTTATACAAAAAGTTCATTTTATACGTTTATTTATTGCTCAAGACAAAATCATATGCTAAAATAACATTTCATGTTGTTGGACGAGAAAAATATTCATTTAAAGTGGGTTTTTAGTGGTTTAGGCTGGTTCCAAGTGTCATGCTAAATTTTTTTTTAGCATGCTAAATTTTTTAAAACTGATTTTTCTTTATTATAATCAATTTCTGAAACACAATTGGGGCCAGAAAACGTGATTCATGCCGTTTGACTTCCGGTTTTTTGACATTTTCTGCATTTTTTTAGATTTTTTATGAAAAAAATTTAGCATGCTAAATTTTTTCATAATGATTTGTTTTCATTTTTATCAAGTTCTGAACCACAATTGAGGCCAAAAAACGTTATTCATGCCGTTTGAATTTCGTTTTTTTGACATTTTTCGCATTTTTTACGATTTTTCGTGAAAAATTTAGCATGCTAAATTTTTTCAAAATTATATTTTTTCATTATTATCAAGTTCCGATCCACAATTGAGACCCAAAAACGTGATTCATGTCGTTTGAATTTTGGTTTTCTGACATTTTTCTTTTATTTTTGATTTTTCGTGAAATTTTTTTTAGCAATTTTTTTGTCGTATTTTTTCGACCCCATATGGTCTAATTCTCCGCATATAGTGGGAAACTGGGAAATATATCGAAAACTTGGTGAATTTTTGTATTTTTTAATGAAAAAAAAACAACAAATTGTGATTTTTTGCCATGAATAAACACAGCGATATCTCTTAAACCGTACTGATTTCGATCTGAATATCTTCGGCAAAGTTAAAGATCTTGAGTTCAACAAAAATGTTGTCCCGGAAGTTGACCCCAAAAATTAATCCCAAGGTGTCAAAAACCCCTCTCGAAATAGTGATATTTGGTGTCAGTTTTGACGCTTTGGGATTAATTTTTGGGGTCAACTTCCGGGACAACATTTTTGTTGAACTCAAGATCTTTAACTTTGCCGAAGATATTCAGATCGAAATCAGTACGGTTTAAGAGATATCGCTGTGTTTATTCATGGCAAAAAATCACAATTTGTTGTTTTTTTTCATTAAAAAATACAAAAATTCACCAAGTTTTCGATATATTTCCCAGTTTCCCACTATATGCGGAGAATTAGACCATATGGGGTCGAAAAAATACGACAAAAAAATTGCTAAAAAAAATTTCACGAAAAATCAAAAAAAAAATCGAAAAATGTCAGAAAACCAAAATTCAAACGGCATGAATCACGTTTTTGGGTCTCAGTTGTGGATCGGAACTTGATAATAATGAAAAAATATAATTTTGAAAAAATTTAGCATGCTAAATTTTTCACGAAAAATCGTAAAAAATGCGAAAAATGTCAAAAAAACGAAATTCAAACGGCATGAATAACGTTTTTTGGCCTCAATTGTGGTTCAGAACTTGATAAAAATGAAAAAAAATCATTTTGAAAAAATTTAGCATGCTAAATTTTTTTCATAAAAAATCTAAAAAAATGCAGAAAATGTCAAAAAACCGGAAATCAAACGGCATGAATCACGTTTTCTGGCCCCAATTGTGTTTCAGAAATTGATTATAATAAAGAAAAATCAGTTTTAAAAAATTTAGGATGCTAAAAAAAAATCTAGCATGGCACTTGGAACCAGCCTTAGTGTACTCCTTTTTTACAATGTCAGAGCGGAATTGACGTGAATCTTCATAGAGAGCGCAATGTTTAAAGATCAAAACAAAGCACCAAAGAAAAATTCACGAGCTTTGAGATTACTAAATTCGATAGAATTCAGGTTGTCAGGCAACCTCATGACTAACTTTTTGAATGTTTCTCTTGTGAAACATCCACGAATTTATACCTCGTTCAGAGGTTTTTTCATCTCATATCAGTAGTTGTGTAAGATGAATTTTTCAAAAAAACTTGAAAATAGCATTTTTTTGAGACATCGAATTTGATGATATATACTTACATCCTAAGAAGTTGTTTTTTTAGGTGTTATTTACACTCAGCTGTAGACTATTGGTTAGCGTGCCAGGTTTATAAGAGTGAGTACCTAGGTTCGTGACCCGCGGGTGCCAGACATTTTTCTCAGCGTATTTTCACTCGTATTTATGGGTGAAGTTTGGGGGTATGTTATAGGTCCAATTGAAATAACTCCAAATTATTTTTGGGAAATAAGTCCATTGGAGCTATTTCCGAAAATTCGGAACTAACTCCACAAAAAAAGCATGGAAATATTTCCAAACAAAAGTATGGATTTAATTCCGTTCGATTCACAAAAATTGAATTAAGTCCAGAAATGAATTCATTAAAGCTGGAACCAAAAAAAATGACATATTCCCACTTTCTGTCGATATTTTGATAATTTAAATGAAATAATACACTGAAAATTGAACATTTAGTTCAAATGCCTTCTGACCTTGTGTTAGACTTTGACAGAAAGGGGGCTTTTGCCTCTCCCATGGATTCAAAAAAATGACATAGGCCCATTGGTTCTCATTAGGGGTCCAATTACCCCCCCCCCCTTCCCTTTACTTTGTGGAGTTAGTTCCGAATTTTCGGAGATAGCTCCAATGGACTTATTTCCCAAAAATAAATTGGAATTATTTCAATTGGACCTATAACATACACCCGGAAGTTTGTGTATTGGTCCAATAAGATGAAAAACCTCTGAACGAGGTATAAACAGAGTGGCGCACTAATAGATTCTGCCCACAAAATGACTGATATCAAATTTTACGTGGCGCTTATGAAAATATATTGTCGTTCCACAGTCCTCAAATCATTCAACAATTTGTCGATGCCATATTACAATGAATGTGAACTAGAGTGCGCCAGTGCGAGTCCCGAACGTTTTCACTTTCATTATCTTTGAATAACACTGGCTATAATCAAAACTGGAATACAAATGATTTACAACCGCATTTTGGATCGCAGGCTCACCGTGAGTGTGTAAATCGTAGCCTAACTCTAATCGAATTGATAGGAAAACGCCTCGCAGAATTTACGGTAATGGGTACGGGGGTCAAAATGACGAAAAACGAAAAAAATCGATTTTCGATTTTTCAGTTTTTTCAATGTGGTGACCAAACCTGATTACAGATTTCTTTCATATTCAGAACATATTTGTAGCTTAGCTCAATACCTTTCATTTGCGGTATCTGCAGATTTTCTATATTGTGTATTAGCGGAGCTATGAAATTTTGAAAAAAATCGACACCCCGACACTCTCCCCCTGCTTAATTTCTTATGAGTAAGGGAATTCGGTCATTTTCGACGGTTTTGAACTGCCCCCCAGACCCCCTAAAAATAATGTCATACATCACAGAGATCGAAAGAAGGTACATCACACACACACACACACACACACACACACACACACACACACACACACACACACACACACACACACACACACACACACACACAACCCCCCTCTCTAGGAAAACGTACACAACTTTTGAACGGGATTTTGATGGTTGAGCACTCGTTGGAAAGGTATTGAGGAGTACTATCGATTGGTCACTCAACGACAGTGGTCAAGATTAACCCCCGGGAGATATGCTATATATTCTGAAAAAAGCACCCCCATACGTCCCCCAAGCAAAAAAATTTGTGGTTCCACAAAAATTCATTTTGACGACGGTCTTCGTCTAGTTTGATCCTAAGCTACGCGCCACTGGGAGAACTGCCGTTCTCCGTGATACTATTGGTAGTGCTGTCAACGGACTTCATTTGTTCGTTCGTTCGTAGCATTTTTTTTTGATGTACGAACAAACGAACGAACAAAATAATTTTTAGAAACGAACGAACATTGTTCGCAAAAAAAATTAATTTCAATTTTGTTCATTCGTTTGTTCGTACATCAAAAAAAAATGCTAATAAAATTCCGCTCTGACATTGTAAAAAAGGAGTACACTAAACCACTAAAAACCCACTTTAAATGAATATTTTTCTCGTCCAACAACATGAAATGTTATTTTAGCATATGATTTTGTCTTGAGCAATAAATAAACGTATAAAATGAACTTTTTGTATAAAATTTGCTGGTTTCCATTATTTTCGATCATTTTTGAAAACCGTCCAGGAATCTTAAGAATTCGGAAATCTTAAGTAGTCAAACAAACTACTTAAGGATTCTTAGCGTCCACTGTATATCAAGAAAGGAATCTCAAATCGCAAAGTGAACATGGCTAATATATTTTATTGGGTCACAGGATGTTCTGTGATGAAAATGAGCCATATTGCAGTAGCAATTTCATAGCGACGTGCACTAAAGTGCATATTGCAATTATAGTAGATTGTATGGAAAATAACATACAGTAAATATGATAGTTGCACAACAGCACCACAATGTGTGTAGCGATGAGTTTACTACAACTTGGGCACTCAATATGGGCACTGTGTTCAAGATTCGCACACAGGATAACATTAGTGCGAAGCTACTCTAACGATAGCATGAATGGCACGTTCAATATTATAAGTATCTCTTTTTTCCAATATCGTTTATCAATTCGTTAAGTTTGTTCTGTGTATGTATATATACAAAGCAGAGCTGAAGAAAATCCGCACAAAAGAAAGTGAGAATGCCACAACGTTTGTTGTGGGAACAATCACAAACTGAGTCACCACAAAAGTGGTGCCTTTACAGTGTAAAATAATAAATTTGGTCAGTTGCGTAACTAGGGGGGCGGTTTTGTAAAATAAGGGGTATTGCACTATGATATTCCAGCACATTATTTCATTATGATTAGTTCCATGAATCATTTTCTCTTTCTTGTTGAAAGCTGTTTGGCAATTTCTTTAAAAATTTATTATAAAAATTCAACTGTAATAAACGAACAGTGTTTAATAGAGGACAGTACGGTCATTTCAACTTGATTTACTTGTTGGGGGCACTCAGTTGGAGCTGTCAACGGACAAGAAGTTTTTGTTCGTTCGTTCGTTCGTAGCATTTTTTCTGCGAACAAATGTTCGTTCGTTCGTAGCATTTTTTCTGCGAACAATTTTCGTTCGTTCGCATGTTCGTTCGTTTGTTTGCAAAATAATGTAACAAATGAAGGTATATGCATAAGGTGGCTCACGTCGATTGTTCCATGTAAAATGTTCAAGAACAACCCCCAGTATATGTATTGATCAATTATTGAAAATTGAAGGCCACCACCCAGCCATTGAAATAACAATATTAAAATGCATTAAGAAAAATGATAGAGTTGAAAATGTCAAAACATTCCTTGATTTTCAATCAGTAAACTATGCAGATATCAATGAATCGCTTAAATGCATAGATTGGAATTGCTACACTTCAAATCTCAAAAATAACCTTTAATGATAAAATAGACAAGTTTTATGAAAGGATTAATGCAGTTATCAAGAAACATGTTCTGGTTAAGGCGCTCAAACCATCAACACACCCTAAATGGTTCACTCCATAACTTATTAATTTGAGAAATAGGCTGAATAAATTGCGATCCTGGGGAAAATGGTCAACGGAAGCAAACAAAGAATTTTTGATTAAGCGAACTGAATATAATCGAAGTGTCAGAATTACCAAATACCATGGAATATAATGGACAGAAATCCAACAACGAATCGGAAATCGCTAATTTATTTGCTCAATTCTTCTCTACTGCTTACTCTAGATATAATCCAGATGCAGTGCATAATTTTGAATCCAATAACAAACACAGACACGAATTGATTAATCTATGCAGTAACATTCCAAAAGTTGAATAACTGAAGAAACAGTGACGCAAGCAATCAACAACCTACCAAATAACTTGGTTTCAGGCCCGGATGGAATTCCGAACTTATTTATAAAAAATTGTATAGAATCATTAGTGAAACCTATCACACTAATTCTATGCGAATCCATGAAAACGGCGCAAGTACCAATGTTGGAAAACCTCATGTTTGTGAGGCCGATATTCAAAGGTGGATCATGAAATGATACTAGTAATTACAGAGGAGTGGCACTCCAATGCGTAATAGCAAAGTTATTGGATTCAATATTAACAAGTCATTTGAATTTTCACAACAATTACGAATCTAGTTGAATTTGCATAGTCCACGTTGAACAACTTGTCGACGAATACACAAACTGATGTAATCTATATTGATCTAGCAAAGGCTTTTGATTCCGTAAACACTGATCTACTGATCCACAAACTCAATGTCATGGGTCTGAACCACGAAATTCTAAGATGGATTGAAGCCTATCTGAATGGCAGAAAGCAAATAGTAAAAATCGATTATACGAAGTCAATCCCAATAAATGGGCTTACATGCGTGAGGCTTACTTTTCCGCACTTTTAACCACCAAGTGATTTGTGAAATTAGTTTTAATGTGACAGTAAACATAGTGAAATTACAAGAAAACATCATCAAATCGGCCTCAAATTCTGTTTTTACCCTTTTTTCTACAAAATAAGCAGTTATATAAACTGCATGAAGGGTTCGGAGCAGTTAGTCAAAAATCATTGGTTCCACCTATTTTCTGAATCGAATCTATCGTATGTAATGTTTATATTTATGAATCTTTATGAACCAATATAGTTTGGCCCAGGAAAGTCATATAGGGTCGCAGAAAACATTAAGTAGGCTTATTTGTGGTAATTTCGTTCAAAAATGGCATTTTAGGGGCAGTTTACGCCTCGGCGACAAAAACAAAAAAAAAATTGTCATTACAAAAAATATTTGTCGCAACAAAAAAAATTTGTTATTACAAAAAAAAATTGTCGCAACAAAAAAAAATATCACGCCAAAAAAAATCAAATGAAAAAACGAATGCGATGTGCTGTTAATTGGCTTTTTCTTTATTCAATTTTTTCTATTTTTGTTTATAACACAAGTCCTGCAGCTCGATTTTGGAAAGATATTGAGCCTTGTGGCGACGAAAAAAAATCTTTATCGAAATGATTTAATGCATTGGCGATGCAGTAAAGGCACAACGGCAGCAATCATCGGTTCTGGCATTGAATGTGGTCACATGGGTTGGAGTAAAGAAGATCTACATTGATTTCATTCATTTTCTATTATTAATTTCTTCATTTTGTTTTATTCTTATGAGAAAACCGATTAAAACATGCGAATATTAGAGATTTAAAAAATAAACATTCTCAATTCACATTAACAGTGAAACAACATTGAACAATAACAAAAAACGTTTTTTTATGTTTTCAAGTTTTTTTTTCAAGTTTTAGTTTTCGAGTGGCAGGCAAATAGCTTTTTATAGCAACAAATTTTTTTTTTGTCGTCACAATTTTTTTTTGTAATTGACGAAAAAAAAAATTGTCATCGTTAGTTTACAGTTTTTTTTTCGTTCCATTTTTTTTTGTCGTAACATTTTTTTTTTTGTAATTACTATTTTTTTTTTGTCGTGACAAAAATCTTAAAATTGATATTTCGGATACTTCGGAGCATTTTAGGGTATAACAAAGGTTTCTAGCTAAGTATATCTCGGCGAGAAGAATATTTCATTCCTTGACTGCAAGTTGATTAGACCAACCAGTGAGCTAAAAACTCATTTTGAAATGTTTGGTGGTTTTGAGATTTTTGTTTTTGTCGCCGAGGCGTAAACTGCCCCTTAAGGGCAATAAACTGGGAAACCATCGAAAATATTTAAATTAGATGATAACGTCGACTCCAATGAGAGTGAAAGTGAATCAGATCCGAATGCCAGTTGGGCAATGTACAATCAATGTGTAGAGGAATGTAAGAAGCTTCGTAGTGATTTAAACGAAATTAAAAAACAAAACGAAATGTTATCAAAATTACTCCTTCAAAATGGTATTAATTACAACCTGAATGACATTGAAATGGAAACGGACACACGCAATTCATCATCATCGTTTATTTTATCTATAAATATGTCAATTGTTGGATCATTGATCGGCACCTTTTCTAAATTTTGCATTTCTAGTAGCATCATATATTCTAAAACCTCAATTGCATCTGTTTTGTTGTTTATTGAGTAAACTGGTGGTGAAATGGTTGTCTTTGATATTGGATGATAATGTGGTTGCCACTGGTTCTGGATTGGTGGTTGAAGTGGTAATTGAAAATGCTGTTGAAATTGTTGCTGGTATTGTGGCTGGAATTGCGGCCGAATGAACTGGTCGGTGTTCATATAATGATAGGGAAAATTTTGATGGTCTTGATAATTGTGTCTAAATATCGGCGTATACGGTACAAAATGATTTGAACGATTGAAACCGTTTATATTTCGATATTTATTCGGCCTGTGAAAATTATTATTATGATGAACACGGTTATAGTTTCGGTAATTATCAACATTTCGACGGTCAAATCGAGTACCGTTATTTAGATTCGGCTTGTTTTTTGTAAACTGTTTATTCGGATACTGAGCTCTTTTATTGTTTTGATTTACTTTTTTCTTTTGTGAGTTTCGTTTTTTCGGTTTATTTCGTTGGTCACAAACTCTCTAGCTGTAAAATCATTCTCCCATAATTGTTTATCCATGATTTGATCATATACAGGTTTGCTGAATGTTAAAATCTCGAAACTTGTGTACTTTTTTATTTTATTCTTTCGACTTTCAGTTTGCTGACATGAAATAGATCAGAATCGAGTTGTGTACCACTTTTTATGCGTTATACAATGTCTTCAGTTGTTTTTTCATCGAATTTTGAGACATGAATTGAAAAAATGTCATTTTCACTGGATGGTTTATTGAATGCACTCAAATTTGTTGAAATTCTGGAAATATCATTGGATATCATTCCATCATTGAATGGATCTGGTTTTGAGGTTTCATTATCATTTTGATTCTTTTGTTTATATTTGTCTTTGCACAATTCGCAAACTACCGAAAAGAGTGAGTCAACATTGCTGCATTAAAATGTGCTATTTTGTTTTGATCATCGACCATTTTCCATTTTCCGTTTTCTGGGAGCAGTAGACCAAATCGTTGCAGCATTTCTTTCACTGGATTTACTAATGTTCTATTTTTCATGCATTCCACATAGATTATTTTATAGCAAAACATGCAGTTAACACTCAATTCGCTATACTTTTTTCCTTCACATTTTTTTTCAACACAACAATATAAATTTGACATTATGTAACAATAACAGTGAAATGTAAATAGTTTGATATTGGATTAATGAGTTTTTTTTTCAGAATAGTGTGAACTTCTATATTATCCAATAGAAGAGTAGTCAAACTTTAGTTTTTAAACAATTTTGCAGTTTTATTTTGACAAAAAAACTATTTAATTTAATGAATTTGAAGACACAGTATTTTCGATGTGATACGTTTGACAGTTTACAGTTATCCCCCAGTAGCCATTTTTGAAATATAATAGCGAATAGCGTTTGGCAAAAAATTACTATTTTTTTAAAATAGCTATTCCGAAAAAAATGCGGAATAGTATAGCTATACTATATATATAGTATAGTGCGCCCATCGCCAATAAAAAATAGTCAGGGTTACGAATGTTATTCAATTCATTCGAACTTTGTACTTCTCGGGAATTATTGATTGTTTCTATTAGTGCACTAAAGTAATAGATTTTAATTTACCTATATCAATTTGACAGTTTTTTCCAGACATTCCATTGATGCAGACGCACTTATATTCGGCAATTCCATCAATACAAGTTGATCCGTTGAAGCATGGATTACTAGCACATTCATCAATATCGTGACCACAATCTTTTCCTTCATAGCCTTCAGGGCACAAACACTTGAAATCGTTCACCTATGTATTTAAATTAAGGTAATTGTTGGCGTTATTATATTAATAAAAAATTATTTAGAATTAATTAAAATGTAAGAATGTGCAATAATTCGTTTGAAATTTGGAAGTATTACTTTTCTGCATAAGTAATGTATCCACAGTGTTCTCAATCCGACTGACACCGAACCCGAAAAAACACGATATTATCGCATTTCGTGTTTGGGGTTTTTCGGGCAGGGATGTAAGTGGAGTGAATCGACTTCACTCGTCAAGAGAATTTGTAGGTGGTCCATGGGCGTAGGCAGAAGGAGGAATAGCTGCCCCCCCCCCTATACGATTCTCCTCGATTTTTTCAAGAAAATCAAGTTATGAATAAATTGAATTACATTCGTAATCCTGAGTTTTCCGCATTGATATGGAATTTGATTTTTCTCTTGAACAATTTCATTCATCGACCAGTCGGGAGAGAAAGTATTGGTTCTGCCATGAAAATGGGCAAAATGTTCAAAACACAAAACATTGGCCATCTTCACTTTGCGATTTGAAACTCCTTTCTTGAGATATATTCATATCAAACTTCCATTCTCTAAAAATTTCGTACATTTTCACACGTATTCATATTTCATGATTTTTCGGCATGAAGAAACATTTTGTGCATTTTATGAGTATGTAAAACTTCAAGCGGACTTAAATACCTTTCAAATGATGCAAACTGCATGAATTTTCATTGGAAAATACGGTCAGGATAGTCAAAAACGTGAAAATCAGTTTTTGTGTAAAAATGTACTGAAAGTCCCGACTCACGTGCACTTGAATGCACATATCTCTGGAACGGCTATACCAATATGGCTCAAATTAAATAGCAAACCTCCGGTGACAATACTGTGCAATTTAAGAATCCATTTGTGAGTCATTTTCATTTTTTACAATTCAATTTTCTGAGAATTTTCTAAAAATTTCGTACATTTTCACACGTGTTCACATTTCATAATTTTTCAGCATGAAGAAACATTTTATGCACTTTTTGAATACGTAAAACGTCAAGCGCGCTTGAATACCATTCAAATGACGCAAGCAACATGAATTTTCATTGAAAAATACGGTCAGGAGAGTCAAAAATGTGAAAATCAGTTTTTGTGTAAAAATGTACTGAAAACCCGACTGACGTGCACTTGAATGCACATATCCCTGGAACGGCTACACCGATATGGCTCAAATTCAATAGGAAACATCCGGTAATAATTCTGAACAAATTTGCTTTTGTCATTTTGGGATTTGAGACTCCGTTCGAGAGTTATCGTGCTAACGTACAGACTACGACGACGACGACGACGCCATTTTGCACCGGAGCTACCAGAACCGAGTATCCAAATAAAAAAAGTGAAAATCAAGTTTTGTTCCCATGGTGAATTGGGACTCTGGTAAAAATTTGAGCCCGATCGGAGTTCATTTACTCAAGCAATGTGGAGTTGAATTTTTGAGGCAATACCAATACTTTTCCTAAGCACATTTCATGTGCGGAAAAGTAAAACTTGAAAACGTTGTCAGAAAACCTAGGACATTGTAGAATTGTAGTTTATTGTCTGTGAAAAATGTTCGAAAAACCGGTATAACACGGAAAAATCTCCAACATTTTCTCGAAAATCGATGATATAGCGGAAATTTTCTCAAAAAACGAGGACTTTGCATAAAAATCGTACATTTTCTACAACAATCGTGGACATTTTTTTAATGTTTTTATCTTTTATTTTTAGACAAGATCCTCTTGTTTTATAAAAATGGGATATTTGACATACAACTTTTACTTACTTACTTGAAATTAGTTCATTTATGATAGAAAATAGGTATATTAGAACACACAGCTCGGTAAAAAGTAACAATTTATCTTGAATTTCTATCATAAAGCATGAGCTACTATGATTTTTCCGATTTTTTTGTACTTTCAGACCAACCAAAAATTAACCGCCTCCACAGAACTTTTTTAATTTTTTCTTTTTTGTGTCATCTAGTAGACGTCAATATTATATCAGTCATTTTGTGGGCAGGATCTATTAGTGTTTTCTAATAGTTAATTTCTATTAACACTCTGTTTATACCTCGTTCAGAGGTTATTCATCTTATCTAGTAGACGTCAATATCTTTCCAATAAGCTATCAACCATGTATTTATGTTGGAAAATGCGACCACAACACGCATTTGAATGATGGCTATTCTAACATATGAAATATTGACCTAATTGGGGCCGACGGCTGAAACCCCACCAAAAACGAGTCCTAGAAATGTTTGCCCTTATACTTTTTTTCGCCTTATGGTCTGAGGAATATGTGGTAGAAATATTGACATGTAATTTCGGGACACCCTGTATACAAATCAGTTTACTTATGTATGTATGTATGTATGTTCGGGGTAATATTATGAACCGCACAACCGATCCAAAAACCCATGGTTCTGAATGTGAACTAGAAAGCGCCAGTGCGAGTCCCGAACGTTTTCACTTTCATTATCTTTGAATAACACTGGCTATAATCAAAACTGGAATACAAATGATTTACAATCGCATTTTGGATTGCAGGCTCACCGTGAGTGTGTGAATCGTAGCCTAACTTTAATCGAATTGACAGAAAAAAGCCTCGCTCGCACTGGCGCACTTCAGTTCACACTCATTGTAATATGACATGGACAAATTGTTGAATTATTTGAGGACTGTGGAACGACAATTGGAGCCACACTATTTTTATTATTTATCATAGAATTACCATATTATGTTGAAGATTCTACATTACTTTCATTTGCAGATGATGCTAGACTGTCCAAACATATTGAGTCTGAGAACGATTGCTTGAAATTGCAAAATGACTTTGAAAACACTTCTATCTTTTTCAGTCGTAATAAGAAGACCAAATTGATGAGGTTTCACCGAATGGGTACAATGATTGATCATAACTATATCATTGGAGACGAAATCATCCAGAGAGTCAACGAAATCAAAGACTTGGGAGTTATTCTTGATAGTCAACTCAATTTCAAATCACACATTGAATACATCATAGCAAAAGCCAAATCAAGACTAGCTTGGATCAAAAGATTTGGTCGTGATTTCAAGGATCTGTGGACCATTCAATTACTCTTTTACACATATGTATTACCAATACTTGAATATGGTTCACAAGTTTGGAACCCCTACATGAAGGGTCAGACCAGAAGAATCGAATCAATCCAGAAACAATTTTTACTTTATGCTCTTCGAAAATTAAAATGGCCATATAGGTTTCACCTACCAAAGTATGAAGATAGGCTGATGCTGCTTCAGTTGATAACTTTGGAAGAACGTAGAATGGTGGCCCAAGTGATTTTTATTCACAAATTGATCATTGGTGAAATATCATCTAGTCATTTACTGGAATATATCGTATTTCGTTTACCTCATTACCAAACTCGCAGTAATAATCTATTAATAGTACCATTGGAAAAGCGTAACTATAGAAAATATCAGCCAATGAATATTATGCTTGATACATTTAATGAATTTTCTGATAAAAAGATTCCCAATTGTGATATATATCTAGTTGATTTCAATGTGAGCACAGATACCATAAAAAAGAGATTAATTGAATATTTCAAAACTTCAAGAAAATAAATGTAATAATCAATTTTGAAATCAGTTAATCGCAGCGTTTTGCTCCATAACCGTTAGGGTTGGCAAATAGGTTAACTGATCGGTGCTATCAAACATTGGTTATAAATAAATTTGTACAAATTTTATACACATTTTTGTAAATTTATAATAAACCACCCCTGGCGAAGAAACGCTGTATGGTGCAGACCATTAACATTAACATTAACATTAACAATATATATTTCACAAGCGCCACGTAAAATTTTATATCAGTCATTTTGTGGGCAAGATCTACAAGTGTGCCACTCTGTTTATACCTCGTTCAGAGGTTTTTCATCTTATCTAGTATACGTCAATATAAGCCTATAAGCAAAAATTTCTAGAAGTCGTTCTTAGTACAGCTGTCGGCTCCCTTTGGGTCAATATTTCATATGCTAAATTGTCATCATTCAAATGAGTTTAGTGGTGGCATCTTTCAACATAAATACATATATATATATAACTTTTTAACCATATGGTTGATAGCTTATTGGAAAGATATTGGAATCATCTCTATCAACAGAAATTCATGTTTTATGTCTCGTTAGCGAGCTATTGAGCTCTGCTAAGATCTCAAATAGAGAAAGAAATTGAAAAAAGTTTTCTTTGCTAATTGTGTTACAAAATATCTCATGCTTAATTGATAGAAAATCAATATAAATCGTTACTATTCGCCATGGTATCTGTATTATTTTAACTTTTTTCCATATTACTTTTCCGCACATGAAATGTGCTTAGGAAAAGTATTGGTTTTGCCTCAAAAATTCAACTCCACATTGCTTGAGTAAATGAACTCCGATCGGGCTCAAATTTTGACCAGAGTCTCAGTTCACCATGGGAACAAATCTTGATTTTCACTTTTTTTATTTGGATACTCGGTTCTGGTAGCTCCGGTGCAAAATGGCGTCGTCGTCGTCGTCGTCGTAGTCTGTACGTTAGCACGATAACTCTCGAACGGAGTCTCAAATCCCAAAGTGACAAAAGCAAATTTGTTCAGAATTATTACCGGATGTTTCCTATTGAATTTGAGCCATATCGGTGTAGCCGTTCCAGGGATATGTGCATTCAAGTGCACGTGAGTCGGGTTTTCAGTACATTTTCACACAAAAACTGATTTTCACATTTTTGACTCTCCTGACCGTATTTTTCAATGAAAATTCATGTTGCTTGCGTCATTTGAATGGTATTCAAGCGCACTTGACGTTTTACGTATTCAAAAAGTGCATAAAATGTTTCTTCATGCTGAAAAATTATGAAATGTGAACACGTGTGAAAATGTACGAAATTTTTAGAAAATTCTCAGAAAATTGAATTGTAAAAAATGAAAATGACTCACAAATGGATTCTTAAATTGCACAGTATTGTCACCGGAGGTTTCCTATTTAATTTGAGCCATATTGGTATAGCCGTTCCAGATATATGTGCATTCAAGTGCACGTGAGTCGGGTTTTCAGTACATTTTTACACAAAAACTGATTTTCACGTTTTTTACTCTCCTGACCGTATTTTCCAATGAAAATTCATGCAGTTTGCATCATTTGAAAGGTAATTAAGTCCGCTTGAAGTTTTACATATTCATACAATGCACAAAATGTATCTTCATGCCGAAAAATCATGAAATATGAATACGTGTGAAAATGTACGAAATTCTTAGAGAATGGAAGTTTGATATGAATATATCTCAAGAAAGGAGTTTCAAATCGCAAAGTGAAGATGGCCAATGTTTTGTGTTTTGAACATTTTGCCCATTTTCATGGCAGAACCAATACTTTCTCTCCCGACTGGTCGATGAATGAAATTGTTCAAGAGAAAAATCAAATTCCATATCAATGCGGAAAACTCAGGATTACGAATGTAATTCAATTTATTCTCTTTTTTATTGGTGCTGACAATCTTAATTGAAGAAGTATTTTGTTTTAGATTGGCATGCGTTTTTTTCAATTAAGATAAGTGCTTCGGAAAGTTAAGAAATTTGGGCAATTTTGAACATTTGTGACATTCAGGACGTGTGGGACGTTTGGGAAATTTTCCATTTTACCACTCCAACTTCCGCGTCCAACATGGTCTAACACGGTTTATCACGATGGGGAAGATGTAAAATGCCATCTCCCCATCGAGAGCCCTTCAAAAATCCCATATTGGCTATTTTACAACTCCACCAGTGTTCGAACACTTTATATTCAAAACAAATGTTCGGAAATTAAATCTTCGAAAATTTCATGTCTGAAAAATAATATATGTTCTAATATTCGGTATTCAAAAACTTAATTTTCGAACATTTTATGTCAAAAATTATATGTTCGAAAATTTCATATTCGAATGTTTCATGTTTGGAAATTCCGTGAAACGAATTTTCATGTTCGAAAATTCAGGGTTCGAAAACTTAATTTTCGAAACTTGCATGTTTGAAAATTGCTCATTCGAAAATTCGAGAAGCCTAAAACCACCGCGGGCCCAAGAACTTCCAACGGTACCCTGGGTTTTCGGATCGGTTGAGCGGTTCAGAACATTACCCCGAATATACATACTAGAGTGGTATACCATGCATATAGGCATTTCGATTTTTGATGGAGGTTAGGTATAAATTTCAAATATAATAATATAATATAATATAAATTTCATTCAAATCTCCATCAAATATTGATAGTTATGAATAGAATATGTCAAAATATGCGATATTATACACCGTTGGAAAGGTATTGACCCCTAGAACACGAAAATATTTACCCTGGGACATTTTGAGTATAACGTAAAAGTGAAAAAAAATGGAAAACGGACACCCCTGCATTCAAACCCAAATATTGGGATGGGTATAAAAGTGTCCGTATTTTTGATACAGCCAGATGAAAGGGCTTGAGGTCAGCTATCCGAAACCGATTCTAACTCAAAAAAAATTTGTAGACGTGTTTTCGAGATAATCGCGTTTAAAGATTCAAAAGTCGATTTCTACGTCAAAAATAACTTTTTTCCAAAATGTTAAAAATACAAAATAAAGGAGGCCTCAATACCTTTCAAACGAGATCCGTGCGGTTTTTTTACCTTTCGAAATGGTTGACATATCGATCGTCAAAATTTACCCTTACTTTTGCAAAAAGTTGAACATTTCGACCAACCGACCCCGGATTTTTCTTAGTTGGACCTAAACTATTCGAACCATATATAAATTTTTTAAATCCGATATGGTCCATGTGAATTTTGATCGATCGGGACCCGATCATCGGGTATGGAATGGTCGAGCTCTAAGCTCAGAGGCATCACACAAACTAATTCCATTGATTGAAATGCCTCGGAATGAATTATTTCAAAAAAAAATTATTTATCACAGATCTTATACTACTCATGAGGACACTAATATTTTTTCAAACACCAGTTTGATTCAGTTACACAAGCTCCGATCCAATCCGATCCAAAAATTTCGAAGTCGGTAAGTTTTTTTTTTTTATTTTGTTCGGGGCGACTTTTTGCCTCGATTGTGAACACTGATGTATACTTGAGAAAGGTATTGGTTTTGCTTTGAAACCGTAACTACACTGCGCTTGAGTAAAGAAACCTTTCACTCCTCTTTTCTGAGTTTTTTACAGTTCTGCCAACTGAACTCGTCAGAATTTCTGTAATTTTTACACTGCCACGTACAATTTGATATAAGTCATTTTGTAGATAGGATCTTTTCGTTCGCTACTTTGTATTCGCTACATTACGTTCTTATAATATCAATTACCATATTAATGCACGTAGCATTATTTTTACAGGGCTGGCTCAAACATTCATCAACGTCATTTGTACACAAAAATCCAGTATATCCTATGGAGAGTGGAGAGAGATTTATGAAAATTTGTTATGAAAAATCAGAAGCAATTTCTGAAAATATCGATGAAAATGATATTCTTAAAAATATAATATTAGGAACTGCATCGTTTTGAATCTGGAGATTCTAACATTGCTATCACTGTGGACCCTAGTCCAAAACTAGTAACAATTTTCCGGTAACGAACGAAAATCGATAATTTGAGGGTGCAGAAAGCAAATAGTAAAAATCGATTATACGAAGTCAATCCCAATTGACGTTACCTCTGGTACAGGTCAGGGCTACCCAATTGGAGCCACATTGTTTTTATTATTTATCAGAGAATTACCATATTATGTTGAAGATTCTACATTACTTTCATTTGCATGATGATGCTAGACTTTCCAAACATATTGAGTCTGACAACGATTGCTTGAAATTGCAAAACGACTTAGAAAACATTTCTATCTTTTTCAGTCGTAATAATCTTAGATTGAATGTTAAGAAGACCAAATTGATGAGGTTTCACCGAATGGGTACAATGATTGATCATAACTTTATCATTCGAGACGAAATCATCCAGAGAGTCAATGAAATCAAAGACTTGGGAGTTATTCTTGATAGTCAACTCAATTTCAAATCACACATTGAATACATCATAGTAAAAGCCAAATCAAGACTAGCTTGGATCAAAAGATTTGGTCGTGATTCCAAGGATCCGTGGACCATTCGATTACTCTTTTACACATATGTATTACCAATACTTGAATATGGCTCACAAGTTTGGAACCCCTACATGAAGGGTCAGATCAGAAGAATCGAATCAACCCAGAAACAATTTTTACTTTATGCTCTTCGAAAATTAAAATGGCCAAATAGGTTCCACATGCCAAAGTATGAAGATAGGCTGATGCTGCTTCAGTTGATAACTTTGGAAGAACGTAGAATGGTGGCTCAAGTGATTTTTATTCACAAATTGATCATTGGTGAAATATCATCTAGTCATTTACTGAAATATATCGTATTTCGTCTACCTCATTACCAAACTCGCAGTAGTAATCTATGAATAGTGCCATTGGAAAAGCGTAACTATAGAAAATATCAACCAATGAATTTTATGCTTGATACATTTAATGAATTTTCTGATAAAAAGATTCCCAATTGTGATATATATTTAGTTGATTTCAATGTGAGCACAGATACCATAAAAAAGAGAATAATTGAATATTTTAAAACTTCAAGAAAATAAATGTAATAATCAATTTTGAAATCAGTTAATCGCAGCGTTTTGCTCCGTAACCGTTAGGGTTGGCAAATAGATTAACTGATCGGTGCTATCAAACATTTGTTATAAATAGATTTGTACAAATTTTATACACATTTTTGTAAATTTATAATAAACCACCTCTGGCGAAGAAACGCTGTATGGTGCAGACCATTAACATTAACATTAACATTAACATTAACATTAACAATAATTAGGTACTAATTTTGTACTTAGCGTACTGAGTGAAAAAAACTCATCAAGAGGCCGAAAATAAAATCGATGAAGGTATTTTTGGGAGGTACAATATTAGTAATAGGCTGTATTGATTTTCCGGAAAAAGTTGCGGAAATGATTTTTTCCAAAATCTCGTAAACGGTCGAGGTACAAATTTTTTTGACCTCTAATACGCTAACTTAGCGTCGCTAAGTACAAAATTTGTACGTAATTATTGCACCCTTGAATTATCGATTTTCGTTCGTCACCGGAAAATTGTTACTGAACCCCACGCGAGTTATGTAAGCAACTTGCATTTTAATGCAAATTTCACAATTTTATTTATACAGTCACGGACAAAATTGGACATACGGTCACCAAATTTTTTCTAAGGACTGATTTTTTATTAATTGAAAAATGCGACCACTATACGCATTTGAATGATGACCAGGGATGGTATTCTACGCGAGTTTTTGAGGTTTGTAAGTAATATACGTCGAAAACTGTATTCTACGTTTTCTACCGTCGAAAACCTCTGGCATGTCGAAAACACCCAAACACTCAAAAATGCATTGTATGTGTCATTAAATCACATTTTCTGCGCTCATTAAGTGTGTAGCGCATTCTCCAGCGCTTTCGTTTATGTATACACTCAGAATGTGGGAGGGCAAAAGTAATAAAAGAAACACACATATCTGTTGTGTCAACTGAAATTCTCTGATTGTTTGATTTTCACAACTTGTTTTCCTGTCGGCATTTCACATTTCATCATTCAGATTTTTATTTCAAATTTGGTCAAAATGTCGAATGCATTTGAAAAATTAATGTCACAAAGTTATTAAGATAAATCAACGCCATCGGCATCGAAAGGTGGACGGCGAATGCAACAATGGTATGGTTTTAAATTCGAAATCGATGACGAATAAAAACAAGGATTTTAAAAATAAAGAACTCGTTTATAATCCATGTTCATTTATTAAGTAATAATAAAAAAAAAGCTGTATTTTTTCACAATAATTCATTTATTCTTCATGTAATTGTACAAAAATTGAACAAAAATCTTTGTGAGAGTTTTCGACGATTTCATGCGGAATACTTGTTTTTGATGAGGTATTTTACCACAGGTATTCGACGTCGACAACATGTCGAATACTACACGAAGTTTTCGATATGACATCCCTGCTCAGTATATATACAGCAAGTTTCGAACTTTGTATCTATGAGTTCGAGTCTACATTCTTTTTTCGCAGAACTATTATTTCAATTGCATCACGTCAAAAATGTGAGATGAATGCATATATGTGTAGCATTTGAGCTAAATTTTGTGATGGAGTGATTCATAAATTGGAACAAAAAAAAATTGATGAGTCACTCGCAAAATAACGTCATTTTCCGGGTATGAGACACAGCATGTCCCCGGTTATGAGACACCGGTTTTTCAAACATCAATCGTATACAACTGTTAAATATCGTCATTTGTGCGAGCAAAAATCGTTTCAAGCCGTTTCAAGCCGAGAAATATCCCGGATCGATTTCATGTGGACATTGACAGCAAACGTCAACACTTGTGTTTTTTTTACGTCTCTTTAACTATTATTTTTATTTCATTATTTTAAATATTAATATGTGACTTGTGATAATTATTTTAATCTCTTTATAAAGATTAGAAACTGTTTTGTAACAAAATTGTGAAGTTTACGTGTTCTACATAAATTTAGCCAATGTTTTTACGAAAGAAATGTTCAATTTTGTTCACCTCTTATTGTTAGTGTAATTTAACCTAACATATGTGATAGCTGTATGAAGCGATGAAATGCTATTGTTTTGCCTAGAATGAATCCAATTGTGTGCAATAAATCCTATCTATTTAATGTGAATCGTCATTCTCAATTTAATGAGAAAAATAATTGATCTGTGATAATCATTTATTTGACTTTGACAGACATTGGGTTCAAATAATCAAATCGTGATTCTCTTATTTTGCTGATATTTTTATTCACTCAACACAATGGCAATTCCATGTAACAAATGCGGTGAATCCGGTGGTAAAGAAATGCTTAAATGTGACTGCTGTTCCACATCATTTCATATATCGTGTCTATCATCGGATAACAGAGCCTACAAAGCCTCACTTTTACCACTGAAATCGAGCATAATAAACCTTCAATGGTACTGTGACGTATGCATTTCATTTACTTTGAATGGTCTTTTAACGAGATTCAATGAATGCATTCAGAATGTATCATCCCTTAAGGATGACTTTGAAAATTTTTTGACAACCCACTCAACTGGGGCTTCACGTAAGACTGAAATTGTACATTCTGACGTTACGGCAAGCGATAAGGGACAGATCTCACCTCAAATCAACGCGGAACAATTATTAAATGATGGCATTCCCAATGACAATGTGGTAAGTGAACGAATGGACTTTGAAGATTCGGCAATCTCAGGGGGAGCTGCCTCGAATACCATTCCGTCTCAATTGCCACTTTCACAATCGGTACATCAGGACGACCGGATTCATATTAATTTAAACAAACGTCGCAAAATTCATATTACGAATGGTTTGGATGGTACCGATGGGACTATTTCCATGCCACCGCAACCCTCAGGGGGCTTAGCTGATATGATTTTTTCCCCAAAACCAATCACAACACCATCAACAACTGACCCCAATGAACTTGCCCTCGCAGGGGAGACAGGGGTTTCTATGCCAATGTCAACTGGTACAAGTGTTGTGATTAGTAAGCTAGATCGCGCTCTTCACATCACTCCATTCAACGTTAATACTCGAGAATCGGATGTTGAAACGTTTCTATTGAAAAATGAAAGCACCAAAATGTATGCTGATCGAATTCAAGTCACGAAATTGGTTCGCCCAAACCAAAACTATTCTCGTTTGACATTCGTTTCATTCAAACTGACAATGCCCTTGCAATATTTCAACCTTGTCGCTGATTCTTCCATATGGCCCAATGGTGTCATTGCTAGCGAATATGTGTCAAAAAAGCGAACAAATAATTTGAAACAAGATCGAAATGGCACAAAAAAAACAGCAAATGGTGTTTTTAACCCTTTCGCGGTGCGACCAAATTCTCCAAAGCGATCATTGACAAAAAATCGATCAGAGATAAATTTTTGCAACAAAATCGAGCGAAACCAGGGCGAAAATAACAACAACGGTCGCAAAACCAAAAATCGCCATAATGATATTCGCAACAACAACGAACGCAACACCAACAAAAATTGCAAAATCAGCGTTAACAACAACGAGCGTAATAACCATTCAAAAAACGAGTGGTTCAGTCAACGTGCTGGCCAAAAAAGGCCACAACAAAGCTCGGTCAATGTGGCCAACCAACTGCATCGTCGATACAGCCAGTCACTGCAACAACTACATATGCAGCAACAATTGGCACTTCTGATGCAAAATCCATTTGCATCTCTCATGATGTAAAATTGGGCTGTCATACAAACACAAACCAGAACGACGAGACGGAAATTACCGTCTATTACCAGAATGTGCGCAGTCTGAACAACAAGCAAAAAACATTTCATCGCTCATCTTCCTCGCTTGACTACAGCATCATCATACTGACAGAAACCTGGCTCCATGACGGTCACTACGATGCTGAATTTTTTGACGACACCTACGATGTTTATCGTAGGGATAGATCCAAACAACGAGGAGGAGGCGTCTTAATAGCGATGAATAATGAAATCTTCACCAGCGAGCGAATTGTCATCCCGGGAGCTGACAAACTGGAATACGTATGTATAAAAGCTCGCACTAAATCCCAGACATTATTTATTTACAGTGCATACATTCCACCAAACTCATCACCTGATGATTATGGGAAGCACGCGTCCGCAATCAATTCAATTTCAACGAAACCAGAGGACATCATCTTGGTTGTTGGTGACTTCAACCTTCCAATGATTGACTGGGCAATCGATGATGACTACGCTAATGTGCTAGTCCCATCAAATTTTGGTTCAGCAATCCCTGAGAACTTCATCACGGAACTAATGGGTGCTGGACTTCATCAAGTGAATTCCATCCGAAATTCAAGGGGTAAATTACTCGATCTATTCTTCACAAATGACTACATCAACTGCTCAATTGATCGAGCGAAGCCTATGGTTGATGTGGATAAGGTGGACTCTTACCATCCACCGATCCTGGTGTCATTTGAATGGCATGCAGCAAATCGCAGCGCCAACACTGAACCGAAGCGCCAGTTCATTTTTAAAAAGGGCAACTATTATGAAATGAACCGCCATTTAGGTGCTATTAATTTTGAAGCGCTTTTTTCAAACAAATCACTTGTTGAAAAAGTGAAAATTTTGCACAATACTCTTGACGAAGCAATTCAACGCTATATCCCATCACAACTGGTAAGGGATAAACAAAAATGCCCATGGTTAAACAAGCACCTACAAGCGTTGAAAAACAAAAAAGCTAAGGAATGGAAGAGATACAAGAGGACGGGCAACAAACAAAACTTCGAAGCTGCTTATGAACAGTTTAATAAGCTCAACACTGAGCTATACGACGGCTATGTTGATAGACTGAAGTCCTCGCTTAGGCATCGTCCAGCATCATTTTGGACATTTGTGCAGTCTAAAAAAACCACCGACCATAAGCCGAAAACACTTCATTTCAACAATGTCAAAACTTCAGATGAGAAGTCACAATCGAATATGTTTGCGGAATTCTTCTGCAGCAACTATGATCCAGTTCTAACTAAAACTCCAAATCCGTCAACTCAACAATCACCAACGCAATCAAACTCAAATTGCTTCCAACTTGAAGCTCAATTTGTTCGTGAGGAGCTAGCCAACATCAATACTAAAAAAGGTGTGGGTCCAGATGGGATTCACCCACTATTACTGAAAGGATGTGCGGCATCATTGGCAACACCGCTGACTGAAATTTACAATGAATCTCTAGCTCTTGGCATTTTCCCGGATCAATGGAAGCGGTCCAGTGTCACACCGATTTTTAAGAAGGGTGCTAGATCGAATATCGAAAATTACAGATGCATCGCCAAACTGCAAACTATTGCAAAATTTTTCGAACACCTTGTAAACGTCAAATTACTAGCACTGATTTGCGACAAATTATCACCAAACCAACATGGGTTCCTGAAGCACAGATCAACATCGTCAAACTTGACCGAATTTGTGCATTATGCCCATGGGGGTTTGAATGAACATGCTCAAATTGACGTTCTGTATACTGATTTCAGCAAAGCATTTGACAAGGTTGATCATCAAATCCTTCAACAGAAGCTGATTGAATTCAACTTGCCTCAAAATTTGCTAAACTGGCTGCAATCATACCTAACACACAGAACTCAATTTGTCAACTATGGGAAAAGTGAATCAACAGATTTCAACGTGACATCGGGAGTACCTCAGGGTAGCCACCTCGGGCCAACACTGTTCCTGTTATTCATAAATGACATAATCAAAGACATGGAGGATGTTGTTGTTCTATTGTATGCTGATGATATAAAAATTGCAAAAATCATTAGAAAACCGGAAGACAGCACCACGCTTCAACTTGCAATTGATAAACTCAGAGAGTGGTGTGACAAGAACTCGCTTCATTTGAACCTTGACAAATGTGTTGTGCTGACAATACACAGGCTAAAAGAGCCCACTATGACCACTTACACATATGGCAACTACACTTTCAAACGAGTCGATGAACACAGAGATTTGGGTGTGCTCATTGATAGCAAACTCACTTTCAATCAACACATTGAAGTCATCACTGCAAAAGCGACTGCGGCTCTGGGGTTTGTTAAAAGGTTTTGTTATGACATCCCTGATACACAAACCTTGAAAGCGCTTTATTATGCGCTGGTCCAGTCTCTCCTCGAATATTGCAGTATTGTATGGATGCCGCATGCTGAAGTACACATTAATAAAATAGAGAGAGTGCTGAAGCAGTTTACTATGTTCGCTCTGAAAGAGTATCCATCTCCAGCTAATGGCTTCCACATCTCATCATATGTGGAGCGATTGGAAAAACTGCAGATGCATCCACTTCAGCGCAGAAGAGTAAACGTGGCAATTACGACTCTGTACGATATTCTGAACGGTCATTGGAACTGCCCATCGGTTCGAGCAGACATCGAGGTTAACCCCAATGAACGTAATCTTCGTCGGACAGAGTACATACGAATTACTGACAAAAAGATGAGAGTAACCCCTGCAGCACCACTTGCCCAAATGTGCAAATATGCGAACTCAGTGTCGGAGAATTTCAAAAATACCAGCGGTCGCTCAAACTTCATCACATCTGTGCGTAAAATACCGAACGAAGTATTCGAGACTCCGGCACTCGTATAGGATCTTTGGCGGACCTTTTATCGCAACTTCCCAAAATATGCTCTACATGAGCACCCCCCAGGTAACTCAATTTTGCACAGTATTTGTTCTCGCGGGGGAGATAGCAGGCTCTTCACTAATCTTAAACACTTTCCTCACATGCGAATGAGTGGTAAACACAACTGGAAGCGGTACAGACCAAAATAAGATGGCTAATCAGACGATGCTGACGGGATACCAGTGCCTGTCTAAGATCCATGCTTAGACCTCGCACTCTTTGTCATCCCCTTACGTCGTTTGACTTGGACGGCGAACAGTAGCCCGTATTCTGACAAAAATGGTGTGTGCAGGTGCACCCTCACCCCGGTGCACTTGTAATTTTTTGCCTGAATGCCAGAGTGAACTGTACATCGTGACCGATCTGATCTGGACTGCTCGGGAATTTTTCTTGTACTTTCTTTTTATCAATGCCTTGCCTGATGACATCGAAAAACGAAAGTACAATTCCAGGTTGTCGCATTTAATTCATGATAATTTAAAAAGCTTAAGATTTGTTGTTTGTCGATAGTAACCCGGGACTCCGTAGAAGCATGGACTTGCCGGTGTGTACGCGGGACTCGGGAAAATTTTTAGCCCCTACGAAGTATGGCACACCCCTTCATCAGTCAAACTCTAATGATGTGGTTTTAGTGAGGTTTTCCACGACACAAATTGTCCTCACACACGAAACATTAATCATGGGATGACTAATTCCGAACTACTCAAAATGACCAAGTCACGTATTGTGATAGTTTTTCGACTATTTTACTTAAGCTGTGATATATCTTTAACGTAGCGTCCTTTTGACTATATAATTCTTTTAGATTATGCATATGTGCCTTAGTTTTCTTATATTTCTGTTCCTTTTGACAGTAAATGGCTCAAATACTGTATTATACGTTTTTCATTGATGTATCGGGAGTAAATCCCTTGTTTCGAAAAAATCAGGTTTTTTCAAGGAGGCTTCGCTAACTTGTTTTCCTGTAACTGTACTAAATATTCAGCCAGAACTTGGCGGTGACAAATAAATAAATAAATAAATGTGCAAACATGATTTCGTTTCTAAAAGAATTCATATGGGGAAGATATGACCGGAATCACGGGAAAGATATGACCGAAATCACGGGGAAGATATGACCGAAATCGCGAGGAAGATATGACCGGGGAAGATATGACCTGCAGCCAAATGAATCGTGTGTATTTTGTGTGTATGATAGTGTTGCACCCAAAAAGTGTATTTTTATGATGCCCCAGAAAGCTGTTTTCCATGATTTATATACAATATACATGTATAAAATTTGATGAATATGTTAACGATTATTATTCGCGAAATTCTTAAAATATTAAACAATAAAAGTCTTAGAGTGAAAAAATACCTGGTTCACAATAGCACTTGAACGTCCCAGGCTGATTTACACAAATACCATGAACACAGATATTTGGAGTTTTTTCACATTCGTCTATATCGTTTTCACATGTTTTTCCGTCAAATCCGTCCGAGCATAAACAAGTTAGGTTGTTTTTATCGCATGTACCACCATTTAGACAATTACATTCTTCTGACTGCATTGCTTTGCATTGATTTCCACTTGGATCAGGTTCACAACATTGTCCACCGATGCATTCAGTATCTTTGGGACATTCTTTTGGGCAAGCAGGACCGATCTCACAGTATTCGCCGGTGAATCCTTGAAAACAATTGCACTGAAAAGAATCTTTTCGGTTGACGCATGATCCACCGTTACTGCACGTTTGAATGGTGCACGGATCTATTAATAGTTCGCAATTAAATCCCGCATAATTTGGTGGGCATTCGCAAATATAACTGCCATAAGTATCATAACAGATCCCACCGTTCAAACAAACATTGGGCTTTTTCCTACATTCATTCTCATTAGTTTCACATAAATTCCCCAAATATCCAGTTTCCGAGCAATTGCATGAAAAACCACCGATTTCATCAATGCATTTTCCATTGTTTTGGCATGGGTTTGACTCACAATCGTCTTGATTCATCTGAAATAAATGAACCTATAGTTCTGAACATAATTTGAGTTATCAAATATTGTCATACATAAATCATACATACCTCGCATCTCATTCCAGTATAACCTTTGGCACAGTCACATTCAATTTTAGTCGCACCTGATCCAACTTTACAGATACCGTCATTTAAGCAAGGTTTACTCTCGCATAAAGGATGGATGCTAATTTCTGTTTCACAATAGGTACCAGTGTAGCCTGGTAGGCAGTTGCACATATAGTCACCTCGATTGTCTTCAACACATCGACCAGAATTAAAACAGGGGTTTGATCGGCATGGCGCTATTGGAGATATGAAAATATGTAAGTCTATGAATATGCTCGAAATAATTAGAGCTGTCAACGGACAAGAAATTTTGCGAACGTTCGTTCGTTCGTTCGTAAAAATTCATTAATTTTGTTCGTTCGTTCGTAGCATTTTTTCTGCGAACAAATGTTCGTTCGTTCGTAGCATTTTTTCTGCAAACAATGTTCGTTCGTTCGCATGTTCGTTCGTTTGTTCGCAAAATAATGTAAAAAAATGAAGGTATATGCATAAGGTGGCTCACGTCGATTGTTCCATGCAAAATGTTTGAGAACAACCCCCAAAACTCATTTTGACCGAGGAAAACCGTCTGGAGACACAAAAATGTGCCAAAATTTACCAACATTCAGAAAAATCGGTTTAGAGCCCTCGTATTGATTTGAAATTTTGAAAATTCGCCCAAAAAATAAAACTGGGGGGTGTTCCCAAACATTTTGCATGGAACAATCGACGTGAGTCACCTTATGCATATAATTTCATTTTTTATATTTTGCGAACAAACGAACGAACGAACAAAATTGAAATTAATTTTTTTTGCGAACAATGTTCGTTCCTTCGTAAAAATTATTTTAAAAAAAATGCTACGAACGAACGAACGACGTCCGTTGGCAGCTCTAGAAATAATTATAAACGAATTTTTGAATGAATATAAAAATTTAGTAGTCATGGAAAAATGTGAAAATGTGTAATTTGAGGACTTAAGAGTTGAGTAACCCCTCAGCATACATCCCCGAGGGTTAAATTTGGAAAAAAGTGAAAAAATTTCCAGACCCTAATTTGAGGGCTTTGCAGTAAGGATAATTTTGTTTTTAAAAAAATACGGAAAAATGACGAAACTGTGTTACTTGCATTGCTTAGATAGCGCCGCAGTGAAAAAGCACTGAATAAATTTACATGTAAATGCCATAAAACTGGCCAGGCACGGTTGATAACAAAAATACAACGACGAGTCACAAAGTTGTGTATGCTCGTGATGGTTTTCACATGTTTTCAAAAAAATAAAAAAATAATCGATAGTTCACTGAATGGGCTAATGTTGACTATATAGTTTTTTGACAAAAAGAAGATATTAATAGTGTACTCCAAATCGGACAAAAGTGAAAATTTGCCTTTATAATATTCCAAAAAATGGCGAAAAATCGGAGTTTTGTTTCTCTAGTTACGAAAACCATGTGCTAACACGAGTAAAATGATAGATTTATAAAAATTAAGATTGATTTAAAAATGGTTATATTTAAACTCCTCTAGCGGCTGTTACATATATATGAAATATTTGGCTAAAATGTTATCCATAAAAATAAAAATGCTAAAATAAATTGGGGCGCACAAAAATGTAAAAATAGCGTCAAAATATATTAATGTGGCGCATATTAATGTGTTAATTGGCGACTAAATATAGCGAAAATAGGCGAACTAAAATGTATTTTGGCGTCTGATAAATGAAAAAGGGTACGCCAAAATATTTAGAATCGGCTTCAAAAAAAATATATACACCAGCGAAAAATGTAAAAATGATCTATATATATATAAAAAAAAGTGCAAAAGTGTTGGTTAGTGAACTACTCTATTTCTTTCAAGTCGATTTTGATGAAATTTTCAGGGTATGTTGAGGCATGTATGGAGAGTGCACATAAGAAATATTTTCGCTGTCCGATGACTAGAACCGAAGTTATGGTCAAAAATGTGAACATGTGTCATCGCCCATACAAATTGCCCATATATCAGTTCCACAGCAGTTCCACATGAAGTCGCACAAAAATATCAAATCATCTCTCCGTTTCGGTTGAAAATTTAAACACACCACTCGAATGCCGAAAAAATGAGATCGCCAAATTTTTATCTCTCTAAGTGGAAGGTTTGGCTGGGAGGAGAGTGTCCATTTTTTGGATTTTGGCCGAAATCGCAAAAAGTGCTATTTATTGAAGAGTCATATCTTGGGCACCGCTGTATCGCTCTGAAACATATGCATATCGTTTGAAAGGTATTGAGGCTCACTACAACAAAAATATGAGAGAGGATTCCCGGGGGTAGTCGTGGAACATTTTTTGAAATTGAAATTTCAAACTCAAATAGCAAAACACACGTCAAAAAAAGTTCCAATTTTATGTTTCCAGTTGATAGCCTGTCAAAAACCGCTTTTATATAAGTTTTTACCTTTCTGTAAGATGGTTTGGGAGGTAACTGGCAGATATAGCTGAATATTGGTAAAGTGGGTGATTTTGCAAAAGTCCGCTATTTTAGTCAGAATATGCCATTCTTTTATGAATCATATCTCCCAAAAGGTTGCAAATTTTGTTTTACTACCTTTGGCAAAGTTGTACACACAAACAAATTTCAGTACACTGATATACGATTTTTCGTATTGTACAGTGGTTTATCTGCTGAGCGTATTAAGTTATTCGATTTTTGGTATAGTAGGCAATTTTTGTATTCTATTTTGTTCGGATGTTCTTCGTTCCTGTTGTACAATACATTTATATAGCTACTATCCAAAGAATCGTATATTTTAATAAAAAGCACGCGTACGCTTGCCAGACTTTTCCGCATCAATTATAGTTAGTTAACATTAACATAGTTGAAGTTTGTTCTTTATCTGTTCGAAATTTAGATATGCGAAAATTCCAAGTTCGAAAATTTCATGTTCAAAAATTTCATGTTCGAAAATTACTACAACGCACAACGCACGTCGGACAGGTTCCACACTAACATTGACATAGTTCAAAAACCTTTTTTTCGTGTTTAAATAGTCTTTAAATGAATAGAAAACCGATTTTTATCGATTTCAAAATTTTGGCCGATCGCAATACTTCACCTTAACCTTCGGTTTGCGGAAAAGTAATACGTACAGCAGTTAAACCACTGTACTAACGAAAAATCGTATAGCAGTGTATTGAAATTTTTGAGAGTGTAGGTCTTGACTTGATGAAAAATTCTTCCACCGGAGTCGACCCAAAAAATTCACCCCTGAAGGATGAAAAAGCCCCCCAAAAATGGTAACATTTGGAGTGCATCCGGATCCTCGGGGAGTGATTTTTTGGGGTCGACCCCTTGAGATACATTTTTTGTCACGTCAAGATCTACAAGTGAAGTCACATTCCCTACAATTTATGAGATATTACTGTGTGTATGAGTCTCATATTGTAATCTATTATAATGATAGGAATAGAAACACGTCTGAATAGTAAGCTATTGAAGTATGAACTAACTATCTTTATTGAAAGTATAATATAAGACTACTATGATATGTGACACATATTAAAAATATTCGTCTTCTGACATTTTGGTCGAGAAGACTGTCAAGAAGCGATTTTTCTGCCTTGACATGTATGAACAAATCATAGCTGAGACTGGTGAAGATTGTGATGGAAATTTTTTAGCCGTTTAATGTGAAAAAGGTGAAAATCGTGAAAAATCGACCTCACTTCGGAAAGGTATTTAGATTCTAATCAATTTTGGTGCATAATATGTGCAAATTGAACGATCCGTTCCAAAGTTATTGACGAAAGAGTGGATTCGAACCCGAGGAATCCGAAAATGGCCATACAAATTTTCTAATATGCTCTCTTTGGGACTCATCCCAACGCCCATGAAAATTTCCACTTCGCACTTGACTTTTGATGAGTTTACAAAAATGATCATAAAACTATAATTTTTAGCTCAATCTTCAATTTAAAAAGCTCAAAATGTTTGTAATAGATAGAACTCGGATCCTAAAACAAGAAATATGGACCTTGAAAAAGATTTCTGAGTGAATTGAAGTCTCAAAATCGAAAATTTGTGACAAAACTTCAATTTTTCGGTAGACATCCATCCACTCTTTCGTCAATAACTTTGGAACGGATCGTTCAATTTGCACATATTATGCACCAAAATTGATGAGAATCTAAATACCTCTCCATCGCGTATTCATTGAACATCAGACAAAAGTTGAAATTTGTCGAACAGTGTTTTCTATAAAAATACATTATAAGACAGGTGAGGTGAAAACTTTACGGTAATAATAAAAGCGATTTGAGACAGACAATCAACTGAAAACATAAAATTGGAAATTTTTTTGACGTGTGTTTCGCTATTTGAGTTTGAAATTTTAATTTCAAAAAAATATTCAACGATAACCCCTTCGGATCCTCTCTTATAATTTTTTTTGCAGTGGGTCACAATACCTTTCAAACGATATGGATATGCTTCAGATCGGTAAAGTGGTTCCCTAGATATGACTCTTCAAAAAGTAGCACTTTTAGCGATTTCGGCCAAAACTGGACTATCCTCTCCCAGCCAAACCCTTTCAACTGGGGAGCCAAAATTGTGGCCGTCTCAAAAATCTCATTTTTTCGGCATTCGAGTGATGTGTTTAAATTTTCAGCCAAATCGGAGACATGTCTTCCAATTTTTGTCCGACTTCGTGTGGAACTGCCGATATTTGAAAATTGCCTTTGATTGGAGGCGATTGGCATTTGAGTGTTTGCTAAATTCTGTCGAGATTAAAGATTAAAGAGAAAAGTCCATTTCGGTTTTATTTCGTATTTTGTTTTGGGTGTAGCGAAGCGCACCGGGAACCAGCTAGTACCATGTAAAAATAAAAATAATTGTGGCCGCGTCACAAAATTGATATCAGTAATTTTGTGTACCGCTTTCGCTTGCGACACGAGTTTTTACCGCGCTAAGAGGTTTTTCATTTCATATATTATAACGCACGGAAAGTATAAGAGAAACACAAACATGGAATCAGCAATATTTTGGTATTTCATACCAAAGCATACTAGATGAAGCCGAACTGACGCTGAATCCATACCAACAATGTATATAATTTAGGCGTCAGGTAAGGCTTCGTCTAGTATTCTTTGGTATTAAACAGAAAGATTTACATAACATTCATTTATAATACGTATACGGAATCCATACGGAGTTGTTCAATTCATTTGGATGAATAACTATTCAATCGATCACGGACGAGGCCGAATACAATCCGTACGGAATCCGTACGGAATGAGGAATGAATTTCGAACGGATACTGTGCGGATTCGTGTAACCCATTACACTTTCCCATTTTTCAAATAATAAAATGGAACTAAGAACGATCCGTACGAAATCCGTATCACGGAACGGATAAAATATGATCGACGACGGAACGGATCCAAATCTAATCCGTGTCCGTACTATTCTAAACGGAACGGATACGGACACGGAACGGAATGGATTGGTGAGACCTATGACAGTCACCCCCTCAACCTGACAGTCACTCTTTGGAGGCCTTTATTTCGTTCAAGATCTACAACTTTCTTCTGAACAGTAAAATCGAATCTCCTACCTTTTATGAAATATTGTTGTGTGTGAAAAAGGGGTAAAAAAGTGTCATTTCTGAACATTTTGTTATATTTGTGGTTCTAGATGTGACTTTTTGGTATCATAATGTTCAGCAAAGTTGTTCAGTATATTCAGGGCTACAACTTTGCTTCAGATTGTAAAGGAAAATTTCGAACCATTCACGAAATAAAGGCCTCCAAAGAGAGGTACTTTTTTGAAAAATCGTACTGAGAGCGTGTGTGATAATGAAATTTTTTTATTCGAACCAATCTCGAAAAATTCCTTTTGGGGTTTTACTACTATATAATAGTACTTTCATTTTATATTGGTTCGGTTCACCCCCCAGAAAATGTGATGCACTGTGTTATGTGCGTAAAAAATACAATCGAATTGGAGCGAAAATTATGTCTCTGGCTGAACTCATTGTGACGATCTATTCTATCTCGGGTATAAATATATTGGTCCGATTCTTGTCTACCACAGTTACCTATTTTGGGCTTATTTCAATCCGATCACTACTATTTAGGCAAAAATTGGGCCAAAATCTTTATACCCGAATTAGGTCGTCACAATCATGGGCGTAGCCAGGGGGCAGGGGGAGTCAGCTGCCCCCCCTCAACGATTGTCCTCGATTTCTTCAAGAAATTCAAGCTTTGAAAACTTAAGCACGATGTAAGAAAACCGAGGACTCTTCGGAAAAAAACGAGGACATTGTAGGATTGTAGTTTATTTTCTGTGGAAAATGTTCGAAAAACGTGGAAAATACGGTAAAATCTCCAAAATTTTCTCGAAAATCGATAACATAGCGAAAATTTTCTCAAAAAACGAAGACTTTGCATAAAAATCGTAATTACTTTTCCGCACACCACGTGATGCGTAAAAGTATTGCAATTGGCTTATATTTTGGAAACCCCAAAAATGAATTTTCTATAAGTTTGGAACCCACAGGAATGCGCTGGAACCGTTTTTAGCTCATGTTGATGTGGGGCTGTGGCACGTTGTCCGTCTTCGTGTCCGTTGTCACGTTTTTTGCTACCACGATAGCTCAATAACGACACCACCGATCGAATTCAAATTTTCACCATTGTTTGTTAATTATTAGACTTAGATCCTATCAAATTTTGAGCAATATTGGTATAGCCGTTTTGGCGCGTCATGCTCTCAATTGAATTTACGTTTATTGCCCTAAAAATGCCATTTTTGATCGAAATTACCACAAATAAGTCTAGTTAATGTTTTTCACGAGCCCAAATGACTTTCCTGGGCCAAACTATATAAGTTCTGAGATTCCTAAATACAATCATTCCATATTTGACGTAAAATTTCTCATATTTGAAGCCAAAATAGACAACATTCATAAAATTAGTACGCCATACGCAAAATTATTAATCAATTTGCGCTCAAATCTAATCTCTGACTCATGAACCACTATTAAAAATAGTTTGTTATGAATAACACTTCATCCAATTGTGGAAAATTAAATTTTGATGTGGAAAGTACCGCAAATATGCGTACTAAATGTTTTGGGCGGGTTCATTTGACTTTTCTGAGATAAACTATGATGGTTCTGAGATTTATAAATAAAATAATTCCATATTTGTGGTCATACAATAGATTGGATTCACAAAATAGGAGGAACCACTGATTTTTTGACTCACTGCTCCGAACCCATATAAACTGCTTATTTTGTGAAAAAAAGGGTCTAAATGAAATTTGAGGCCGATTGGATGACTTTTTTTTTGTAATTTAACTATAAGATGAAAAACCTCTGAACGAGGTATGAACAGAGTGGCGCACTAATAGATCCTGCCCACAAAATGACTGATATACAATTTTACGTGGCGCTTGTGAAATATATATAGTAGGGCGGAAGGGAATTAACCACTTGGAAGCGAGAGCCTGGCCTGATGCATTTTTTATGGAGGTTGGGTAAAAAAATGGTCCCTGCAAATTTTTAGCTCAATCGGTAGACGTTTAGTGGCGCCGACTGATCCTCAGGAATTTCAAGGTCGGAAATCAACGATTTTGAAGGAAAATTCAAATTTTTTGCCGATCTGTGCATGTAATAATAGTCCGATTGTGTTCAAACTTTATAAGAGTTATTTTTGTACTCTAATTATGGGCTATGCAGAGTTTGATTGTAATTTGTACACTTTTTCGTGTACTTTTATTGCATCAAATTTCAAAAATCGGCGCTCTGAGGTGAAAATTCCCGTTTTTTGACTGAAAGTTCAAAAACAAATTATATTTTACATCTTTTGATGACATTTCCAGTTTATCTGGCTCAAATTAATCCGATTTGATGTGCATATGATATTTCTACGATGAATATTTCGGCAGTTATAGGCTCCCAAAGTTGTGTATTTTTCGAAAACACGCGAATGGTCGACTTAATGTCATATAGCCCACAACAAGAGTCGCTAAATCAACATATAAAGTCTTGCGTTTAACCTTCTCTGACCAATTTTCGCTAAGAAATCGATTGCCAAGTGATTTGGAACGATACAAGTTCGTGTTGTGGTCGAAAAACGCACTAGTTTGCAACAATCTTCCCAACTCGCTATTACAGGTGTAAATTCATCATTTTTCAGGCTATTTTGCAAAGGTGAAGAAAATATAAAATTATTAGCTATCGTATCATTTATAGATACATTTTTGACATGATAAATAAAAATTATCTGAAATAAATGCGCATTTTCTTCACTTTTCATGCCAAATAGCCTGAAAAATGATGAATTTACACCTGTAATAGCGAGTTGGGAAGATTGTTGCAAACTAGTGCGTTTTTCGACCACAACACGAACTTGTATCGTTCCAAATCGCTTGGCAATCGACTCCTTAGCGAAAATTGGTCAGATAAGGTTAAACGCAAGACTTTCTATGTTGATTTAGCGACTCTTGTTGTGGGCTATATGACATTAAGTCGACCATTCGCGTGTTTTCGAAAAATACACAACTTTGGGTGCCTATAACTGCCGAAATATTCATCGTAGAAATATCATATGCACATCAAATCGGATTAATTTGAGCCAGATAAACTGGAAATGTCATCAAAAGATGTAAAATATAATTTGTTTTTGAACTTTCAGTCAAAAAACGGGAATTTTCACCTCAGAGCGCCGATTTTTGAGATTTGATGCAATAAAAGTACACGAAAAAGTGTACAAATTACAATCAAACTCTGCATAGCCCATAATTAGAGTACAAAAATAACTCTTATAAAGTTTGAACACAATCGGACTATTATTACATGCACAGATCGACAAAAAATTTGAATTTTCCCTCAAAATCGTTGATTTCCGACCTTGAAATTCCTGAGGATCAGTCGGCGCCACTAAACGTCTACCGATTGAGCTAAAAATTTGCAGGGACCATTTTTTTACCCAACCTCCATAGAAAATGCATCAGGCCAGGCTCTCGCTTCCAAGTGGTTAATTCCCTCCCGCCCCAATATATAGTAGTTCCATAGTCCTCAAATAATTCAACAATTTGTCCATGCCATATTACAATGAATGTGAACAAGAGTGCGAATCCCGAACGTTTTCACTTCCATTATCTTTGAATAACACTTGCTATAATCAAAACTGGAATACAAATGATTGACAATCGCATTTTGGATTGCAGGCACACCGTGAGTGTGTGAATCGTAGCCTAACTCTAATCGAATTGATAGAAAAACGCCTCGCTCGCACTGGCGCACTCTGTATTCTATTATATAGAAAGTGTTATTCAAAGATAATCAAAGTGAAAACGTTCGGGACTCGCACTGGCACTCTGTTTATACCTCGTTCACAGGTTTTCCATCTTATATCAGTACTTTTGTAAGGTCAATTTGTAAAAAACACTTAAAAATAACAACTTTTTGAGATATATAATCAAATTCTGTTCAACTCCATCGACCGAAGTTTAAATTTTGAGTTATTTTGGAGTAAATACGGCGAAGATATGACAAAATGAGCCAAAAGTTAAATTTTGAAATTTTGGGTTTGTTGAATATTCAATCTTGGAAAATTAATGCTCGAAAATAGCATGTTCGAAATTTCCGGCGTTCGAAAATTCAATGTTCGAAAATTTCATCTCCGAAAATTCCTTGTTCGAAAATGTCATGTTCGAAAATTCCACTTTCGAAAATTAAAACTACGAAAATTCCAACTTCGAAATTACATGTTCGAAAATTAAAAGTTCGAAAGTTACACGTTCAAAAGTTCCATTTTCGAAAATTGCCATCATGGTCGATCATTGTCGATCATGGTCCATCGTGGACTACCTCGGTGGGCCAAAACATTACTGGTATGATTTGATAGTTTTAACCTGTCAACTCTGACACATATAGCCAAAACTAAATGTTTGGGAAAAATGATGATTGAAATTCAAACTTCTATAACTTGGGAACGGTTGATTCGAGTTTGATGGTTGAGCCCTCGTTGGATAGGTATTGAGGTTACTACCAAAGTGTAGTTTTTCAGAATTTACGGTAATGGGTACGGGGGTCAAAATAACAAAAAACCAAATAAATCTATTTTCGATTTTTCGGTTTTTTCGATGTGGAGACCAAACCTTATTATAGATTTCTTTCATCCTGAGAACATATTTAAAGCCTAGCGCAATAAGCTTTCATTTGTGGTATCTGAGAATTTTCTATGTTGTTTATTAGCGGAGTTATGGAATTTTGAAAAAAAATCGACACCCTGACACTCTGTCCCTGCCTAATTTCTTATAAGTAAAGAAATTCGGCCGTTCTCGACGGTTTTGAACTGCCCCCCACACTCCCTAAAAATAATGTTATACATCACAGAGATCGAGAGAAGGTACGTCACATACATACATACATACATACACACATACAACGCTATTTTCAGGGAAAACCCCCCTCTCTGGGAAAACGTACACAACTTTTGAACGGGTCAACCGATTTTGATGGTTGAGCACTCGTTGGAAGGGTATTGAGGAGTACTATCGATTGGTCACTTTGTTATAAATGAATTTGTACATGTTTTATACACATTTTTTTTATTAATTTATAATAAACCACCTCTGGCGAAGAAACGCTGTATGGTGCAGACCATTAACATTAGCATTTTTAACTCAACGACAGTGATCAAGATTACCCCCTAGGAGGTATGCTATATAATCTGAAAAAACACCCCCATACGTCCCCCAAGCAAAAAATTTTTTGGTTGCACAAAAAATCATTTTGACAACGGCTTTCGTCTAGTTTGGTCCTGAACTACACGCCGATGCCTATTTCACGAATTACATCGGTCGGCAACACAGAATCCAAAAACTCGCGTATATATTGTGTTGCACTCAAAAGTGTATTTTTTGGTGCGCCACTGGGAGAACTGCCGTTGTTGCTTACATGTTTGCTTTCACATTAAAACAAATTTTACAAATCACTTGATGGTTAAAAGTGCGGAAAAGTAAGCCTTACGCATGTAAGCCCATTTATTTTCTACAACAATCGAGGACATATTTTAAATGTCTTCGTTTTTTCGCGATGATGTCCTCGATTTTTCATAAAAATGTCCTCGATTTTTCTTTAAAATGTCCTCGATTTTTTGGCCAAAATCCAGCTTTGAACTCCCCTGAAAGAAATCCTGGCTACGCCCATGATCACAATGACCTGGTTCGATGCCATATAGAAAACCAAATCGGGCCAAAGAAGCGTTATATAGGAATCCGAATCTCAGCCAAAAAGGCGTTATATTTTGCCCAATAGAAAATAAAATCTTGTATATGTTGATACTTACGTCCCAAATCTACTTCACAATTTTTTCCACTATAACGAGCAGTACAATGACACTGAAAAAAAAAACCTGTCATCAAAATAAATTTCAAAACAAAATTGTTAACATAAGGGAGATACTCTAGTTACGGGCCAGTAATACAAAAAAGCTGTAAATTTAATCAGATGAAAAAACCTCTGAACAGAATGGCGCACAAAAAGATCCTGCCCACAAGATGACTGATATCAAATTTTACGTGGCGCTAGTGAAATTTATATTTTCGTTCCAAAGTTCTTCAAATAATTCAACAATATTTCCATGCCATTTTACAATGAATGTGGACTGGAGCGCGAAAAATGACTACTTTTTGAGATTAGATTAGATTTGTTTTTTACGATAAATTCAGTTTTACAGGTACATGTAGTGTTTCATTTCATGAGATACAGTCTTATATAAACTTTACAGTATGAGGTTAATGTAGCAGTGCAAAATGGTTTATTTTAGGTTGATTATATTATTGATTGAAATGATAATTTTTCATATCTATGAAAATATTATATTTCGTATTGAAATAACCGCCTGTCTATAGGCAATCCACCAAAAGTCATGAGCTTTCACAGAAGCTATTCGTATGTACATTTGTAGCGAATACCGTTTGTCCAAACACATAGATAAAGTGAGAATAAATTACACTTGAAATTGAGAAATGGAAAAGTAACTGTTTTTGAAGCCAACAAATCAATAAAAGTCTGTAAATAATTCATGGAATTATGCATAACAACGCTATGAACTAGGCTAATCTATTACAACAATGTCATAGGGTAAAGCACGATAAGCGTGAATTACGTACGGTCACGGTTTTTCTGAGAATTGATGCGCGATTTCGCCACCAGGCGTTGTTGTTGTAAATCTATGTGATGCCACGTAGCATTAAGAGCGTCCTCTTTCTCATATCGACCATACAAGTGATCGGACGCATTTCAAGCCGTTATATACAGAGATTCCCACTTATGAGAGGTAGATTATTTGCTAAATCATTAGACAAATTATTGTAAGTATCCGTTGTTTGCTAAATATCAGTGAATAACCAGATAAAGTTACTCGTGACTAAATAAGTGGTATATTTTCCAATAGAAATACAAGCCGATTCATAGAGATCGTCGAATAACGGCATTAGGCTACTACTATTACTACTATTACATATATATATATATCCAGATATATATATGGGAGATATATTTGCAGTATATCTGCATCCAGTTTACATACACATATTGGCTGCATAATCATCGCGATAACATCGAATAAATATCCACTTGGCTACCAATCTACATTGCAACGGTACCATTCATAAGACGCGACCAGCCTAAGCAGCATCATACCGAAGTGACTGAACAAAGTACAGACAAGGCAATAGAATACCCTCGTCAGGGGACTGCTACGAGTCATCTTATCACCAAATACCAACCCAACATTCACGATTGGCCGGACACGTCCGTGAGCTACTGAATTTTGACTACATCATCAGGTGACAGACCGTTGAAGAACCCATCGTAAAAGGTATTCGTGTACAGGGATGTAAGCGGAGTCGAATTTGAGTCGACTTGAGTGAGCAGTCGACACTTTGTCAGTGAGTTGAGTCGAGTCGACCTTCAGCTCACTCCGGAACCGCTCGCTCACTCCAAACTCAACTCAACTCGTGGACCACGATCATAATCGTTCACGATTATTTTCAATCGTGGAAGATTATATTCAAATCGTTCGACGATTTCGTTTATTTGTACTGAAATATTTTGACTACAAATGAAATTTGAGTGGAGTTGAGTTGAGTTTTCACTCGACTCCACTCAACTTTTCCGAGTCGACTCGCGAGCAGCAGTCGACCTCCAAGAAATTCTCTTGACGAGTGGAGCCGACTCACTCCACTTACACCCCTGTTCGTGTATAAGTACCTAGTCTAATAACCGACCACAGTCACGATAGATAAAAGCATAATAAAGTCACGATAATAGCCATAGATTTAAGTAAACATTGTACAAGTAGGCATATTTTGCAGTAAATCCAGCAGTACGCTTATTCCATATCACAATTTCCACGTGTACGAATTTCTTGTTGCCAATTTTTCCTTTTCAGCCGTTACTCACTTGGTACAAATTGATATTCAGAGTAAATATAAATGGTTTTGGACTGAGTTATCCAGGCAAACTATCACTAAACAGAATTAATCAGTTCATGCGCCACTCTGTTTATACCTCGTTCAGAGGTTTTTCATCTTATATCAGTAGTTTTGTAAGGTCAACTAGTAAAAAACACCTAAATTAACAACTTTTTGAGATATATCATCAAATTCTGTTCAACTCCATCGACCGAAGTGTAAATTTTTAGTACCTTTGAAGTAAATACGGCGAAGATATGACAAAATGAGCCAAAAGTTAAATTTTGACATTTTGGGTTTGTTGAATATTCTAATTGTAATAATAATTCTATAAAATTGATATCTCGAAAATTGCATGAAAAATGCAATCTTCGAAAATTACATGTCCGAAAATTACAAGTTCGAAAATTACAAGTTCGAAAATTACATGTTCGAAAATTACATGTTCGAAAATTACATGTTCGAAAATTACATGTTCGAAAATTACATGTTCGAAAATTACATGTTCGAACGATTAAATCCATGTTCGAAAATTATATGTTCGAACGATTTATTTTCGAAAATTCCATCTTCGAAATTAAAACTTCGAAAATTCCATCTTCGAAAATTGCCATCATGGTCGATCATGGTCCATTGAGGTCTACCACGGTCGCCAAAAGATTACTGGCATGATTTGATAGTGTCAACCTGTGAACTCTTGACACACATATAGCCAAAACTGAATTTTTGGGAAAAATGATGAGTGAAATTCCAACTTCTATAACTTGAGAACGGTTGATCCGAGTTCGATGGTTGAACCCTCGTTGGATAGGTATTGAGGTGTACTACCAAAGTGTAATTTTTCAGAATTTACGGTAATGGGTACGGGGGTCAAAACGACGAAAAACCAAAATAATCGATTTTCGATTTTTCAGTTTTTTCGATGTGGTGACCAAACCTGATTACAGATTTCTTTCATACTGAGAACATATTTGTAGCTTAGCTCAATACCTTTCATTTGCGGTATCTGCCGATTTTCTAGCTTATGTATTAGCGAAGCTATGGAATTTTGAAAAAAATCGACACCCCGACACTCTCCCCCTGCTTAATTTCTTATGAGTAAGGGAATTCGGCCATTTTCGACGGTTTTGAACTGCCCCCCTAATTCCCTAAATATAATGTCATACATCACAGAGATCGAGAGAAGGTACGTCACACACACACACACACACACACACACACACATACCAACGCTATTTTCAGGGAAAACCTCCCTCTCTAGGAAAACGTACACAACTTTTGAACGGGTAAACCGATTTTGATGGTTGAGCACTCGTTGGAAAGGTATTGAAGAGTACTATCGATTGAACACTCAACAACAGTGGTCAAGATTACCCCCTAGGAGGTATGCTATATAATCTGAAAAAAGCACCCCCATACGTCCCTTAAGCAAAACAATTTGTGGTTCCACAAAAATTCATTTTGACGACGGCTTTCGTCTAGTTTGGTCCTAAGCTACACGCCAATGCCTATTTCACGAATTACATCGGTCGGCAACACATAGTCCAAAAATTCGCGTATATATAGTGTTGCACTAAAAAGCGTATTTTTTGGTGCGCCACTGGGAGAACTGCCGTTCTCCGTGATTGTACGAATCTTAAACTGAACAGAAAACAGAACTAACGCCGGATCCAAGTACTCCGAAACTCTGCAAATGGGTCATATTTTATAAAATTTAATTTTATATCATTGATATATCCAATAAAAAAATGATTGGACTAAAATTTGAGTAAAATAACTGGAATTATGTTCAGAATACAGAAAAAAATGTATTTAGCTGGGCTAAATTTATTTATCCTGATGAATTTAATTTAGCCGGGCTAAATTTATTTATCCTGATTAATTTAATTTAGCCGGGCTAATACATTTATTCTGTGTTGCATACTAGTTAAAAAAATTCAAATTCTTCCTCCAACAATATTTTTAGTGGATAATTTAGTGACATGTAATGAAATCTAATCCAATTACTGAGTTTTTAACAATTTAGCCACGCTAATTTTTTCATTTAGCCGGAGCACTTAACCGGTCTAAATAAATGGTATAGTTCAATTTAATTTGGAGAAATAAATTGAAATGATTACCGCCGAATACATTTTTTTTTCGAAGGGATTATAGATATTTTTTGTTGCTTATTTTTTATTTTTGGCCTAAAAAATATAAATTTTTTGTAGCGAAAAATTTGAATTCATAGATGACAAAATACATCATTATCTTCTGCCTTTACATTATTTGATTCCAATTTGTATAATAAATAGTCGCCAACATTCACTAATTTTAGTCGCCCATTTTACATTTCCGTCGCCCGAATTCATTCTAACCAAATTTATATCAGTCATTTTGTGGGCAGGATCTATTAGTGCGCCCCTCTGTTTATACCTCGTTCAGAGGTTTTTCATCATATATCAGTAGTTTTGTTAGGTCAATTTGTATAAAACACCTAAAAATAACAACTTTTGGAGATATGTATATCATCAAATTCTGTTCAACTCCATCGACCGAAGTGTAAATTTTGAGTAGCTTTGAAGTAAATACGGCGAAGATATGACAAAATGAGTCAAAAATTAAATAACAACTTTTGGAGATATATCATCAAATTCTGTTCAACTCCATCGACCGAAGTGTAAATTTTGAGTAGATTTGAAGTAAATACGGCGAAGATATGACAAAATGAGTCAAAAGTTAAATAACAACTTTTGGAGATATATCATCAAATTCTGTTCAACTCCATCGACCGAAGTGTAAATTTTGAGTAGATTTGAAGTAAATACGGCGAAGATATGACAAAATGAGTCAAAAGTTAAATTTTGACATTTTGGGTTTGTTGAATAAAAAAATTAATGGCTCAAAAATTGCATGTTCGAAAATTCCAACTTCAAAAATTACACACATATAGCCAAAACTGAATTTTTGGGAAAAATGAGAGGTATTGAGGTGTACTACCAAAGTGTAATTATTCATAATTTACGGTAATGGGTACGGGGGCCAAAATGTTGCTTTTACCACATATTCCTTGGGCCATGAGGAGAAAAAAAAACTATGAGCAATAAATTCTAGGACTCGTTTTGGTGGGGTTTCAGCCGTTGGCCCCTTAAGGGTCAATATTTCATATGCTAGAATGGTCATCATTAAAATGAGTGTTGTGGGCGCATTTTTCAACATAAATACATGGTTGATAGCTTATTCGAGAGATATTGACGTTTACTCCATGACACGAAAAAGAAAAAATGTAAAAAGTTTAGTGGAGGCGGTAAATGTTTGGTTGGTCTGAAACATACATGCGCGACGGGGGGCGTTAACGGTTTGGGGGGGGGGTATTTTTTTTTACCCGGGGGGTAAAAAATAATTCTTGAAGCGTGGCTCAGAGTAGTCTAGCATACGTAAGAGTACTCTAGCATACCTAAGCGTATTTAAGAGTACTTAAGCATACTTCAGAGTCCCTAATAGTACCTAAAGTACTCAAGATCATTTAATGGTATTTTATGGTACTTATGCCATTTTAAGAGCATTTGAGCACACTTATCAGCACTTAAGTGAACTTGGGAGTAATTAATCAATTGGGTTATTCGTAAGCTTCACTCTAGAGCACTGAAATCAGGGCTTGAAGACATTTCCTGGGTGTTAAAAATTTAAACTTAAGCTCTTTAAGAGAAAGTTGGGAGGGGGTTTGGGAGAAAACCCCATCATTACCCCAAAGCCCTCAAATTAGGGTCTGGAATTTTTTTTCACTTTTTTCCAAATTTTACCCCCTCCACCCCTTTGGGGATGTATACTGAGGGGTTACCCAACCTAAAATTCCTCAAATTACACATTTCCACTTTTTTCCATGACTACTAAATTTTACCCCCCCCCCTCGCGCATGTATGGTCTGAAAGTACAAAAAAATTGGAAAAATCGATGAAAGCGAATTTTCTCGAAATAAAGTCGTAGAAGACCCCCCCCCCCCTTTTTATTTCATATATGTATTGAAAGTGCATGAAATTCTGAGCCGGAATACAAATTTCAAAACATCAAAATTTGCGTATCTTGGCCAAAATCGCAAAATGTTTTAGATGGAGCGACCAAACTTTTTTTGCGTCACATTCCAACGGCTGCTGTGATCGTATCTATCGACGAAAATTCATGTTTTTTGTCTCGTCGGAAAGCTTTTGAGCTCAACTAGGATCTCCAAAAGTGATAAAAATCGAATTTTTTTTTTTTTGTTGTAATTGTGCTTCATGTCGCTCATGTGATAGAAATTCAAGATAAATTGTTACTTTTTACCGTGGTGTGTGTTTTAATATCAATACATTTTTTGGTGCGGCTAGCGAGAATCTTACATTTTTTCGATCTTAGAATGTAATGTGTAAATTTCTCTATTGAAACTTCTAGGCAAATCGATGAAAATGAAAATAACTCGCTAGTCGCGACACAAAATTGATATCAGTAATTTTTTGTACTGATTTTGCTTGCGAAACGAGTATTTACCGCGCCAAGTGGTTTTTATTTGATCACGGAAAAAGGCAGTTTAAGTTTTTAACAAGTTCTTAAAACCAGTTTAAATTCATTTTTGAAATATATGGAATATGCATATAATATGCATTTTTCTACCTTCCAGATATGCATAAAAAAAGGTAAAATATGGGTAAAATATAAATACACTGTGCAACAATATTCGGGACATTCTGAAGGGCATGAAGATTTCAATGTGGAATCGATAGTAGGGGTCAGTAGTATCAAAACCCCGGTTTCCGTTTGTCTCTGGTTCGCAACAGTTTTTTTTTCATTGATGGTCAAATTAACCCTTTCGAGTAGGTTTTTCCCCTTTTAACCTTTTTAGCTATTTCATAATTGTGGCCATAACTCCTGAACCAATGGATATTTTGTTTTGCTCTCTTCAGCAAAGTTGTTTGTTTTGACCTCTGCTATAAATTTAAGACTGAAGACATCAATCCAATGTCAACTTCGATGTGAAAATTGGTAAAATGTTGAAAAATGTGCATTTTCCGGGGCCTTTTTCGATGTTTTCAGCACATAACGATCAAACGGTTGGAACATTGTCATATATATCTGGAGCAAAATTGTACCTAAGACCATAATACACAACTCTTCTGAACATTGTAATACAATTGGTAAGCTACTTTAAGCGGTTTTATAGGCCTAAATATGACAAAAATTCAAAAAAATCACCATTTACAACGGTTTTCATTAGGAAGTACCAAAATAATTTTTATTTTCTATAATCTTTAAGCATAAAATTAATTAGGGCCCCAAAGAAACATAAAAACAGCATTGAATTAATTCTAGGGTTTATTTCTTTTTGCTGGTGATGGTACTGAATCATTATAATCATCATCATCGGATTCATCCGACTGTAGAATGTAGACATCATCCATTTCTTCTTGCTGCTCTTCATTTTCATCACTACCATCATTACCAACATTTCCATCGCCATCATCCGGATCCCGGAATAAGGTCTTGGTCCACCAACAGATTTCTGCAAGACAATACACAAAACAATTCGATCGAGAACATAACACTACAAGGATCTCACATCTTGAAAATTGGAAGTGAATCGGAATAAGGGGTTTCGAATTTGTTATATGAAGTAGAACGGCTTTTGAGCTGGTGTTGCAACTGTCGATGAACAGCCTCCATTCATCTGGTTTCTGTTCCATTTGCATAGCCATCATTAGAGCGTCTACATCATTACAATACGCGTATGTACCTGTGTTATCGACCGTAATCAAATGTTTCAAATCGGCATGTCGCTTTCGAAACGAAGAAACCTTATCATCGGGCGCCAGCAGATGGTTTGCATTTAGAAACGAGGCGAGTTCCTCCGATTTTCGTTGAGAAAGTTCCAATTTTGCAACAATAAAGTCCAATCACGATTGTGTTATTAGAATAGGCTGATTGAGTACAGATGGACCGGGATCATATAATGAGTATTCCGTTTCAACGCTATTGGCTTCTATGGACCGTGTCACTAAAGTACTCGCTGATAAAACATCTGGGCTGGGATATTTTTGTGGAATATTTTCGGAATGTAACAATGGACGTTGAGCACTGGCGACACTTTTGTATTGGAAATCCATTTTTTTATCTGTTTTTTGTTTAAACCATAAATAGTATTAGCACATGCGTAACAATTTGATTTATCGTGCGTAATATGGTCAATCCAAATCATCAAAACGATAAATGTCATGCTTTCGCGTCTACGACCCATCCAATCCAGTAAAGAGTTATAACACGTCTTACACAATTTATTTGGCACCCACGGAACACCACGAACCTTTTGGTCGAAGTATTTTTCATACGCCACTTTTACACTTTCAGTAAAATGACGGGATTTATTTTCTGCTTCAAAACGTCCACAAATATAACAAAAGATATTAATGTTATTTTCACGACCCTCCATTTTGATTTTTAATTGAAAATTTTCGCTCTTTTTATTGATTGTTTTGATTAGATGATAACAAACGGAGGACTGTCACCAGAATTTGCACGAAAAAATATGCATACCAATGCATGCCAAAGCGCGCATGCGTGATTCAGTGCGCAAATTGAATGTAATTAGTAAGGGATTGTTGGGGGGTGCGGGACACAGGGGGGTGCGGGACACTAGCCTTTTTTTCTCTTGCAATACTAATATAGCCGATTTGACATGTGTCAAACTTCTCATTTGCCTTTACGCAGTTTTTGGTAAAACAACGAAGTGAATAGTCGCATTGCTTGTGTTAGCTCCAGACATCGTGTAAAAAAAATCTCGAAAAAACTTTTTCACGTTTTTTTTGAACAATCATTTTGTGTAGTGAATCAACTAAAAAAGGTGAGTTGAATGCATATATGTGTAGTGTTTGAGCTATATTTTGTGATGGAATATTGATTCAAGTCAATATATGAGAGAATTTTTTTTTTATTGTCACTCAAAAAATGGCGTCTCTAGGCGGGTGCGGGACAGTGCATGTAGGCGGGTACGGGACACCCGGTTTTTCCCACTCGAAGCATATGTTTGGCATAACTTCGATCAAATGTCGCCATTTATGTCAAACTAAAGTGTTTGTTATGATTTAACTTAAGTTTTTCTGTGTTTTTAGCCATGTCAACCCCCCAGAAAGCATCTTCAACACCAAAAAAACAATCCAAACCACAAACAATTGACTTTAGTGCGCTGCTTCAAGCCATCAAAGATTGTTTATTGGAGAAAAAAGGCCTAAGATTGTCTGCCCGAGCTCATGGAATTCAAAAGAGCACTTTAGAGTGCCATTTGAAGAAAATAAAAGGCAGTTTTGATGACATTTCGATAGTCCAATATAACGTTTATTTTTGGATCACCATCAGATGATGACGCTGACTTCTGCATCATTTGTTTGGAATTGTTGCCAAGAAAATTGACCGCCAATAATTCCATCAAATGCAATGAATGCAAGCGGCCAGTTCATTTGAGCTGTGCGAACATGACGGCAAGCTTCTTCACTTGCAAGCATTGCGAATCGGACTTGGACGGAGATGAAGATGAATTGCAGTGAAAAATTGCCATTTTTTTCTTTTTTTAAATTTATTTTTGCCACTGGAGGCTTCCACATTGAATAAACATTGAATAAAAATTGATATTTTCTTAATTTCATGTATGTACATTGTGTTGTGTCCCGTACCCGCCTACATTTTTTTTTTTAGAAAAAACTCACATCGTCACAAAATTGTTGATAAATTTTTTTCGGTTAATGGAATCAAGGTACTTTCTTTGGAGAAAAGTTGCGTATGATCTTTAGCTTTGAAACGGTATATATATGTCTGCATAATATTGGATTTTGAAAAAGTTACGAATTTTTTACAAAACGTGTCCCGTACCCTCCGTAGCAAAAAGACATAAACCATAGAATTAATTCAATGCTGTTTTTATCTGTTTCAATTTTCTTTGGTGTCTCAATTAATTTTATACTTAAAGTTTATAGAAAATAAAAATTATTTTGGAATTTCCTAATGAAAACCGTTGTAAATGGTGATTTTTTGCATTTGTGTCATATTTAGGCCTATTAAACCGGTTGAAGTAGCTTACCAATTGTATTACAATGTTAATACCAATTGTATTACAATAGGTACAATTTTGCTTCAGATATAAATGACAATTTTCCAACCGTTTGATCGTTATGTGCTGAAAACATCGAAAAAGGCCCCGAAAAATGCACATTTTTCAACATTTTACCAATTTTCACATCGAAGTTGACATTTTTTTTTATTTATGTCTTCAGCAAATTTATAGTAGAGGTCAAAACTGCTGAAGAGTTAAACTCAAAAAAAGCCCAAAAACGAGCCCAACAATAATGCATATTTTTTCAAGTCCCCGCGACGAAATTTAGATTCTGTAAAAAACATTCGGAGATATTGAGGCTTTCATTTGCTGCAAATCTTATGATTCTTTTACAAAATTGATGGTTCATTCAAAAAAGTCCAGCTCCCCCAAACAAATGACGAGCTTCCCGAGTTTACGGTCCTGGCTACGGCCGTGGTCGACGTGGAAACTCGCACCAGCTATTGTTTCGCTTCTATGTACGTACTATAGCTGTCCACGAACCGGAAATTTTCATGTTCGGTTCGGTTCGGTTCGGTTCGATTTTTCCCGAACCGAACGAACATCGAACATCAGGACATTCAATCCGAACGAACACGAACAAACACAATCCGAACCGAAATTTTCGAATTTATTCGAATTTTTATATTGTTTTTAAAAGAAGAATAACTAAAAACACAAAACATAATCTCAACTGTCGTTTTAATTTAATTTACAATTTCATTCGAGCGTATACTTAATTACGGTACAAATTTCTATAAATTATTAAATTACCCACTGACTTGGGTAAAAGAGCTGAACGACGATCCGTAATAATGAGGCCAGCTACCGAAAACGTACAGTCATGGACAAAAATGAGAGGACACTTCTCAATATTTTTGTCTGATCGTTGTAAAATAATCACTGCCACGGTTTCCTTATGCAACCATTTTATTTTTCATTTCGAAACAATGTCTACTAAGTATTTCAGTATGACTTTGGGCAGAAAAAAATTTTATTGTGTGAGATATGGAGCCAAATGTAAGCCATGCCATATTGACAAGGGACTAAATTGAGAGGACAGTTTGATTTGAGGCAACGCATATTACAAGATCATCGATCATTGAAGACATTCTGCATAATATCTGATGTAGTCATGTGTTCTGATAATGAATATACCAAACAATCCAATAAATCCTCTTAGTTTCTGAGATTTTCGGCCGCCAATAGGTGGCCATCAACTCAGACTGTGGCCACCTCCATAAAAGTGGCGATTGCGCGCCATTTATGAATATTTTTCGAATGTGTTTGGTTGTGATTTTAAAGCCAATCAATAGACAAACAAAACGCACTTCTAACTTTTGGAATCAATCATGTGGTCTTGGCGCAATGTGGCTCAACGTATCGTGGCCGATGTTCATATTAAGCCGATTTTGGTACATTTAAGGTCATAATTCGAAAATGGTGGAGAATTTAATGTTCCTGTCTTCAGCAAAAATGTAGCCTATCTCAAGGGCGACAACTTTGCTCAACAACGCATTACTCTAAAATCATCGAGGAGCTGAAGAAAAGCATGATGACAATGATATACAACTTTTGGCCGGCCTCTCATACATCTTGTATAAGAGACTTGTCCTGAAATCAGTATATGCGATCTTGATATCATACCAAATGGTATCTAATTATTAGTTATCTTCATTTTCAGATCATTTTTAACTATATAAACCTATTCCCAACTTATGCAAGTGCATAGACTAGCTATTTCCAATAGGACGTTTATATGAGAGGCCGGTCGGTATGTTGAATATCATTGTTATCATGCTTTTCTTCAGCTCCTCGATGATTTTAGAGTAATGCGTTGTTGAGCAAAGTTGTCGCCCTTGAGATAGGCTACATTTTTGCTGAAGACAGGAACATTAAATTCTCCACCATTTTCGAATTATGACCTTAAATGTACCAAAATCGGCTCAATATGAACATCGGCCACGATACGTTGAGCCACATTGCGCCAAGACCACATGATTGATTCCAAAAGTTAGAAGTGCGTTTTGTTTGTCTATTGATTGGCTTTAAAATCACAACCAAACACATTCGAAAGATATTCATAAATGGCGCGCAATCGCCACTTTTATGGAGGTGGCCACAGTCTGAGTTGATGGCCACCTATTGGCGGCCGAAAATCTCAGAAACTAAGAGGGTTAATTGGATTGTTTGGTATATTCATTATCAGCACACATGACTACATCAGATATTATGCAGAATGTCTTCAATCATCGACGATCTTGTAATATGCGTTGCCTCAAATCAAACTGTCCTCTCAATTTAGTCCCTTCTCAATATGGCATGGCTTACATTTGGCCCCATATCTCACACAATAAATATTGTTTCCGCCCAAAGTCATACTGAAATACTTAGTAGACATTGTTACGAAATGAAAAATAAAATGGTTGCATAAGGAAACTGTGGCAGTGATTGTTTTACAACGATCAGAAAAAAATATTGAGAAGTGTCCTCTCATTTTTGTCCATGACTGTATGTTCGGAAGGAGCGCTCGAAGCAGGTATGCTGCATATTTTTAAAAACAATTGGAATAAATTCGGATAACTCAAACGATGCTCGAACCACCAAGATCGCAGCTCGAAATCTTCATTCAATGTGTGATGGCTCAAATATCGTTTGAGCTCGCTCGAATACATCTCGTCATCACCCTCGTTCGAATCGTTCATATCGATAAAATCGTCGAGAAAATGGTTCATTTTCGATTTGTTGATTTTAACGACCGCTTCGTTAGCTTTGACAGTTCCGTCCCGTATTATTTCATCAATGGTTTCGTATGTTTCGTCGCGCTCAGAAACTTGCATTTTACGCAATTTTTTCATTTTTGGATGAAGAGCTAGAGCGATATTTCTGAACATTTTTGTGTCTCCAGACGATTTTTCTCGGTCAAAATGAGTTTTCTGAAGGGGCCGTGATGTAACAAAAAAAGTTAGTGGAATGAAGTGTTATACTTCGTACAGATTTATGATTCGTCCACAAGAAGATACTTTCATTTTGAGATGTGACCCACTTTTCAAAAATTGAATCAGAACGTCCTAATTATCTTCGATTCAATCAGTCCAGATGGCGTTCGGAAGAATACATACATTTGCGAGACGCAGTGGTCAATGATGGCAACGTAAATGACATTGGACGTTTAACGATACTGCCATCAACATATGTAGGCAGTCCGCGTCACATGCAAGAATACACCCAAGATGTAATGTCATATGTGCGGAAATATGGGAGTCCTGACTTCAACTGATCGACACGACATCACCGCCCGTGTATTTCGTCAAAAAGTCAATGCATTGAGGGATATGATTGTAAAATTAAAAATATTTGGAGATTTGCGCTGCTGGTTGTATTCGATTTAATGCATGGGCGTACTCAAGAATTCGCTCAGGGGGGGTCAAAATTGGATTTTAGAGGGGGGCAAAATTCGGTTGGGGGGGGGGGGGCAAATTGAATTCAAATTTGAATATTTAATTGCCCAGTTGTATCTTTTTAATGTTAAAACATTTATTTCCACCGTTCTCAAATCAATTCAATACTAATTTTATAGGGATGCCAATACGTGTAACATCTTATTTTTGTTTTGTTTAACTGTCTCCCTGTGCACGCTTAAGGTGCAATTTCCAAGGCGCACGATTACGATCGTAGATGATTGTAATCGTCGAACGATTTATTTCACTTCGATTGCAAATTAATCGTGTACTCAATGAAAATAAATGTATTTGAAATCGTAAACATCAAGCCAATCCTACATTGCGTTTGACAGATTCCATACAAAATCACTGAAATGTCATCTTCCCGCCGATGAACACCGCCATCTAGTTCAAGGTATATATTGTTCGTTTGTGTTGGTACGAACTCAGTGATGAGACACTCACACAAGCATGAACAGCACCGAATTATGCACACGCTTGTATATTAGGGTGTATCAATTTCGATTTTCGTTTGAAATCAAAAATGGAGGGGTGGCACCAGTTAGTACTAGTCAAAACAAGATTTTTTTGTTTGTGGACCATATGCAAAATTTTATTTCCTACAGGGGAGGAGCTCGTTTGAAAAAAATGTTTCAAAATAGCTGTTTTTCCACAAAAAATGTAAGAAAAGTCATTCAAAATATAATTATTGATATTTATATTTACTTTATTCTTAATTTTCGGATCACAATTAATGATTTTTATGTTACTCAAGACATTTTCCTGGTTTAGTTTGAAATTTTTATTATGGAACAAGTGAAGAATGGCCGAAAAAAGTGACCTTTTTCCCAAATTGTGCCTACAAATATGTCCGATATATCATTTTATATATGCCATAATGAAGTAAATCGACCCAATTGCTCTCGTAGATAAAATATACAGAAAGATCAATGGTGAAAATCACCCCTAACTCGACTCTTGTGGGAAAATCCACGAGAAAATAGCCAAAATATCGCTTTTTTCACATATTCTGCAACAAACATGTCGCTAAAAGTTTATCAAATTTGGTGGAAATGGTCTTAATCGACGCGGTTTAATGTGTAAAAGGAGCGAAATGTCAATGTATAATGGAAAAATAGTTCAAAGTTGCTTGGTTTTCACCATTTTTTTTTTAATTTTTGATGAAAAAATTTTCGACGAAAAATCGCCAAAATGGGTCAACTTCAAAATGCAATATCTCTCTTATTTTCCAACCAATTTTGATGTTTTTTATATGAAATCGCACTGATTTTTCCCTGGCTACATTTTTCTACTGAGAGTCACACCTCTAGGATGCCCAGGAAAAAAGTTTTTTTTTAAATTTTGTTCACATGTTGGTTCTATGGCCCTGCCAAGCAACTTTGAACTATTTTTCCATTATACATTGACATTTCGCTCCTTTTACACATTAAACCGCGTCGATTAAGACCATTTCCACCAAATTTGATAAACTTTTAGCGACATGTTTGTTGCAGAATATGTGAAAAAAGCGATATTTTGGCTTTTTTCTCGTGGATTTTCCCACAAGAGTCGAGTTAGGGGTGATTTTCACCATTGATCTTTCTGTATATTTTATCTACGAGAGCAATTGGGTCGATTTACTTCATTATGGCATATATAAAATGATAAATCGGACATATTTGTTGGCACAATTTGGGAAAAAGGTCACTTTTTTCGGCCATTCTTCACTTGTTCCATAATAAAAATTTCAAACCAAACCAGGAAAATGTCTTGAGTAACATAAAAATCATTAATTGTGATCCGAAAATTAAGAATAAAGTAAATGTAAATATCAATAATTATATTTTGAATGACTTTTCTTACATTTTTTGTGGAAAAACAGCTATTTTGAAACATTTTTTTCAAACGAGCTCCTCCCCTGTAGGAAATAAAATTTTGCATATGGTCCACAAACAAAAAAATCTTGTTTTGACTAGTACTAACTGGTGCCACCCCTCCATTTTTGATTTCAAACGAAAATCGAAATTGATACACCCTATTGTATATAGTGTGCACAACAAAGGCGCATTTGTGTACCATGAAACAGGTGGCGTATGTCTGAGTTATATTACTTGAAATAAGCAATGAAATGTATCTTTGCATCAAGCTCTAAAATCGTTTTTCGTATGTTTGTACCATTCATAGCTCAAAATCCGTTGTAGTTAATGTTTTGAAATTTTGGGAGTATATTCTAGACTGGAATATCTGAAATATGTATTTTTATTTTCTCAAAATTCGATCATTTTGAGGTACCCCCAAGGGTCTAAAACAATCGCTACAATATTGATCAAATTCACCCAGTTTGTGTATTTTTTTAGTCCCCTACCAGATGATTCGCGTGAACATGGTAATATCTTGTGAATGGTATGTCCAGTTCAAAGGATTTTCAACTTTTGACGTTTTTCATAAAATTTCGCACATTTCAAACCAAAAGTCGAAAACCAACTCTACGATTTTTTTTGAATTAACATGAATCGAATCAAATCCTAAAATCTAAATTTTAAAATTTTTCACAATACAAAAATCAATGAAATCATATCACCATCATTTTATAATTAACTACACTGTACACTACGCAGCGCTTAGATACAGCAGTGTTGAATATCAGTGTCTTTTTAAATGTTCATTTCGAATAAGACTGAAACATAGCAATATAATTCATACAAAGTTTATTTTGTTGCAGAAAAACCCGAAAAATCCCATTAAATGCATAAAATTTGTCTACGAACAGCGAACAAACAATTAAACGAACGAACGAACAAACAAGCGAACTGTTCGCTCGTTCGTTCGTTCGTAGAATATTATAATTTTTGTTTGTTCATTCGTTCGTTGAAAAATTTATACGAACGAACGAACGAACACAAGTTTGAAAAAAAACTCTACGAACGGTACGTTCGTAAACAGCTATGCTTTGCTTATAGCATGCATAAACCTGAAATACGTGTGTAAAAATTCCGATTTCCACCCAAGTGCCCCCTGGGTACGTCCATGATTTAATGGCAAAAAGAGGATTGCCACACGCACACATTTTGATATGGTGCGCAAAATTACACCGGTTCAAAATGATGACATCATATCAGCTGAAATTCCAGATGAAGCTACAGATCCAGACTTATTTGAGAATGTCAAGAAAAATATTATTCACTGCCCTTGCGGTGCACTAAATATGAATTCACCGTGCATGACGATTGAAAATGTTCAAAGCGGTACCCAAGCAATGGCCATACAGCAACAATCAGAATGCAAAATCAAGACATTGCCATTGATAATCGTTGGGTAGTGCCATACCCATTGCTGTCAAAGACATTTCAGGCTCATCTCAACGTAGAAATGTGCAATTCAGTAAAGTCAATAAAATACATCTGTAAGTATGTCAACAAAGGCAGTGATATGGCTGCATTTGGAGAAGCTGATGCCAACACAAACGATGACATTGCACAATACCAAATGGGCCGCTACATCGGCACAAACAGAATTTTTTCATTTCCAATTCATGAGCGATATTCAGCAGTTGTACATTTGGCAGTTCATCTCAAAAATGGTCAACATGTTTATTTCACGGATCGAAATGTACTGCAGAGAGCTGCACAACCACCAGAAACAACATTGACTGCATTCTTTAAATTGTGCGAAAGTGATGAATTTGCAAGAACATTGCTCTATTCAGATGTACCACATTACAGTTTCTAAAAGTTTCTTAACACCAATGCTAGCAGTTTTCATTATGTTTTCTTAATCTTTTTATGGGTGTAGCGAAGCGCACCAGGAATCAGCTAGTTTTGTACTAATGGGTGTCCAACTAAGGAAACTTACCCCCCCCCCCCCCGACTATATTTTGTCTTTTTAGTCTACCATTAAATTGAACATATTTTACATCTGAATTGAGTGTGTATCTTTGAATAACACTGATTATATTTCAAACTGGAGAACAAATCACGGAGAACGGCAGTTCGCTTGGGAGACGTATGGGGGTGTTTTTTTCAGATTATATAGCATATCACCCAGGGGGTAATCTTGAACACTGTCAAGGAGTCAATCGATGGTATTCTTCAATACCTTTCCAACGAGTGCTCAACCATCAAAATCGCTTGACCCGTTCAAAAGTTGTGTACGTTTTCCCAGAGAGGGGGGTTTTATCTGAAAGTTGGGTTTGGTATGTATGTATGTGTGTATAAGATGAAAAACCTCTGAACGAGGTATAAACAGAGTGGCGCACCCAAATATCCTGCCCACAAAATGACTGATATAAAATTGTACGTGGCGCTTGTGAAATATAAATAGTCGTTCTACAGTCCTCAAATAATTCAACGATTTGTCCATGCCATATTACAATGAATGTGAACTAGAGTGCGCCAGTGCGAGCGAGGCGTTTTCCTATCAATGCGATTAGAGTTAGGCTACGATTCACACACTCACGGTGAGCCTGCAATCCAAAATGCGGTTGTAAATCAGTTGTATTCCAGTTTTGATTATAGCCAGTGTTATTCAAAGATAATGAAAGTGAAAACGTTCGGGACTCGCTTTTGGTTCCACAAAAATTCATTTTGACAACGGCTTTCGTCTAGTTTGGTCCTAAGATACACGCCAATGCCTATTTCATAAATTACATCGGTCGGCAACACATAGTCCAAAAATTTGCGTATATAGTGTTGCACTCAAAAGTGTACTTTTTGGTGCGCCACTGGGAGAACTGCCGTTCTCCGTGATGTGGCGTACCTACTCTCGATCTCTATAATGTATAACATTATTTTTAGGGAGTGTGGGGGGCAGTTCAAAACCGTCGAGAACGGCCGACGAGAAAATTCCATAACTCCGCTAATACACAACATAGAAAATTCGCAGATACCGCAAATGAAATAATATGTCCTCAGTATGAAAGAAATCTATAATAAGGTTTGGTCTCCACATCGAAAAAACTGAAAAATCGAAAATCGATTTTTTTGGTTTTTCGTCATTTTGACCCCCGTACCCATTTTCTAAAAATAAAATCGGATCACCCATTCCCAAGTTATAGAAGTTGGAATTTCAATAATCATTTTCCCCAAAAATTGGGATTTGGCTATATGTGTTACAGAGTTGACAGGTTGGCACTGTCAAATCATGCCAGTAATGTTTTGGTGACCGTGATAGACCTCGATGGACCATGATCGACCATGATGGCAATTTTCGAAGTTCGAATTTTTCGAAGTTTACATTTTCGAAGTTGGAATCTTCATAGATGCAATTTTCGAGATATTAATTTTCGAACATACAATTTTCGAAGATTGTTTATTCAACGAACCCAAAATTTCAAAATTCAAGTTTTGGCTCATTTTGTCATATCTTCGCCGTATTTACTTCAAAGGTACTCAAAATTAGCACTTCGGTCGATGGAGTTGAACAGAATTTGATGATATATCTCAAAAAGTTGTTATTTTCAAGAGTTTTTTACAAATTGACCTTACAAAACTACTGATATAAGATGAAAAACCTCTAAACGAGGTATAAACAGAGTGGCGCACTCAAATATCCTGCCCTTAAAATGACTGATATCACATTTTACGTGGCGCTGTTGAATTATATATTTTTGGTTTAACGCTTTTCAAATAATTCCAGAATCTTTCCATGATGGCATCAATTGAAATTTGAACTAGCTACTAGAAATGCAAAATTTAGATAAGGTGTTCAATGATTCAACAATTGACATATTTATAGATAAAATAAATTCACTTCAGATGCAAGTGAATGAAATCCAGAAAGATACCGCAAAACCAACAACAAAATTAACAGCTAATCATATTGCAGAGGCAACAGCCTAGACTGAAGATTTACTGTCACAATGTTAATGGGCTTCGTAATTTCTCCTTTTAAGGTTTACATGTTATGTGAAACTAACCTTGATGACACTATTCCATCATCAAATGTATTCCCGAATGATTTTAATGTATACAACAGGCGAGAAGAAAACAGGCGGCGGTGTTTTGATTGCGGTTCATGAATCATTAAATTCTCACCTAATAGGAAATGGTGAAGCATTTGGTACAGAATTAATTTGCGTTCAGGTGAACCTTGGCGATTTTAATTTATTCTTAACCTTAGACCTGTCCTCTGGGCACTCAGTGCCCGAGCCGATATGTAATTTGAAATAAAAATGTAAATATGTAACCAAACAACATATGGTGATATTTTTCATAAAGAACATTTCAATCTCTACCTACAGTGTGAGTTTCATTGAGTTTGTATGTCGCATTTCCGAATGAGATCGGTGAATCATGCGTATACTCTGTACGTCCTCTCGGGCACTCAGTGCCCCCAAAAAAATTCCATATATTTTGTATGGAAAATTTTTGGGATGCATATTTGGATCGAACATAAATTTGACAGACAATTTTAATCCCAATTGGGATCCATGTCAATTTTCATGCAAAACCCTCTGTGGGCACTCATATTTCGAAATGATTTGTTAGGAAGAAAGTCTTTAATTTTGTCAGCACAGTATGTGGAATATAGCTGCGAGTCTGACGCACACATACATATCATTGCTTTCAAAATCGGTAGTGATTTTTGAAATATTGCAGAATTTTTTTTTTTCAAAAAATGTCAATTTATCATACAAAATATACCACGGGCACTGAGTGCCCGAGAGGACAGAAATATGATGAGATCTCAGAGGACAGGTCTAAGGTTAAGCGGACTGAATAAAATCGAAGCGTCAGAAAGTCATATAACGATTATACCATTGAAATGGAACAAATGATAACTGATGAGCCATTAAACTTTTACAAACACGTAAAATACTTGAACAAATCAAATGATAAATTACCAAATACCATGGAATATAATGGACAGAAATCCAACAACGAATCAGAAATCGCTAATTTATTTTCTCAATTCTTCTCTACCGCTTGCTCTAGATATGATCCAGATGCAGTGCATAATTTTGAATCCAATAACAAACACAGACACGAATTGATTAATCTATGCAGTAACATTCCAAAAGTTGATATAACTGAAGAAACAGTAACGCAAGTAATCAACAACCTACCAAATAACTTGGTTTCAGGCCCGGATGGAATTCCGAACTTATTCATAAAAAATTGTATAGAATCATTAGTGAAACCTATCACACTAATTCTCAGTGAATCCATGAAAACGGCGCCAGTACCACAATGTTGGAAAACATCGTTTGTAAGGCCGATATTCAAAAGTGGATCAAGAAATGATACTAGTAATTACAGAGGAGTGGCACTCCAATGCGTAACAGCAAAGTTATTGGATTCAATATTAACAGGTCATTTGAATTTTCACATTAAGAACATCATTAATGATAGTCAGCACGGCTTCATAAAAGGAAGATCAACAATTACAAATCTAGTTGAATTTGCATCGTCCACATTGAACAACTTGTCGACGAATACACAAACTGATGCAATCTATATTGATCTAGCAAAGGCTTTTGATTCCGTAAATACTGATCCACAAACTCAATGTTATGGGTCTAAACCACGAAATTCTAAGATGGATTGAAGCCTATCTGAATGGCAGAAAGCAAATAGTAAAAATCGATTATACGAAGTCAATCCCAATTGACGTTACCTCTGGTACAGGTCAGGGCTATCCAATTGGAGCCACACTATTTTTATTATTTATCATAGAATTACCATATTATGTTGAAGATTCTACAAAACTTTCATTTGCAGATGATGCTAGACTGTCCAAACATATCGAGTCTGAGAACGATTGCTTGAAATTGCAAAATGACTTAGAAAACATTTCTATCTTTTTCAGTTGTAATAATCTTAGATTGAATGTTAAGAAGACCAAATTGATGAGGTTTCACCGAATGGGTACAATGATTGATCATAACTATATCATTGGAAACGAAATCATCCAGAGAGTCAACGAAATCAAAGACTTAGGAGTTATTCTTGATAGTCAACTCAATTTCAAATCACACATTGAATACATCATAGCAAAAGCCAAATCAAGACTAGCTTGGATCAAAAGATTTGGTCGTGATTTCAAGGATCCGTGGACCATTCGATTACTCTTTTACACATATGTATTACCAATACTTGAATATGGTTCACAAGTTTGGAACCCATACATGAAGGGTCAGACCAGAAGAATCGAATCAATCCAGAAACAATTTTTACTTTATGTTCTTCGAAAATTAAAATGGCCAAATAGATTCCACCTACCAAAGAGTATGAAGATAGGCTGATGCTGCTTCAGTTGATAACTTAGGAAGAACGAAGAATGGTGGCTCAAGTAGTTTTTATTCACAAATTGACTATTGGTGATATATCCTCTAGTCATTTACTGGAATATATCGTATTTCGTTTACCTCATTACCAAACTCGCAGTAGTAATCTATTAACAATACCATTGGAAAAGTGTAATTATAGAAAATATCAGCCAATGAATTTTATGCTTGATACATTTAATGAATTTTCTGATAAAAAGATTCCCAATTGTGATATATATTTAGTTGATTTCAATGTGAGCACAGATACCATAAAAAAGAGATTAATTGAATATTTTAAAACTTCAAGAAAATAAATGTAATAATCAATTTTGAAATCAGTTAATCGCAGCGTTTTGCTCCGTAACCGTTAGGGTTGGCAAACAGGTTAACTGATCGGTGCTATCAAACATTGGTTATAAATAAATTTTTACAAATTTTATACACATTTTTGTAAATTTATAATAAACCACCTCTGGCGAAGAAACGCTGTATGGTGCAGACCATTAACATATATCTCAAAAAGTTGTTATTTTTAAGTGTTTTTTACAAATTGACCTTACAAAACTTCTGATATAAGATGAAAAACCTCTGAACGAAATATAAACAGAGCGCCAGTGCGAGTTCCGAACGTATTCTTTTTGATTATTTTTGAATAACACTTTCTATATAATCAAAACTGGAATACAATTGATTTACAACCACATTTTGGTGTGTGAATCGCAGCCTAACTTTAATCGAATTGATAGAAAAACGCCTCGCTCGCACTGGCGCACTCTAGTTCACATTCATTGTAATATGGCATGGACAAATTGTTGAATCATTTGAGGACTGTGAAACGAAATAAAATTACCAACTTACCTCATAGGTATCCGCCTTCGAAATGCACACTCCTTTTTGCATACAGGGCTCATGTAAGCAATGGTCTGTCGATGTTCGCACTAAAACATCATTTTGCGAACATGGACCTTGCATAAGAGGGCAAGGCCCAAATAAAACCGGATGTGTGTTTGGAACAGCTGAACTAAAGTTTAGCCCCGGACCATGAACCATGCAGCCCGAATAAGTGGTGCCCAATATAAGAATAGCTGCATCGTTACTTGGCGGGTCAGTCATTAGTATAGAGTTATACGTGGCATTCGCAATCACCATTTCTTTTCGGTCTATCAATAATTTTAATGACCCCATTTGAAGCAGAAATTCAATAGTATGCCATTTATTGTCCAATAAAGTTGATGTAATCCGCACCTCAGTATGTGCATTCGGTGTAACGAGTGAAACCGAAACATAATCGTCATAGATCGACATCAAAAATATATGACCCGCATACCTTTGTGTAATTATTTCACCCCCTTTAAAGAAAAAGTTATAGTAATATTGAATAATAAATTATTGATTGGAATGGGTTATACATACATTTTGGAGAATAGGAAAATATTACTTAAATAAGAGTGAAATATGCATTCGCTGTTACATAACACAACGCTACAAAATTAAAAAAAAATTGTACGCAAATTTTCTGTCAAATATTTTCTGTTAGGGTGGTGCCTCCTGGTTCCAAAAATGCAAAAATTTTGAATTTCTTAAGCATTGGGGCTTAGCTACAGTCCAAAATGTGAAAAAAGTCATTTTTCGGGTATGACACCGACGTTATGGATCATAAGTCGAGTACCGTTTGCAAATTTTTCGTGTTCACTTTTTGAAAAATCATAAATATTTGGGAATTTCTTACTTCTGTTTCACCAAAAATGTAGAGTATGATATAACCAACCACTTTGATTAACATCTGAACGCAAAAAAAAATATTTTCTAATCGGTTTTTGGGTCCAATCGTCATATTTGCAGTCCAAACTGGTCATTTGACGAGTATTTGGCCTATTAATCTTGATCGGGTTGGAGTTTATTATTGTTTGCGACAAACCAGTAGCCCATGACAAATCACACACCTCTTCTGATTATAGGAAACTGAAATTAGTGATTTTTTTGGTTTCATACATTTTCGGTGAAACAGAAATAAGAAATCCCCAAATATTCATGATTTTTCAACAGAACGAAAAATTTGCAAGCGGTCTATACCTTTCAAACGCATGTCTACTTTTTGGAATATCTCTGCTTTTATTTTATTTATGATAATTTGAATGGGATAGTGTTCATTTGTACCGAATTTCTGAAAATGTCAGTTTATTTCGAATATCTTCTACATTTATTATTTGATTGAAGTGGTTGATGGCTCAAAATCTTCGTATAGTTGGTGCCAAAAGATCGAGTGTATAAAATTGAAAAAATCTGTAGTGGTTCTTGAGATATAGCTCGATAAAGGTGAGTCACATCGAAAAAAAATCATGGGTAGAGGGCCTTTGTGAGCCCGTAGCTCCCTCGTCTATCCATCGATTTCAAAAAGTGAACACGAATAATTTGCGGGTCGTCTATACCTTTCAGATGCGGGTCTACTTTTTAAAATATCTCAAACGGTACTCGACTTATGATCCATAACGTCGGTGTCATACCCGAAAAATGACTTTTTTCACATTTTGGACTGTAGCTAAGCCCCAATGCTTAAGAAATTCAAAATTTTTGCATTTTTGGAACCAGGAGGCATCACACTAACAGAAAATAATTGGTAGAAGATTTGCGTAAAAATGCTGTAGCGTTGTGTAATAATCATTGTTCAAGTCTCAATGGGACAACGTTGACTATGTTGCCACCTGGACGTATACGACCGCGTTTCTTTTCATGCTTTCTGATATATTATCGTAAACAAATATTCCAAACTGATTAAAACCAGCGAATATTCGATTGATAGAAGAAAATAAAATATTACTTTTCCGCACATGAAATGTGCTCAGGAAAGGTATTGGTTTTGCCTCAGAAATTCAACTCCACATTGCTTGAGTAAATGATTTCCGATCGGGCTGAAATTTTTACCAGAGTCTAAGTTCACCATTGGAACAAATCTTGATTTGCACTTTTTTTATTTAGATACTCGGTTCTGGTAGCTCCGGTGCAAAATGGCGTCGTCGTAGTCTGTACGTAAGCACGATAACTCTCGAACGGAGTCTCAAAGCCCAAAGTGACAAAAGCAAATTTGTTCAGTATTATTACCAGATGTTTCCTATTGAATTTGAGCCATATCGGTGTAGCCGTTCCAGAGATATGTGCATTCAAGTGCTCGTGAGTCGTGTTTTCAGTACATTTTTACACAAAAACTGATTTTCACATTTTTGACTCTTCTGGCCGTATTTTTTAATGAAAATTCATGCTGTTTGCGTCATTTGAAAGCTATTCAAGACCTCTTGATGTTTTAATTACTCGAATAATGCACAAAATGTATCTTTATGCTGTACAATCATGGAATGTGAAAACTAGTGAAAATGTACGAAATTCTTAGAAAATCGAATTTTTATATGAATATATCTCAAGAAAGGAGCCTCAAATCGCAAAATGAATGTGGCCAATTTGTTTTATAGTGCAGCAGAACGTATTGTGTTGAAAATTAGCCATATTGCAGTAGTAATTTCATAGCGTTGGCACAAACCATATATCGCCAACAAATATTTTGTGTATAAAAATGCTTAAAAACAACTCAAAATTTACATTGACAAGACAATGCAATGTTTGTGATTTTATTTTGCAATGAGAATTTAATTTTAAAAATATTATTTTCGTTATTTTCATCAATTTTTATATATTTTGGTCGTATTTTGTATATCACTTAGAAAATCTTTAGTTTTTTTTACGTAATACGTAAAATATCAATTTACGTCTAATGTAATTGCAATTTTGAAAATTTAAACACATCACTCGATTGCCGAAAAAATGAGATCGCCAAATTTTTATCTCTCTAGGTGGGAGGGTTTGGCTGGAAGGAGAAAGTCCATTTTTTGGATTTTGGCCGAAATCGCAAAAGGTGCTATTTATTGAAGAGTCATATCTTGGGCACCGCTTTATTTCGATCTGAAACATATGCATATCGTTTGAAAGGTCTTGAGGCTCACTACAACACAAATATAAGAGAGGATTCCCGGGGGAAGTCGTGGAACATTTTTTTGAAATTAAAATTTCACTCGTATGAGACTCCGGTGGAAGAATTTTTCATCAAGTCAAGACCTACAACTTTGCCAAAGGTAGTAAAACAAAATTTCCAACCTTTTGGGAGATATGATTCATAAAAGAATGGCATATTCTGACTAAAATAGCGGACTTTTCCAAAATCACCCACTTTAAATACTCAGCTATATCTGCCAGTTACCTCCCAAACCATCTTACAGAAAGGTAAACACTTATATAAAAGCGATTTTTGACGGGCTATCAACTGAAAACATAAAATTGGAAATTTTTTTGACGTGTGTTTTGCTATTTGAGTTTGAAATTTCAATTTCAAAAAAATATTCAACGGCTAACCCCTTCGGATCCTCTTATAATTTTTTTTGCAGTGGGTCAAAATACCTTTCAAACGATATGGATATGCTTCAGATCGGTAAAGTGGTTCCCTAGATATGACTCTTCAAAAGGTAGCACTTTTTGCGATATCGGCCAAAATCCAAAAACTGGATTATCCTCTCCTGGAGGGCCAACAATTTGGCCGTCTCAAAAATCTCATTTTTTCGGCTTTCGAGTGATATGTTTAAATTTTCAGCCAAATCGGAGACATGTCTTGCAATTTTTGTCCGACTTCGTGTGGAACTGCCGATATATGAAAATGGCCTTTGATGGTTGATCTTGGGACTCGATTGGCATTTGAGTGTTTGCTAAATTCTGTCGAGATTAAAGATTAGAGAGAAAAGTCCATTTCGGATTTATTTCGTATTTTGTTTTGGGTGTAGCGAAGCGCACCGGGAACCAGCTAGTTTGTTTAAAAAAAGATGTGTATACAAAAACTCGATCTTGAGGCTAACTACAACACAAATATAAGAGAGGATTCCCGGGGGAAGTCGTGAAACATTTTTTTGAAATTAAAATTTCACTCATATAGGACTCCGGTGGAAGAATTTTTCATCATGTCAAGTTTTCGAACATTGAATTTTCGAACGCCGGAAATTTCGAACATTAAATTTTTGAAGATGTAATTTTCGAAGTTGGAATTTTCGAACATGCAATTTTCGAGCCATTAATTTTCCAAGATTGAATATTCAACAAACCAAAAATGTCAAAATTTAAATTTTGGCTTATTTTGTCATATCTTCGCCGTATTTACTTCAAAGGTACTAAAAATTTACACTTCGGTCGATGGAGTTGAACAGAATTTGATTATATATCTCATAAAGTTGTTATTTTTAAGTGTTTTTTACAAATTGACCTTACAAAACTACTGATATAAGATGAAAAACCTCTGAACGAGGTATAAACAGAGTGGCGCACTAGTAGATCTTGCCCACAAAATGACTGATATAAAATTGTACGTGGCGCTTGTGAAATATATATAGTCGTTCTACAGTCCTCAAATAATTCAACAATTTGTCCATGCCATATTACAATCAATGTGAACTAGAGTGCGCCAGTGCGAGTCCCGAACGTTTTCACTTTCATTATACAAAAATACGAAAATTCTCTGTTGTTATTGGATAAGAAGCAGAAAAATTAAAAGCGATTTTTTTGTATTTTTACATTTCATGTAGTGATAAAATCAGTTATTGAAAATTCTAAACATGATTTTATGTTCTCATATAAGAGATCTATCATTTAATTTTTAGTCTCATCTAGAGTTGTCAACGAACAACAAAAATTTCATTCGTTCGTGCGAAACTAATTCGATAATTTCGAACGTAAGTTCTGATTAAGCGAAATCGTCGTAAAATTTCGCAGGTTCGTATATTCGGAAAATTTAAAAGCATCCGCAAATTTTACGCACTCTTGATTTCTTTTATATTTTGATGGCTTTAATGAATTCAACGTGTTCAATGGCATCACATAAACTGTTTCCAATCAATAAAATGCCTCAAAATGTCCAATTCCAAATTTTCGCTTAAAAAAATACGATTTCTTTGAATCAGATGATTCTCAATGGACTTTTGAGGATTTTTTTTTATTTTCTGGTTTTTAGTGGTTCGAATGGATTCAAAGAGTTCAATGGCACTGTATGAACTGTTTCCAATCAATAAAATACCTCATAATGTACAATTTCAAATTCGAAACGGTGACAGTCGATGCATAAATCCTTTTAAACGAAAAAAAAACATGCTTGACAATTCATGTAAAACAGAACCAGTTTGACGTTTCCATTTGATTTACATTGAGACTTGAGCTGAAGTCTTAATGGAAACGCCAAATTGGTAAACGTTTGGTCATCGTTCGTTGGAGCCAAAAAGTGAAATTAGACATTATGAGGTATTTTATTGATTGGAAACAGTTTATGTTATGCTGCTCTATCATATATGCTTTAAGCTTTTTTTTTGTAAGCGGAATTCATCAATCAAAATACGTTCACTCAATGCAAAATGAATTTTTGATAAAAGAGACAAAATATAATATTAATATAGCTTTAATTCATCATAAAATGAATACATATTCAATTGTAAATTATTTAAAAAAAAAAAAACATTTTTGAACGAACATGTTCGTGTTCGTTCGTGTTGGGTACGTGTTCGTACGAACAGTCACTTGACGAACACGAACCGAACGCGTACTCGAAATTCATAAATTTTTCTGTTCGCGAACGTTCGTGAACAGTACGTGAGCAGCTTTAATATCCACAGCGTATTGATGGAAAAGTGGGCCAAATCTCAAAATGAAAGTATCTTCTTGTGAACGAATCATAAATCTGTACTAAGTATAACACTTCATTCCACTAACTTTTTTTGTTACATCACGGCCCGTTCGTGGATCTACCATCTGGTAGCCATCATCGACCTTCCAATGCAACACACGGGTATTGTAATGCATCATAGCTTGGTGAAGGTCTGAGACACGTTGTAATTGCTTATTTCTTCGATGATCGACGAATGCGAATTTCGATCGCTCTGTTGGCGTTCATCATCAGCACTAACACGACTTCGATGAATTTGCATTGTGAAAGCCGGTGAAAAAAGAAATTGTCAAATCAGCGCAAATAGATTCAACTTTATAACACCATTCTCTGCATTCAATGCCTCTTTTTCTTTCTCAATAAAGTAACTCTCATAAGCGTTTAGTCTGTGAAATTGATTCACACTTCTTATCAATTTGACAATGTGGTCAATGATTTACGTTTAACACATGATCGGCAAACGCAGATTGCCTATGTTAACCGTTTTTAGCGCAAGCGCAATGCTCTTTCTATCGCGTCGATAAACTGCGTTTTGTTTGACCTATGTATCGTCTCCTGTAAACACCACATTCATTTGGGACATTTGGGACATTTGGGATATTTGGGACATTTGAGACATTCGAGATATTCAGGACATTTGGGACATCCGAGATATTTGGGACATTTGGGACATTCGAGATATTTTAGATGATATTTTGGATATTTGGTAAATTTGGGACATTTGATCTGGCCAATCCTGAAAATCCACCAAAACCCACTTCCAGAACTGAGAGCAGTTCTGGTCAATCGTTGGGTCCACATAAACCCACTTCCAGATTTTTTTTTCTTACTTTCTCAACGTAGTTGAATGAATAGCACAAGAAAGAACATACGGTAAACAGAAGCGTTTGAATTTTCTCACCATGCCATGCGTTTTTGTGTATTTGTTGTTGTTTTTTTTGCATTTGTATGGAACTCGAAGGGGTTATCTTTGATGTGGAATATCTCGGGAACGACTCGACCGATTTCGGATTTTAATAGCCTAAAACCATCTCCAGGAGGTCTTCGAAGTGTGGTGAAAATTGTGATCGGAAGTGTGGTTTGGATCGGATCAGCCGTTCTCGAGGAGTACGCGAACGTCACGGAATTACATTGATTTTTATATATATAGATAATATATACAAAATGTACAAATTCATTCATAATCAATATTTGGTAGCACCGATCAGTTAACTTATTTACCAACCCTAACGGTTACGGAGCAAAACGCTGCGATCAACTGATTGCAAAATTTATTATTACATTCATCTTCTTGAAATTTTAAAATATTCAATTAATTCCACATCAATAGGAGAATTGTGAATAATAAAACAGTCGAAAATATTATGAAGTCATTGGTCCATCATCTCTCAGTAGGAATGAGCTAATCACACGTATCAACACGTTTATTCTCAGCCAAACATCACGGAGAACGGCAGTTCTCCCAGTGGCGCACCAAAAATTACACTTTTGAGTGCAACACTATATATACGCGAATTTTTGGACTATGTGTTGCCGACCGATGTAATTCGTGAAATAGGCATTGACGTGTAGCTTAGGACCAAACTAGACGAAAGCCGTTGTCAAAATGAATTTTTGTGGAACCAAACAATTTTTTGCTTGGGGGACGTATGGGGGTGTTTTTTTCAGATTATATAGCATACCTCCTAGGGGGTAATCTTGACCACTGTTGTTGAGTGTTCAATCGATAGTACTTTTCAATACCTTTCCAATGAGTGCTCAACCATCAAAATCGGTTGACCCGTTCAAAAGTTGTGTACGTTTTCCCAGAGAGGGGGGTTTTCCCTGAAAATAGCGTTGTATGTGTGTATGTATGTATGTATGTATGTGACGTACCTTCTCTCGATCTCTGTGATGTATGACATTATTTTTGGGGGGTCTGGGGGGCAGTTCAAAACCGTCGAAAATGGCCGAATTCCCTTACTCATAAGAAATTAAGCAGGGGGAGAGTGTCAGTGTGTTTCAAAATTCTATAACTCCGCTAATACACAACATAGAAAATCCGCAGATACCGCAAATGAAAGGTATTGAGCTAAGCTTTAAATATGTTCTCAGTATGGAAGAAATCTGTAATCAGGTTTGGTCACCACATCGAAAAAACTGACAAATCGAAAATCGATTTTTTTGGTTTTTCGTCATTTTAACCCCCGTACCCATTACCGTAAATTCTGAAAAATTACACTTTGGTAGTACTCCTCAATACCTATCCAACGAGAGCTCAACCATCAAACTCGGATCAACCGTTCCTAAGTTATGGAAGTTGGAATTTCAATCATCATTTTTCCCAAAAATTCAGTTTTGGCTATATGTGTCAGAGTTGACAGGTTGACACTATCAAATCATGCCAGTAATGTTTTGGCGACCGTGGTAAACCTCGATGGACCATGATCGACCATGATGGCAATTTTCGAAGATGGAATTTTCGAAGTTTTAATTTCGAAGATGGAATTTTCGAAGTTTTAATTTCGAAGATGGAATTTTCGAAGTTTTAATTTTCGAAGTTGGAATTTTCGAAGATGAAATTTTCGAACATTAAATTTTCGAACATTTAATTTTCGAACATATAATTTTAGAAGATCGAATTTTTCAAAGATTGAATTTTCGAAGATGTAATTCTCGAACATATAATTTTCGAAGATGTAATTCTCGATCATATAATTTTCGAAAATTTAATTCTCGAACATATAATTTTCGAAGATGGAATTTTCGAACACCGGAAATTTCGAACATTAAATTTTCGAAGATGTAATTTTCGAACATATAATTTTCGAACATATAATATTTCGAAGATGTAATTTTCGAAGGTGTAATTTTCGAAGTTGGAATTTTCGAACTATTGATTTTCGAAGATTGAATATTCAACAAACCCAACATTTCAAAATTTAACTTTTCGCTCATTTTGTCATATCTTTGCCGTATTTACTTCAAAGGTACTAAAAAATTACACTTCGGTCGATGGAGTTGAACAGAATTTGATGATATATCTCAAAAAGTTGTTATTTTTATGTGTTTTATACAAATTGACCTTACAAAACTACTGATATAAGATGAAAAACCTCTGAACGAGGTATAAACAGAGTGGCGCACTCTAGTTTACTCATTGTAATATGGCATGGACAAATTGTTGAATTATTTGAGGACTATAGAACGACAATATATTTTCACAAGCGTCACGTAAAATTTTATATCAGTCATTTTGTGGGCAGGATCTATTAGTGCGCCACTCTGTTTATACCTCGTTCAGAGGTTTTTCATCTTATATTCATTTCTATAGAAAAAGAAAAACATAAACATCACAGTGGACGGCAGTCCACACGAGTGACGAAAGCACCTCTAGTGCGAAAAGTCTACTCAGTATATATACAGCAAGTTTCGAGCTCTGTATCTATGAGACCGAGCGATTTGTGTCATAAACCATCTGAAAGGTCTTTGAAAATTAGCGCAAAAAAAGTATACACTATCGAAATTTTACCAACCACAAGTGGAGATATCGCGGTAGGAAAATTTCGGCAAAACCTGATATTTTATTTAAACCTGATATTTTATGATTCTACGCGTCAATACGAATCCAACGACATCCCAACCATTAAAATCGGACCATACGTTGAAAAGTTATGGCCATTTGAAATTTATTCGTGGCGCCTCCATCTATCAATTTATAAAAATTTTTGGGTATGTATGTATGTATGTTCGTACCATCTCCCGATTTTTTTCAAACTTTCAGGGATTGTAGTACATGAAAAACTAAGCAACTTTTATTCTGGAAGTTTTTGATTTGGCCGCCATCTTGGCCGTGGCCGGCCTCCAAAGGCCAAAAAGTGACCACCACGGCCACAGCCACTGTAGCCGAACCACTTGATATTTCTCAGACATACGCATATCGTTGGAAAGGTATTGAGATAAGCTTCCAAATGACATCCACTTGAATTTTAAATTTTTAAGTTGGGAGGCCATTCTTGGCCAAAAACTGAAAAACGGCCACTTTTTGGCCATTTTCTCGCCACTTTTTGGCCATTTGCTCGAAAATGGCCCAAGACTTTTGATTCATATTTTCAGGGTTATTGGCCCTAACCCTGGTCTAAAATAAGCCATATCGCATATATCCCACAAAATTCGTTTTTTCGAGATATTGGCATATTCAAAATTCACCCTAAAAATACCGAAAAATGCATTTTTTGGCACATATGCACCCTAATTTCGGCGATCAAATACTTGTAATAATATTTAATTTGATTTTTACAGCAAATTAAAGAGAGCCAAATTAAATTTTCATCCAAAGTAATCAGTATTTTCAATACATGTTCACTCGTACAATGCAAAATAAGAGCAAAAATTCGAAAATGCAAGACATTCATTGTCAATATTCAGTTTGTGGTTTCATTTAATATAATTTCAATGAGCGCACACATTGAAATTGTATGCATTGCCAAAATCTATGATATCAAATAAAAAACCTCTCAACGAGGTTAAAATCGAGTGACAAAAGCAAATACAAAACACAAAATTTGTGATATGAAATTTGTGCCGAAAAAAAAAGTCATTTGAATTTTGTAAACAATTTTTCAGTGCATTCGGTGCGTTGCGATGTGTTTTTGACAGCCAATGAGAATGTAAACAAAACACAATTTCAGAAACGCTCCGAACGCACTAATGCACTGAAAAATTGTTTACAAAATTCAAATGACTTTTTTTTTCGGCACAAATTTCATATCACAAATTTTGTGTTTTGTATTTGCTTTTGTCACTCGATTTTTACCTCGTTGAGAGGTTTTTTATTTGATTTTATTTACCTCGACAGCTCCGTATACCAAAAGCTGAGTGTTTCCACATAGGCATTGGTGACAGCAATCTTAAATAAGATGACCCATTAAAGTAAGCTTCCCGATTCTCAACATTCGCAGTTGTTGATTCCACTGAATTCGAAGAACAGGCTGAAAAATAAAACACAAATAATAGTCATATCTATATATATAAAAGAAAGTGCAAAAGTGTTGGTTAGTGAACTACTCTATTTCTTTCAAGTCGATTTTGATGAAATTATCAGGGTATGTTGAGGCATGTATGGAGAGTGCACATAAGAAATATTTTCGCTGCCCGATGACTAGAACCGAAGTTATGGTCAAAAATGTGAACATGTGTCATCGCCCATATATCAGCAGTTCCACATGAAGTCGCACAAAAATATCAAGTCATCTCTCCGTTTTGGTTGAAAATTTAAACACATCACTCGAATGCCGAAAAAATGAGATCGCCAAATTTTTATCTCTCTAGGTGGAAGGGTTTGGCTTGGAGGAGAATGTCCATTTTTGGGATTTTGGCCGAAATCGCAAAAGGTGCTATTTATTGAAGAGTCATATCTTGGGCACCGCTTTATCGATCTGAAACATATGCATATCGTTTGAAAGGTATTGAGGCTCACTACAACACAAATATAAGAGAGGATTCCCGGGGGTAGTCGTGGAACATTTTTTTGAAATTGAATAATTTCAATTTCAAAAAAATATTCAACGACTAACCCCTTCGGATCCTCTCTTATAATTTTTTTTGCAGTGGGTCACAATACCTTTCAAACGATATGGATATGCTTCAGATCGGCAAAGTGGTTCCCTAGATATGACTCTTCAAAAAGTAGCACTTTTTGCGATTAGCCAAATCGGAGACATGTCTTGCAATTTTTGTCCGACTTCGTGTGGAACTGCCGATATATGAAAATGGCCTTTGATGGTTGATCTTGGGACTCGATTGGCATTTGAGTGTTTGCTAAATTCTGTCGAGATTAAAGATTAGAGAGAAAAGTCCATTTCGGATTTATTTCGTATTTTGTTTTGGGTGTAGCGAAGCGCACCCGGAATCAGCTAGTATAACATACAATTAATGCATTACCAATTAAAATTTTTCAAAAACGACATATCACGGAGAATGACAATTCTCCCAGCAGGGCATAAAAAAAAACACCTTTTGAAAGCAACACTATATATACGCGAACTTTTGGACTATGTGTTGCCGACCGATGTAATTCGTGAAATAGGCATTGGCGTGTAGCTTAGGATCAAACAAGACAAAAGCCGTCGTCAAAATGAATTTTTGTGAAACCAAAATAAAATTCGCAAGAGCGAAGTATGAGGGTGTTTTTTAGATTATATACTATATCTCCCGGGGGTAATTTTGACCACTGTTGATCACCAATCGATAGAATTCTTCAATATTTTTCCACCTTGTGTTCAACCATCGAAATCGGTGTGTGTATTTGGGCCTCGTGACTCCAGCCGGAACCATGACGGGCCGGAACCAGCCGGGTCGCCGCGATTTGATCCTTGTCCAATACCATGAACAATGCCATAGAGAACAGCCCAGCCGGTACCCTGTTAGTGGGTTCGGCTGTGGGCTAATGTCCGTCCAGCCGGAACTTTGTGAAATGGTTAAATTTGGTGAAATATTTCATCATTTTTATTGATGTCATTATGTATTCAGTAAGGAAAACTTCAAATGAAGTCATGAAATGGTAGACAAATTGATTTGTGGTGAAGTTTTATTTTTCAATTTTGTTTTTTCGCACCACTAACATTTTTACGTGTTTTTTGACGGTTTTGTGTTCAGAACCATTGATAACACTGTGCAACATTTCTTGGGTTATGGTCATGGGCCCAAACCGGACCAATACCAAATGAAAGTATTATCATAGAGCAGTAAAACCCCAAAGGGATTTTTCGAGATTAGTTCGGGAAAAAAATTTACACACTCAAAATTTTCGGTCTCAGCACGATTTTTCAAAAAAAGTACCTCACTTTGGAGGTCTATATTTCGTGAACGGCTTGGAATTTTCTTTTAGAAAAGCTGTAGCCCTGAACATACTGAATAACTTTGCTGAACGTTATGATACCGAAAAGTCACATCAAATATCATAAATATAGCAAAATGTTCAAAAAATGCAATTTTTTGACCCCTTCGTTGTCAGAACAACAATATTTCATAAACGGTAAGAGATTCGATTTCACTGTCGATGGCAAAGTTGTAGATCTTGACATGATGAACCATTTCTGTGTAGGGGTTGAGCCAAAAAAATACTCTCAGAGGGTTAAAATCAACCCCGAATATTATGACTTTTGGGGATGTTCTTCGCCCCTCAGGAGTGATTTTTTTGGGGTCGATTCTTTGGGGGATATTTTTTGCCATGTCAAGATCTACAACTTTGCTCTAGACAGAAAAATCATATCTCCCACCAGTTGTAGATCTTGACATGTCAAAAAATATCCCCCAAAGGGTCGACCCCAAAAAATCACTTCAATTATAATTTATCATTTTACAAAGTGGGCAAAGCGCTTTTCTGAAAATTCGATTAGAGTTAGGCTACGATTCAAACCAAAATATTTGTGTAAACAAAATGAATTTATTTTTCCGCCGTAATTCACATTTTTATTCGGCACTCGCACTGGCGCACACAAGTTCAAATTTCAATTGATACCATCATGTAAATGTTTGTTGAATTATTTGAAAATCGTTGAACCAAATATATATAACTCAACAGCGCCACGTAAAATGTGATATCAGTCATTTTGTGGGCAAGATATTTGGGTGCGCCACTCTGTTTTTACCTCGTTCAGAGGTTTTTTCATCTTATATCAGTAGTTTTGTAAGGTTTATTTGTAAAAAACACTTAAAAATAACAACTTTTCGAGATATATAATCAAATTCTGTTCAACTCCATCGATCGAATTGCAAATTTTGAGTACCTTTGAAGCAAATAAGGCGAAGATATGTCAAAATGAGCCAAAATTTCGATTTTGAAGTTTTTGGTTTTTTTTACTTGTAATCCAAATTTTCCTCCAAATCGAGTCAATACGCTCTGATTGAAAGCCAATTTTAATGTATATCGATTGTGATACAGGGTGTTTCAGAACTAACCTTAGACCTGTCCTCTGGGCACTCAGTGCCCGAGCCGATATGTAATTTGAAATAAAAATGTAAATATGTAACCAAACATCATATGGTGATGTTTTTCATAAAGAACACTTCAATCTCTACCTACAGTGTGAGTTTCATTGAGTTTGTGTGTCACATTTCCGAATGAGATCGGTGAATCATGCATATACTCTGTTCGTCCTCTCGGGCACTCAGTGCCCCCAAAAAAATTCCATATATTTTGTATGGAAAATTGTTGGGATGCATATTTGGATCGAACATAAATTTGACAGACAATTTTAATCCCAATTGGGATCCATGTCAATTTTCATGCAAAACTCTCTGTGGGCATCCATATTTCGAAATGATTTGTTAGGAAGAAAGTCTTTAATTTTGTCAGCGCAGGATATGGAGTATAGCTGCGACTCTGACGCACACATACATATCATTGCTTTCAAAATCGGTAGAGTGATTTTTGAAATATTGCAGAAATTCGATTTTTTTTTTCAAAAAATGTCAATTTATCATACAAAATATACCACGGGCACTGAGTGCCCGAGAGGACAGAAATATGATGAGATCTCAGAGGACAGGTCTAAGGTTAAGTACAGATATTTTTTCCACAGATTCTCGACATCAAGCCGAGAAATATATCCCATGAAACCCATGGGCGCAAATGAAAACGAACCAATTTTTTTGCATTTTGAATTTTTTTTTTCGATAAACAAGTGTTCACTTTTAAGGCTCTCCTGGCCATATCGTTTTTTAGAATTGCGTGGAACCAGATTCATTCGAAAGATATTGAAGCCTACTTGGCTTTTAGCGAAACATATGAGGCAAAAAATTTGATTTTCATAAAGAAAATTTGGAAATTATAAAAAAACATTAATTGTATTTTTACTCGAAAAAACATGTTATTAACCCTAATTTTTTTTTCAAAATCAAAAAATTCAAATAATTTTTTACCAACATGCAAATTTTGAGCACCCTAGCTCATGTTTTTTTATGGAAATTTGGACTTATGTAAGGTTCGTCAGTGAAATCTGAATTTTTTTAAAAATGTCATCTTCATTTTCAATGCCATAACTTCAAAAACACTGAGAATATTGCTTTGATGTCTTCAGCAAAGTTGGAGCTCTACTCAATGCCAACAATTTCGCTGAAGACACTTACCCAAAAAGACTGCATTTTGTACCTCAAAATTGACAAAGTGTCAAAAAAAATATTTTTTTTCACTTTTCGACTTAAACCGTCAAAATTGTCAGAAATTTAGCTAAATTGATCATATTTACCATTCTCCTTAACATGCGCACTACATAAAACCACACTTTGTTGGTTTTATTCGAACTAAAAATAATTTTTTCTAGTTTTCTTAATACTAAAATATTCAATAATGAGTGGTTTTATGTTGTGCGCCTGTTAAGGAGAATGGTAAATATGATATGGGTTTCATGGGATATATTTCTCGGCTTGATGTCGAGAATCTGTGGAAAAAATATCTGTACTTAATTCTGAAACACCCTGTATATGAGTTGCGAGCATGTTATGTCATCATATTTAGTATTATATCACAACTTGATTTGATAGTGTCAACTCTGAAACACATATAGCCAAAACCCAATTTTTGCGAAAAATGATGAGTGAAATTCCAACTTCTATAACTTGAGAATGGTTGATCCTATTTTGATGGTTGAACCCTCGTTGGATAGGTATTAAGGTGTACTACCAAAGTGTAGTTTTTCAGAATTTTAGAAAATGGGTACGGGGGTCAAAATGATGAAAAACCAAAGAAATCGATTTCCGATTTTTCGATTTTTTCAATGTGGTGACCAAACTCGATTACAGATTTCTTTCACACTGAGGACTAATTTAAAGCCGAGCTCAATACCTTTCATTTGCGGTATCTGCGGATTTTCTATATTGTGTATTATCGGAGTTATGGAATTTTGAAAAAAATCGACTCCTCGACACTCTTCTCCTGCTTATTTTCTTATATGTAAAGAAATTCGGCCGTTCTCGACGGTTTTGAACTGCCCCCCAGACTCCCTAAAAATAATGTCATACATCACAGAAATCGAGAGAAGGTACAAAGTCACAAACACACAAACAAACACACAAACATACCAAACCCAATTTTCAGGGAAAACCCCCCTTTCTGGGAAAACGTACACAACTTTTGAACGGGTCAACCGATTTCGATGATTGAGCACTCGTTGGAAAGGTATTGAGGAGTACTATCGATTGGTCACTCAACAAAAGTGGTCAAAGTTACCCACCGGGTGATATGCTATATAATCTGAAAAAAACACCCGCATACGTCCCCCAAGCGAAATTTTGTATGGTTCCACAAAAATTCATTTTGACGACGGCTTTCGTTTAGTTTGGTCCTAAGCTACACGCCAATACCTATTCTACGAATGACATCGGTCGGCAACACAGAATCCGAAAACTCGCGTATATATAGTGTTGCACTCAAAAGTGTAATTTTTGGTGCGCCACTGGGAGAACTGCCGTTCTCCGTGATGTTAGTGTTAATGACTTTCAACCATCAAAAAACTCACTATTTTAGCCAAAATATAAACATCAATACATTTTTCGACACCACTTCCCTTAATTTTTGATGAATTATTCAAAATTAATTTGTAAAATATTAATTCAATGGGTGAAATAACGATTGAATACAAAGTTCCGGCTGGACGGACATTAGCCCACAGCCGAACCCACTAACAGGGTACCGGCTGGGCTGTTCTCTATGGCATTGTTCATGGAATTGGACAAGGAATTAATCGCGGTGGCCCGGCTGGTTCCGGCCCGCCATGGTTCCGGCTGCGGGGACGCAGTCTGTATTTGTTTGTTTGTGATTTTGTAACTTGTCTCGATTTCTGTGATGTATGACTTTATTTTAAGGGGATTGGGTGGGCAGTTCAAAACCGTCAAGAACGGTCGAATTTCATTACTTCTAAGATATTAAGCGAGGAGCGAGTTTCAGGGTGTTGGTTTTTTCAAAATTCCATATCTCCACTTATACACAAGGCAGAAAACTTGGCATTCTAGAAAATGATTCGGCTATGGGTTATCAGAATACATATGGAAAATATTACTTAAAACACCGTGCAACAAATTTGCAACTTTTCTCTCCCACATGAGAAATTCCGAATAGGCGTTCTTCTGGGGGTTGAATATGACCCGACGGTACCTTTGGTTTAGCTCTAGCACATAGATTGAACAATTGAACTGTCAAACGTACTACATCGAAAATACTGTGCTCTACAAAGTACAATTAATAATATAAAATACTTTTTTTTTATCAAAATAAAATTGCAAAATTGTTTGAAAACAAAAGTTTGAATAATCTTCTATTGGAAAATATAGACATTCATCCAATTTTGTTCAAAAAAAAAACTTATAAATCGATATCAAACTATTTACATTTCACTGTTGTTGTTGCATTACAAACTACATAATGTCAAATCTGCATTGTTGTGCTGCGAAAAAATGTGAAGGCAAAAAATTCAACGGTTTAAGTGTTAAATTCATGTTTTGTTTAAAACAAATTTATGTAGAATGCATGTCACATAGAACATTAATAAATCCAGTGAAAGACAACGGTTTGGTCTTCTCCTCCAAGACAGAGGAAAATCGAATTTCATTGAGGATGAAACCAAAATTGACAATTTCAAAACTTCATTCAATGTCGATTCACCATTTTCGGTAGTTTGTGAACTATGTAAGGACGAATTCAAACAAATAAAACAAAATGAAAATGACAACTCTAAACATGATACTTTAAACGAAGGAATGGTGATGAATAATACAATGAATTTGAGTGCATTAAATAAACCATCCAGTGAAAATGACATTTTTTCAATTCATGTCTTAAAATTCGATGAAAAAACAACAACTGAAGACATTGTAAAACGCATAAAAAGTGGTACACAGTTCGATTCAGATCTATTCCATGTCAGCAAACTATCAAGTCGAAAAAATAAAATAAAAAAGTACACAAGTTTCAAGATTTTAACATTCAGCAAATCTGTATATGACCAAATCATGGATAAACAATTATGGGAGAATGATTTTACAGCTAGAGAGTTTGTGACACAACAAAATAAACCAAAAAATCAAAACTCACAAAAGAAAAAAGTAAATCAAAACAATAAAAGAGCTCAGAATACGAATAAACAGTTTACAAATGTAAAGCTGAATCAAAATAATGGTACTCGATTTGACCAACGAAATTTCAATAACTACCAAAACTATAACCGTTTTCACCATAATAATAATTTTCCCAGGCAGAATGATTATCGAAATATAAACCGTTTCAATCGTTCAAATCATTATGTAACATATACGCCGATATTTAGACACAATTATCAAGATCATCAAAATTTTCCCTATCATTATATGAACACCGACCAGTTCATTCGGCCGCAATTCCAGCCACAATACCAGCAACAATTTCAACAGCATTTTCAATTACCACTTCAACCACCAATCCAAAACCAGTGGCAACCACAATATCATCCAACCTATCAAAGACAACCATTTCACCACCAGTTTACCCAATAAACAACAAAGCTGATGCAATTGAGGTTTTGGAATATATGATGCTACTAGAAATGCAAAATTTAGATGAGGTACCGATCAATGATTCAACAATTGACATATTTATAGATAAAATAAATTCACTTCAGATGCAAGTGAATGAAATCCAGAAAGATACCGCAAAACCAACAACAAAATTAACAGCTAAGAGTTCATATTGCAGTGGCCTAGACAGTTTCAATAAGATTTATTGCCACAATGTTAATGGGCTTCGTACCAAATTACCAGAATTTTTTGCTAATATATTAATTTCTCCTTTTAAGGTTTACATGTTATGTGAAACTAACCTTGATGATACAATTCCATCATCAAATGTATTCCCGAATGATTTTAATGTATACAGATGTGATAGGTCGAGCCTTACTGAGAGTAATCAATCAAAAAAGAAGAAAAATGGTGGCGGTGTTCTAATTGCGGTTCATGAATCATTAAATTCTCACGTAATAGGAAATGGTGAAGCATTTGGTACGGAATTAATTTGCGTTCAGGTGAACCTTGGCGATTTTAATTTATTCTTAATAGAATCATACATCAGACCAGACTCACCATTGGCAGTATACCAAGCAAATATGGATGCAATAAAATCATTCACATCTACAGCCAAAGCGAGTGATACAATTATAAATTCTGGTGACTTCAACCTAAGCGATCTATTGTGGCTAACTGATGATGTTGATGATCCACAAATCGCTTTCCCATTAAATGCTACCACCAGGAAGGAAATCACAATTGTTGATTCGTGCCATGAGCTTGGCTTACATCAAATCAATAAAAATTTCAACATAAAGAACCGACTGTTGGATTTGGTTCGGACAAACGACACCAATTTAATAAAATGTGATGTATGTATTGATCAATTATTGAAAATTGAAGTCCACCACCCAGCCATTGAACTAACAATATTAAAATGCATTAAGAAAAATGATAGAGTTGAAAATGTCAAAACATTCCTTGACTTTCAATCAACAAACTATGCAGATATCAATGAATCGCTTACATGCATAGATTGGAATGCCACACTTCAAATCTCAAAAATAGCCTTTAATGATAAAATAAACAAGTTTTATGAACAGATTGATGCAGTTATCAAGAAACATGTTCAGGTTAAGAAGCTCAAATCTTCAACACACCCTAAATGGTTCACTCCACAACTACATGTATGGCACACCCCTTCATCAGTCAAACTCTAATGATGTGGTTTTAGTGAGGTTTTCCACGACACAAATTGTCCTCACACACGAAACATTAATCATGGGATGACTAATTCCGAACTACTCAAAATGACCAAGTCACGTATTGTGATAGTTTTTCGACTATTTTACTTAAGCTGTGATATATCTTTAACGTAGCGTCCTTTTGACTATATAATTCTTTTAGATTATGCATATGTGCCTTAGTTTTCTTATATTTCTGTTCCTTTTGACAGTAAATGGCTCAAATACTGTATTATACGTTTTTCATTGATGTATCGGGAGTAAATCCCTTGTTTCGAAAAAATCAGGTTTTTTCAAGGAGGCTTCGCTAACTTGTTTTCCTGTAACTGTACTAAATATTCAGCCAGAACTTGGCGGTGACAAATAAATAAATAAACTTATTAATTTGAAAAATAGGCTGAATAAATTGCGATCCAGGAGAAAATGGTCAAAGGAGGCAAACAAAGAATTTTTGATTAAGCGGACTGAATATAATCGAAGTGTCAGAAAGTCATATAACGATTATACCATTGAAATGGAACAAATGATAACTGATGAGCCATTAAACTTTTACAAACACGTAAAATACTTGAACAAATCAAATGATAAATTACCAAATACCATGGAATATAATGGACAGAAATCCAACAACGAATCGGAAATCGCTAATTTATTTGCTCAATTCTTCTCTACCGCTTACTCTAGATATAATCCAGATGCAGTGCGTACGTTTGAATCCAATAGAGAACACAGACACGAATTGATTAACCTTAGACCTGTCCTCTGGGCACTCAGTGCCCGAGCCGATATGTAATTTGAAATAAAAATGTAAATATGTAACCAAACATCATATGGTGATATTTTTCATAAAGAACACTTCAATCTCTACCTACAGTGTGAGTTTCATTGAGTTTGTGTGTCACATTTCCGAATGAGATCGGTGAATCATGCATATACTCTGTACGTCCTCTCGGGCACTCAGTGCCCCCAAAAAAATTCCATATATTTTGTATGGAAAATTTTTGGGAAGCTTATTTGGATCGAACATAAATTTGACAGACAATTTTAATCCCAATTGGGATCCATGTCAATTTTCATGCAAAACCCTCTGTGGGCATCCATATTTCGAAATGATTTGTTAAGAAGAAAGTCTTTAATTTTGTCAGCACAGGATGTTAATGTTAATGGTCTTGGAAGCGTTTCTTCGCCAGAGGTGGTTTATTAATAAATTTATATAAAAAAAGAAAAAAAAATTATATATACATAATGTACAAACTCTTTTATAATCAATGTCTGCTAGCACCGATCAGTAAATCCATTTACCAACCCTAACGGTTACGGAGTAAAATGCTGCGATTAACTGATTGCAAAATTGATTATTATCACATTTCTCTTCTTAAAGTTTTAAAATATTCAATCAAACGCTTTTTTATGGTATCTGTGCTCACGTTGAAATCAACCAGATATTGATCATAATTGAGGATCTTTTTATCAGAAAATTCATTGAATGTATCAAGCATAAAAATCATTGGTTGGTGTTTCTTGTAATTACATTTTTCAAATGGTATTATTAATAGATTACTACTGCGTGTTTGGTAATGTGGTAAACGGAAATTGATATTTTCTAATAAATGACTAGATGATATTTCACCAATGATCAATTTGTGAATAAAAACTACTTGAGCAACTGTTCTCCGCTCTTTCAAGGTGATCAGATGTAGTAACATTAGCCTATTTTCATACTTTGGTAGGTGGAATCTATCTGGCCATTTTAATTTTCGTAGAGCATAGAGTAAGAATTGTTTCTGGATTGATTCTATTCTCTTGGTCTGTCCTTTCATGTATGGGTTCCAAACTTGCGATCCGTATTCAATTATTGGTAATATAAATTGATGTGGAATATAGCTGCGAGTCTGACGCACACATACATATCATTGCTTTCAAAATCGGTAGAGTGATTTTTGAAATATTGCAGAAATTCGATTTTTTTTTTCAAAAAATGTCAATTTATCATACAAAATATACCACGGGCACTGAGTGCCCGAGAGGACAGAAATATGATTAGATCTCAGAGGACAGGTCTAAGGTTAATTTATGCAGTAACATTCCAAAAGTTGATATAACTGAAGAAATAGTGACGCAAGCAATCAACAACCTACCAAATAACTTGGTTTCAGGCCCGGATGGAATTCCGAACTTATTCATAAAAAATTGTGTAGAATCATTAGTGAAACCTATCACACTAATTCTCAGTGAATCCATGAAAACGGCGCAAGTACCACAATGTTGGAAAACATCGTTTGTAAGGCCGATATTCAAAAGTGGATCAAGAAATGATACTAGTAATTACAGAGGAGTGGCACTCCAATGCGTAACAGCAAAGTTATTGAATTCAATATTAACAGGTCATTTGAATTTTCACATTAAGAACATCATTAATGATAGTCAGCACGGTTTCATAAAAGGAAGATCAACAATTACGAATCTAGTTGAATTTGCATCGTCCACATTGAACAACTTGTCGACAAATACACAAACTGATGCAATCTATATTGATCTAGCAAAGGCTTTTGATTCCGTAAATACTGATCTACTGATCCACAAACTCAATGTTATGGGTCTAAACCACGAAATTCTAAGATGGATTGAAGCCTATCTGAATGGCAGAAAGCAAATAGTAAAAATCGATTATACGAAGTCAATCCCAATTGACGTTACCTCTGGTACAGGTCAGGGCTACCCAATTGGAGCCACATTATTTCTATTATTTATCATAGAATTACCATATTATGTTGAAGATTCTACATTACTTTCATTTGCAGATGATGCTAGACTGTCCAAACATATTGAGTCTGAGAACGATTGCTTGAAATTGCAAAACGACTTAGAAAACATTTCTATCTTTTTCAGTCGTAATAATCTTAGATTGAATGTTAAGAAGACCAAATTGATGAGGTTTCACCGAATGGGTACAATGATTGATCATACTCTATATCATTGGAGACGAAATCATCCAGAGAGTCAATGAAATCAAAGACTTGGGAGTTATTCTTGATAGTCAACTCAATTTCAAATCACACATTGAATACATAGCAAAAGCCAAATCAAGACTAGCTTGGATCAAAAGATTTGGTCGTGATTTCAAGGATCCGTGGACCATTCGATTACTCTTTTACACATATGTATTACCAATACTTGAATATGGTTCACAAGTTTGGAACCCCTACATGAAGGGTCAGACCAGAAGAATCGAATCAACCCAGAAACAATTTTTACTCTATGCTCTTCGAAAATTAAAATGGCCATATAGGTTTCACCTACCAAAGTATGAAGATAGGCTGATGCTGCTTCAGTTGATAACTTTGGAAGAACGTAGAATGGTGGCCCAAGTGATTTTTATTCACAAATTGATCATTGGTGAAATATCATGTAGTCATTTACTGGAATATATCGTATTTCGTTTACCTCATTACCAAACTCGCAGTAATAATCTATTAATAGTACCATTGGAAAAGTGTAATTAAAGAAAATATCATCCAATGAATTTTATGCTTGATACATTTAATGAATTTTCTGATAAAAAGATTCCCAATTGTGATATATATTTAGTTGATTTCAATGTGAGCACAGATACCATAAAAAAGAGATTAATTGAATATTTTAAAACTTCAAGAAAATAAATGTAATAATCAATTTTGAAATCAGTTAATCGCAGCGTTTTGCTCCGTAACCGTTAGGGTTGGCAAATAGGTTAACTGATCGGTGCTATCAAACATTGGTTATAAATAGATTTGTACAAATTTTATACACATTTTTGTAAATTTATAATAAACCACCTCTGGCGAAGAAACGCTGTATGGTGCAGACCATTAACATTAAAAAACGCTATAATACTACTGATGAGTCACTAACGCTTCTAAGAAAACCTCTCATAAAGCAAAACCGTTGGAGCAATAAAAAGTAACGTTGCTGGATGCACTTGAACTTAAAGGACCTGCCGCTGGTGTTAATGTTAATGTTAATGGTCTGCACCATACAGCGTTTCTTCGCCAGAGGTGGTTTATTATAAATTACAAAAATGTGTATAAAATTTGTACAAATTTATTTATAACCAATGTTTGATAGCACCGATCAGTTAACCTATTTGCCAACCCTAACGGTTACGGAGCAAAACGCTGCGATTAACTGATTTCAAAATTGATTATTACATTTATTTTCTTGAAGTTTTAAAATATTCAATTAATCTCTTTTTTATGGTATCTGTGCTCACATTGAAATCAACTAAATATATATCACAATTGGGAATCTTTTTATCAGAAAATTCATTAAATGTATCAAGCATAAAATTCATTGGCTGATATTTTCTATAATTACACTTTTCCAATGGTACTATTAATAGATTATTACTGCGAGTTTGGTAATGAGGTAAACGAAATACGATATATTCCAGTAAATGACTAGATGATATTTCACCAATGATCAATTTGTGAATAAAAATCACTTGGGCCACCATTCTACGTTCTTCCAAAGTTATCAACTGAAGCAGCATCAGCCTATTCTCATACTTTGGTAGGTGAAACCTATATGGCCATTTTAATTTTCGAAGAGCATAAAGTAAAAATTGTTTCTGGATTGATTCGATTCTTCTGGTCTGACCCTCCATGTAGGGGTTCCAAACTTGTGAACCACGGATCCTTGAAATCACGACCAAATCTTTTGATCCAAGCTAGTCTTGATTTGGCTTTTGCTATGATGTATTCAATGTGTGATTTGAAATTGAGTTGACTATCAAGAATAACTCCCAAGTCTTTGATTTCATTGACTCTCTGGATGATTTCGTCTCCAATGATATAGTTATGATCAATCATTGTACCCATTCAGTGAAACCTCATCAATTTTGTCTTCTTAACATTCAGTCTAAGATCATTACGACTGAAAAAGATAGAAATGTTTTCTAAGTCATTTTGCAATTTCAAGCAATCGTTCTCAGACTCAATATGTTTGGATGTGGTTTCAGTGAGGTTTTCCACGACACAAATTGTCCTCACACACGAAACATTAATCATGGGATTATTAATTCCAAACAAATCAAAATGACCAAGTCACTTATCGTGATAGTTTTTCCTCTATTTTACTTAAGCTGTGATATATCTTTAACGTAGTGTCCTTTTGGCTATATAATTCTTTAGCGTGAAAAACAATTGTTTGAAAACAAAAGTTTGAATACTCTTCTATCTGAAAATATAGGAATTCATCCAATTTTGTTTTAAAAAAAAACTCATAAATCAATATTAAACCATTAACATTTCACAATGTTTACATTATTGTTGTTGTTGATGCAAAATGCCAGAACCACATTGTTGCGTGAAAAACAATTGTAAGGGTGAAAGATATGCAGAACTCAAACTTAATTGCATGTATTGCGGGAATCAAGTTTATATCCAATGCATGAGAGAAAGGAAAAATAATGAAAACATTGTGAAAAGTGTATTAAAAATTTTTGGTCTGGCGACATCAGCTCATGATGGAACATTTATTGTAAATACATATGACAATGAAATGTTAACAAAATTCAATGACACATTCACAATGGATTCACCATTTGCCATAACTTGTGAAGTGTGTTCAGACAAATTCAAAAAAGTCTTTAATAATCAACAACAACATCAACAAAACGCATCGTCATCACCCCATTCAGAGCCATTGTTATCAGTAATGGCATTATCTCATCCTCATCCTGAGCCATCGTTGTCAGAAATGGCATTACCCAGTAACATAACCAACAATCAAACTGACCAATTTGCCATATATATTTCAAAGTGCAAACCAACGACAACATGTGATAAATTAGCTGCATATATCACACATAAAACATCTTTAGTTAACGATACCAATTTTTCAGTTGAAATTTTAACCAAGAAAAGTCAAAAGCAACATAAACTCAATTTTGTGTCGTTCAAAATTAATGCATCAACCAAAGATGATTATGATGTTATTATGAATAGTGATTTATGGGGATCTGGTGTTAATGCTGTGCCCTTTGTTCCACCTCAAAAACCACCAAAACCATTAAGAAAAAAAACTAACATGGATTCAAAACAAAAACAAAAGCAGCAAAAAGTCCAACCGCAACAACAACAACAGCAAAAATTTTCATCACAAAATGACAAATTTTATAAAAATAAGCAGAATCAAAATAATGGTACTCGATTTGACCATCGAAATGTTGATAATTACCGAAACTATAACCGTGTTCACCATAATAATAATTTTCACGGGCAGAATAATTATCGAAATATAAACGGTTTCAATCGATCAAATCATTTTGTACCGTATACGCCGATATTTAGACACAATTATCAAGACCATCAAAATTTTCCCTATCATTATATGAACACCGACCAGTTTATTCGACCGCAATTCCAGCCACAATACCAGCAACAATTTCAACAGCATTTTCAACTACCACTTCAACCACCAATCCAGAACCAGTGGCAACCACAACATTATCCAACATATCAAAGACAACCATTTCACCACCAGTTTTCTCAATAAACAACAAAACGGATGCAATTGAAGTTTTAGAATATATGATGCTACTAGAAATGCAAAATTTAGATAAGGTGCCGATCAATGATTCAACAATTGACATATTTATAGATAAAATAAATTCACTTCAGATGCAAGTGAATAAAATCCAGAAAGATACCGCAAAACCAACAACAAAATTAACAGCTAAGAGTTCATATTGCAGAGGCAACAGCCTAGACAGTTTTCATAAGATTTACTGCCACAATGTTAATGGGCTTCGTACCAAATTACCAGAATTTTTTGCTAATATATTAATTTCTCCTTTTAAGGTTTACATGTTATGTGAAACTAACCTTGATGACACAATTCCATCATCAAATGTATTCCCGAATGATTTTAATGTATACAGATGTGATAGGTCGACCCTTACTGAGAGTAATCAATCAAAAAAGAAGAAAAGTGGCGGTGGAGTTTTGATTGCAATTCATGAATCATTAAATTCTAACCTAATAGGAAATGGTGAAGCATTTGGTACAGAATTAATTTGCGTTCAGGTGAACCTTGGAGATTTTAATTTATTATTATTAGAATCATACATCAGACCAGGCTCACCATTGGCAGTCTACCAAGCAAATATGAATGCAATGAAATCATTTACATCTACAGCTAAAGCAAATGATACAATTATAAATTCTGGTGACTTTAACTTGAGAGATTTATCATGGCTGACTGATGACGTAGACAATCCGCAAATTGCTTTCCCTCTAAATGCAACCAGCAAAGAGCAAACCACAATTATTGATTCGTGTCACGAACTTGGACTACATCAAATCAATAAATATTACAATACAAACAACCGACTATTGGATTTGGTTTGGACAAACGACACCGACTTGATAAAATGTGATGTATGTATTGATCAATTATTGAAAATTGAGTGTCACCACCCAGCCACTCAGCTGACAATTCTAAAATACATCAAGACCAATGATAGAATTGAAGATGCCAATACATTCCTTGATTTTCAATCAGCCAACTATGCAAACATCAATGAATCACTTGCATGCATAGAGTGGAATGCTTTACTTCAACTTTCAAAGATACCATTTAATGATAAAGTAGATAAGTTTTATGAAGAAATTGATTCAGTTATCAAGAAACATGTTCAGACCAAAGCGCATAAATCATCATCACACCCCAAATGGTTCAACCCACAACTTATTAATTTGAAAAATAGACTGAATGAATTACGGTCTAAGAGAAAATGGTCAACAGAGGCAAACATGGAATTTTCGATGAAGCGAACTGAATATAATCGAAGTGTCAGAAAGGCCTATAACGATTATACAATTGAGATGGAACAAATGATAACCGATGATCCATTAAACTTTTACAAACATGTAAAATACTTGAACAAATGCAACGACAAATTACCGAATGTCATGGAGTTTAATGACCAGAAATCCAACAACGAATCAGAAACCGCGAATTTATTTGCTCAATTCTTCTCTACTGCTTACTCTAGATATAATCCAGAAGCAGTTCATAAGTTTGAATCCAACAACAAACATAGAAATGAATTGATTAATATATGCAGTAACATTCCAAAAGTGGATATAACTGAAGAAACAGTGACGCAAGCAATCAACAACCTACCAAATAACTTGGTTTCAGGCCCGGATGGAATTCCAAACCTATTCATAAAAAATTGTCTAGAAACATTAGTGAAACCAATTACGCTAATCCTCAGTGAATCCATGAAAACGGCGCAAGTACCTCAATGTTGGAAAACATCGTTTGTGAGACCGATATTCAAAAGTGGATCAAGAAATGACATTAGTAATTACAGAGGTGTGGCTCTCCAATGCGTAATAGCAAAGTTACTAGATTCAATATTAACAGGTCATTTGAATTTTCACATTAAGAACATCATTAATGAAAACCAGCACGGTTTCATAAAAGGAAGATCAACAATTACGAATCTAGTTGAATTTGCATCGTCCACATTGAACAACTTGTCGACAAATACACAAACTGATGCAATCTATATTGATCTAGCAAAGGCTTTTGATTCGGTAAATATTGATCTACTGATCCACAAACTCAACGTTATGGGTTTGATGCATGAGATTCTAAGATGGATTGAATCATATCTTAATGGTAGGAAACAAATAGTCAAAATCGGTAATACGAAATCAATCCCGATTGACGTTACTTCTGGTACAGGTCAAGGCTACCCAATTGGTGCAACATTGTTTTTATTATTCATCATTGAATTACCATATTATGTTGAAAATTCTACATTACTTTCATTTGCAGATGATGTTAGACTATCCAAACATATTGAATCTGAAAACGATTGCTTGATATTACAAAACGACTTGGAAAACATTTCTGGCTTTTTCAGTAGTAACGATCTTAGATTGAATGTTAAAAAGACCAAAATTATGAGGTTTCACCGAATGGGTACAACAATTAATCATAACTATATCATTGGAAATGAAGTCATCCAGAGAGTCAATGAAATCAAAGACTTGGGAGTCATTCTTGATAATCAACTCAATTTCAAATCACACATTGAATACATCATAGCAAAAGCCAAATCAAGACTAGCTTGGATTAAAAGATTTGGTCGTGATTTCAAGGATCCGTGGACTATCCGATTGCTCTTTTATACCTTTGTATTACCAATAATTGAATACGGATCGCAAGTTTGGAACCCATACATGAAAGGACAGACCAAAAGAATAGAATCAATCCAGAAACAATTCTTACTTTATGCTCTACGGAAATTAAAATGGCCGGATAGATTCCACCTACCAAAGTATGAAAATAGGCTAATGTTACTACATCTGATCACCTTGAAAGAGCGGAGAACAGTTGCTCAAGTAGTTTTTATTCACAAATTGATCATTGGTGAAATATCATCTAGTCATTTATTAGAAAATATCAATTTCCGTTTACCACATTACCAAACACGCAGTAGTAATCTATTAATAATACCATTTGAAAAATGTAATTACAAGAAACACCAACCAATGAATTTTATGCTTGATACATTCAATGAATTTTCTGATAAAAAGATCCTCAATTATGATCAATATCTGGTTGATTTCAACGTGAGCACAGATACCATAAAAAAGCGTTTGATTGAATATTTTAAAACTTTAAGAAGAGAAATGTGATAATAATCAATTTTGCAATCAGTTAATCGCAGCATTTTACTCCGTAACCGTTAGGGTTGGTAAATGGATTTACTGATCGGTGCTAGCAGACATTGATTATAAAAGAGTTTGTACATTATGTATATATAATTTTTTTTTTCTTTTTTTATATAAATTTATTAATAAACCACCTCTGGCGAAGAAACGCTGTACGGTGCAGACCATTAACATTAAAATATTTTCCATAATTTGACAAAGGCTGTTTAAATTTTATGTAGTTTTTTAATTTTTTTTTTTTAATTTAGTATCTTTATGTAGTTTTCATGAAATTCGAGTCATATATGAATATATCGACATTCCAATACGGGAGAGTTCTTTTTGACTCCTGGATGATTCTCCGTGATTGAAAAATAAATATAGAAAATTGAATAAAAAATGCTCAAATGTTGATGCATTCTAATAATAAAATTATTTCAACTCTGGAGCATCACTCGAAATTGTATTCTATTAATTCGTTTGTGAATTCGAAACGCAACTGACAACTCGATGAATTGCTAAAAGAACCACTTGACAGAAATACTTAACAGCGGTGGGCGCGTAGTTTTGACGGCTAAACTACGTCAGTGCATAGCTATGGAAAATGCAATGTTTTCGACCAACAGTGATAATTTTGGCTAAATTTTAACGTTAATAAGCACAATTTCCGCATTTGGACTGTTGAGCAATCCGAACAGTATCAAGAACTACCATTACATCCACTCAGATTCACTGTTTATAGTACTCAGTTTACTCTGATTCATTTAGTGTGGATTATGGGCCGCTGTAATCATCGGGCCAAAATGAGGCCGGCCGGAACGCAACCGTCAGCGGCAACCGCTATCGTGAAATGATAACCGACTATTTGTTACCTTAAATTGAAGATAATGATGTCGGTGATATCTGGTTTTAACAACACGACGCTATTTCCCATACAGCGCGTGAAACAAAGGCTTTATTGAGAAACCATTTTTGTGGGCTTTATTGAGAAACCATTTTCAGGTGAATTGGCTGCCTAAGAAAAAATAATAATAATTTAAAAGTATTCCAACCGGAAATTGTGCCAAGTCCCTATTTCAACTAGTATGATTTATTGAAATGCATAGTCAAATATCAACTGACTGGTTTTAATTTCATGTATAGCATGTCTTTTGAATGTCTGGTGAATCTTTGTGGCCTATTCCATTGTAATAAGTTCGCTAATTCAGTCCGTTATTTACCCGAATGAATCTTTCCACTTCGTCAAGATGAACATCATAGTATGGATTCCATATCGGTGTGGAGTATTTTGAAATTTATTCAACGAGCGTCCAATAAAGCCCAGCATGCTGTGTGATCTTTTACTTGTGCACTTTCGATGCTTTCGATTTTTAGAAAGACTGACTTCATCAGCATATAGTAATAGTTTGGCTCGGATTAGTGGCGGCGAGTCATTTATAAAGATCGCAAAGAGCAGGAGAGATGAAATTGACCCTTGGGGAACAGATGATTTTGGTTTGATATGCTGCGATTTCTCGCCCCCTACACATACAATCTGACATCTATCCACTAAGTACGACCGTAGTAATTTAATTAGACATGGGTCCAAGGGCATTCGGTATAATTTACGAAATAAGATTGATTGATCGATTCTGTCGAAGGCTTTCGCCAAGTCCATGAATACTGTATCCACTTTGCTTTTGAGGAACTTTTTTTTATCTGGTATTTTTGTGGTTCGAAAGGATTCAGAATTCAGAAGCAGCACATAAAAAGATTTCAATCATGGTAACGCCACAAAATGTCCATTTTCAAAATTAATGTCCTCATGAGTAGTATAAAATCTTTGGAATGGTCTGAATGTGAGAAATATTATTTGCTAGTAAAAACAAAACTCGATTCTTTTGAAATGAAAATTTGGAATTCATTATTCCGAGGCTTTTTAATGATCGGAATCAGTTTGTGTTAGAGCTGATCACGAACTGAACATGTTCGTGTTCGTTCGATTTTTTTTCGAACTCGAACGAACTTGACACGTTTTTTGTGGCTTTGAACGTTGTCGAACCGAGCACGAACTGATTTTTTTTTTCAATTCGAACACGAATCGAACTTGTTACCTTAAATTGAAGAATATAATACGAACATAAAAAATGTTCGAAAAAAATTCTGAGAAGCAAATTTCCAAGAATGCGGACAACTTGCTGGGAGTTTTTTGAATCGGTGCGATAGCCTCCCAGCAAGTATCTTGTGGCCCTTCACTAAGCTATGTGTAGCTTCAAATAACATTGGTGCTGCTGCGAGCATTCTCTGTAAATGCTGGAAGACTATCGCAACCATACATGCGCGAGGTTGAAAATCCCAGAGGGGGGAGGTATTGAAAATGGCCTGAGCTCGAAAATCCTACCCCAAAATTCAGAACTTTTCTTTCATTTCAAAGTTGAGGACTTAAAAAACAATCACTTTTGAAAACTCATTCTATCTAGTGTACCTGGTCCTTACGGTTATGGCTACCATATAAGGGATAAAAAGGTTGGGAAATAAATAGTATGATATTTTAATAGTTTTAATGAAAATAAGAAGTTCAGTCACACCAAACTGATTCCAATCATTTTAACGCCTCAAAATAATCCATTTCGAATTTTATTTTAAAAAAATCGAATGTTTGAGGCCACCCTATTGGCCATATAAGCCATTTTTTCAAATGTTGTTGTTTCAATGGTCTCAATGAATTCAAAGAGTTCAATGGCATCAATTTAACAGCTACTCATCATTGAAATGCCTCAAAATGTCCAATTTCAAATTTCCATTAAAAAAATTCCCCAGAAGTCCATTGAGAATCATCTGATTCACAGAAATTGACACCCGGTATTGCCGTAAATTGGGTCAAATCAAGGGTAAACTCAACCATAAAGCACTTTTGTTCATTGGAATTTTTAGTTTGACATTTAATTTATCCGAATTTTTTGAGTAAATTTACCCAACAATTTAACCCTATTTTTTGTGAAATATTTTATCCGAATTTTTCGGTTAAATTTACTCTGAAAATTAGTATAAATTTACCCGATAATTTTGGGAAAGCAGATTTCAGTTCTGATTACTTTTGTTCATTGTGTCGGTAACGACAATTTGGATTAATATTCATGTTTAAGCATTTCCGCGTTGTAAGCATTATTTAGTAAGCATTTTAATTGTACTTGGCCTAATTGTATGGAATGCGACGTTGCAACAATTTGACCAATGTAGGTTAAGTCAATGTGTATATATATGGTTGAATTTGATTAATAAATGCACTCTCATTTTAACTGCAAAGGTGTATTACTGCTACCTTTACATTTGGTCCTTCGATCTTCAGTTAATCGGTGACAAATATCACATCAGCCCAGTGCATTTTTAAGTGTCTTTACACGAACTATTATATCAGCCCAGTGCATTTTTAAGTGTCTTTACACGAACTAGTACATCAGCCCAGTGCATTTTTAAGTGTCTTTACACGAACTATAACATCGGCCCAGTGCATACCTTTTGGAGTGTTATCATACGAATATCGACGTCAGCCCAGTGCATTTTTTGAAGTATTTTACACACGAATTTACGAGCCCAGTGCATCACAGACTATATCAGCCCAGAGCATTTCGAAAACTATATAAAGCCCAGTGCGTTTACTTGTGTCAATATACACTAAAAACAATATCAGCCCAGTGCGTAATACACGTTAAAAATAATAATAGCCCAGTGCATTTAATCATTTGGTGAGTTTTTCATAACCTCAGTTCGAAGATGTCTACGATTGAAGCGCTTTTACAATCGCAGCAAGTGGAAGTGGACGAGATTAAACGTTTGATTCGAAATTATAAGAAAGATGGCGAGATAAGAAAAAGTGAAGCTTATTTGAAAGAAAAAAAGGAAACCTTTCGAGAATCATTTCGAGTGATAAAGCAAAATGACTTACAAATCAATCGGATCAAGACGTCTAATGATGGGGTCCAACCATACTTTCAAGAAAAAACATTTGAAAATGTGAACAGCGCATATCAAGAAATAATGAAAGATATCGAGGATCGCTTGGCAGAAATTCTTCGATCCGAAAGTGTAAATCCAACATCGAATGGAATTGGAACAGTGATATCGAATTCAACTCCGACTGCACTATCCAATAACCAAGACGCCGACGCATACACCGAAAAACCAACGGAAGCTACGGCTTCTAATTCATCAAATACGCTGGCAGAAAAAGAAAATATGAACATTGGCACGGGTCATTCGGAGCGTCGTAATGAATCGCCAACAATGGATCATATTAAAGATGATGAACCGGACTTGTTGACCATATATTACAATGAATTAATGGACGTGTTAGCAGCCGCTAGAACCCTGAACTTGGACTCACCTCACGGATTAATCGTCGCACATATGAATAATTTGAGCACAATTTGGAGAGAATTTCGTGGGATCTATCATGCGGAAATCGTAAAGAAACGGACGGTTAAATTCGACTATCAAACACTGCTCATTAAGTATATGGATATATCTGGTAGGCTAGCCGATTTCACAAGTAATGTTAATAACGATCACATGTCTTCAAGCATTCAATCTAACATAAAATTACCACAATTACAATTACCAGAATTCACTGGTAAATTAACCGAATGGAAAAATTTTATTTCAATGTTTGACAGAATGGTTCATAATAATCGTCGAATTGACAACGGTCTAAAAATTGAATATTTGAAGACATGTGTGAAAGGAGACAACGCTAGAGTGATCAAACACATACATCCAAATCCAGAGAATTATTTAACTTGTTACGAATTATTAAGAAAGCGTTTTGACAATTTACGAGAAATTTTGGGTTCATTAATCGATAACATGATGAAACTTCCTAGGTTAAAATGTGAAAATGCGGAGGAATTAAAATTTATGCATGATACCGTATATGAATCAATTATGTCAATAAAAAATCTAAATATAAGCGTTGATAATTGGGACCCACTTTTGACACATATTTTAACGAAAAAATTAGCGTCTCAAACTCTCATACACTATGAATGTTCATTAACAGATGTGAAAAAGCCTCAGTCGCTTATGCATTTTTTGAATCATCTGGAGTCAAGGTTCATGGCACTCCAAAGTGCAAGCGTTCATGGTGATATGAGATTTGGGGATCAAGGTCGGGGCAATTCTAATTCTCAAAACAAATCTAACGCGCACTCTAACGCACACTCTAACGAAAAATCATCAAAATGTGTATTTTGTAATGACACAAGTCATAAGCTTTTCCAATGTCAACCTTTTAAAAACAAAGAACCTAAAGAAAGATTGAATTTTGTTAAAGAAAAAAAGCTATGTACGAATTGCTTTGCGCCTCACAAGTCAATGGATTGCAACAGCCAACATTCTTGTAAAGTCTGTTCGAAACGACATCATTCTCTGCTTCATCTTCAGAGGGTAGTTGAAAAAAATATCAAAGTAAACGTTGCTAAATCCTCAACGGAAGTAGACGTTGTAAACATAAATTCTAATGTTGTGCGGAGCTCTGGTTCAATACTTTTGGCAACGGCAATGGTGGCCGTGTTTGATAAGACCGGAGCACGGGTTTTATTACGTGCTTTACTAGACCAGGGCTCCCAAAGTGCTTTCATTTCCGAGACGGCGGCACAAACATTAAAGTTAAACCGAAATGAAATAAGGGCGATGATCGCTGGAATCGGTGAAAGAAAGCAAATTGCTAAACATTCAATTAACTTGGTGATTGGCCCACGGCCCACAATCATGATCTTGATTTCATAAACAATTTGACTTTAGCTGACCCATCATTTTTATGTGATTCCGAGATCGATTTAATTTTGGGCGTGTCGGAGTATGTGCAAATCTTAAAAGTGGGTTTGATGAGGGCGTCCGATAAGCTATTGGCTCAAAACACGGAACTTGGATGGGTCGTTTCCGGTGCTCTTTGTCCAAAACCGGGAATTAATGTTGTCACTCTTGTAACAAATGTTGAATTGCTCGATACGGTCAAACAGTTTTTTAGCTCTGAGGAATTTGAAAATGACGAACGTGTTGATCTTACCGAGGAGGAACAATATTGTGAGGATCATTATAATCAAACCGTCACGCGTAATCAGGACGGCAGATTTGTGGTCACTTTACCATTCAAAAATGGTTTGTCTCGGCCGGAGCTGGGCGACTCCCGTAGATGTGCAATTGCAACGCAATTGCAATTGGAGCGTCGTTTTGCTCGCAATCCTCAGTTGCGGGATGAGTATTCAAATTTTATTAGTGAAGGTATTGAAATGGATCACATTGAGGAGGTACCATTCGATCCTTCAGAACGTGTTCATTATATGCCGCACCATTGCGTTTTTAAAGATAGTACTACGACAAAACTTCGTGTCGTATACAACGCGTCACAGAAAACAACTAATGGCAAGTGTTTGAACGAACAGCTGGCCATCGGAGCGGTTCTTCAAAGTGATATTGTAACGTTATTACTTCAATATAGAATGTTTAGATATGTCTTTACCGCTGACGTGGAAAAGATGTATAAGCAAATTCTTTCGAATGAAAGCCAATATGATTTGCATCGCTTTGTGTACAGATTTTCGCCAGATGAGCCTCTTCGTGATTTCCGTATGAAAACGGTCACGTTCGGAACAGCAAACGCGCCTTACTTGGCTATTCGCACACTTCAAAAATTGGCCGAACAGATTAAAGGGGAGTATCCATTGGCACATAAAATGATTTTGAATTGTATGTATATGGATGATGTAATGGGGGGTGGAAATACGGTTGATGAGCTGGTGAGAACATACGATCAGCTCAAGGCGGCATTTTCATCAGCTTCATTCAATTTGCGAAAATGGTGCAGCAATGCACCAGAATTGTTGTCGCACATTCCAGAAATTGATAGAGAAGCAAGGGCTCAAAGTTCGAATGTGAGAGCGCTTGGCATTGCTTGGTCTCAAATTACCGATGAATTCACATATGGATTTTCAATAAAAATGGATTCAAATCCCCGTACCAAGCGACACTTGACTTCTGAAATCGCATCTCTTTTTGATCCACTTGGTTGGATTTCCCCAGTAGTGCTTCGTGCAAAACATATTCTTCAGCAGCTTTGGATGGAAGGTGGGGATTGGGATGTGCCAGTTGGTGAGAATTTTATCAATTCATGGCAAGGAATTAAGTGTGAGTTGAATTTGATATATGATTTGAAAATTCCCCGCTGGGTGGAGTACAGGCCAAATGATGCTATTGAACTCCATGGGTTCTGTGATGCTAGTGAGGTTGGTTATTCTGCCGCAATTAATATAAAAAATGCTACTCAGGCCACAGTTCGTTTGTTGATTGCAAAGGCATGGGTGGCACCAAAAAAAACTAAATTTAACGACGAAAACGTAACGATTCCACGTCTTGAATTATGTGGAGCAATGTTGCTTTCACTGTTGGTCAGGAAGGTAATTAAGGCATTTGATGTTTCATTCCAAAGAATTTGCCTGTGGTCAGATTCGAAAATCGTCATTAGTTGGATCAAAGGGGATCCAAAGCGGTATAAAACTTTTGTTCACGAAAATTCACAAATTGGTCAGCAAAAATGATTGGTATCATGTTGCTTCGGAGCTAAATCCAGCGGATTGCGCTTCGCGTGGCCTATTACCGAGTGAATTAATAAATCATGAGTTGTGGTGGCACGGCCCCAAATGTTTGCTAGATAATGACTTTAATTTGCCAGTGTTCGTTGATATTAAAACTGACCTGGATCAACAATTGAGTACAATAACCGTGTCAAATGCTACGGTGGCTCATTCGTTACTACCTGACGCAGCAACTTTTGATGAGCTAAAAAAGCAGGTTGCATGCGACATCGCATCAAAAAATTTACAAACGCAGCATTCTGATATTTTTACGACCGACGAGTTGCGAAATGCTGTTCAAAAAATAATAAAAATCGTACAGGAGGAATCGTTTGTGTTTGAACTTGACCTGTTGAAACGAAAAAAACCATTGCCAAGGTCCAATAAGTTTATTTCTTTAAGTTTGTTTATTGATGAGAATGACATAATACGCGTCGGCGGCCGCTTGCGGAAATCAGATTTGCCATTCGAAACAAAACATCAGATTTTGCTTCCCAGTAAGCACGATGTAACGAATCTGATTATTCGTGACTGCCATGTGAAATGTTTGCATGGTGGACCAAAACTAACGGAAGCGGTTTTTAGGCAAAATTATTGGGTAAGCAACAGTCAGCGTGTGAGAAAAACAGTCCTTCATAAATGTGTGGACTGTTTCAGAGCGAATCCGAAACCAATGGAACAATATATGGCCGATTTACCTGCGAATAGAGTAAATCCGGTCGAAAAGCCGTTTTCGAATACCGCGGTGGATTATACCGGAGCTATTCATGTGAAAACGACGAATTCATGTGGCTGCAAATCCCAAAAGGCATATATCGCGATCTTTGTGTGCATGGCTACAAAGGCGATCCATATTGAAGCGGTCACGGATATGACCGCTGAGGCATTTATTGCTGCGTTTCGTCGTTTGGTGGCTCGTCGTGGTACCATTAGGAATTTGTACAGTGACAATGGCACCAATTTCGTTAAATCAAATAAAATTTTGCTTGAAAATGGCTCAATTGAAGATGAGCAAGAATATCATGCGGAAATGCAAAATTTAGATAAGGTGCCGATCAATGATTCAACAATTGACATATTTATAGATAAAATAAATTCACTTCAGATGCAAGTGAATAAAATCCAGAAAGATACCGCAAAACCAACAACAAAATTAACAGCTAAGAGTTCATATTGCAGAGGCAACAGCCTAGACAGTTTCAATAAGATTTACTGCCACAATGTTAATGGGCTTCGTACCAAATTACCAGAATTTTTTGCTAATATATTAATTTCTCCTTTTAAGGTTTACATGTTATGTGAAACTAACCTTGATGACACAATTCCATCATCAAATGTATTCCCGAATGATTTTAATGTATACAGATGTGATAGGTCGACCCTTACTGAGAGTAATCAATCAAAAAAGAAGAAAAGTGGCGGTGGAGTTTTGATTGCAATTCATGAATCATTATATTCTAACCTAATAGGAAATGGTGAAGCATTTGGTACAGAATTAATTTGCGTTCAGGTGAACCTTGGAGATTTTAATTTATTATTATTAGAATCATACATCTGACCAGGCTCACCATTGGCAGTCTACCAAGCAAATATGAATGCAATGAAATCATTTACATCTACAGCTAAAGCAAATGATACAATTATACATTCTGGTGACTTTAACTTGAGAGATTTATCATGGATGACTGATGACGTAGACAATCCGCAAATTGCTTTCCCTCTAAATGCAACCAGCAAAGAGCAAACCACAATTATTGATTCGTGTCACGAACTTGGACTACATCAAATCAATAAATATTACAATACAAACAACCGACTATTGGATTTGGTTTGGACAAACGACACCGACTTGATAAAATGTGATGTATGTATTGATCAATTATTGAAAATTGAGTGTCACCACCCAGCCACTCAGCTGACAATTCTAAAATACATCAAGACCAATGATAGAATTGAAGATGCCAATACATTCCTTGATTTTCAATCAGCCAACTATGCAAACATCAATGAATCACTTGCATGCATAGAGTGGAATGCTTTACTTCAACTTTCAAAGATACCATTTAATGATAAAGTAGATAAGTTTTATGAAGAAATTGATTCAGTTATCAAGAAACATGTTCAGACCAAAGCGCATAAATCATCATCACACCCCAAATGGTTCAACCCACAACTTATTAATTTGAAAAATAGACTGAATAAATTACGGTCTAAGAGAAAATGGTCAACAGAGGCAAACATGGAATTTTCGATGAAGCGAACTGAATATAATCGAAGTGTCAGAAAGGCCTATAACGATTATACAATTGAGATGGAACAAATGATAACCGATGATCCATTAAACTTTTACAAACATGTAAAATACTTGAACAAATGCAACGACAAATTACCGAATGTCATGGAGTTTAATGACCAGAAATCCAACAACGAATCAGAAACCGCGAATTTATTTGCTCAATTCTTCTCTACTGCTTACTCTAGATATAATCCAGAAGCAGTTCATAAGTTTGAATCCAACAACAAACATAGAAATGAATTGATTAATATATGCAGTAACATTCCAAAAGTGGATATAACTGAAGAAACAGTGACGCAAGCAATCAACAACCTACCAAATAACTTGGTTTCAGGCCCGGATGGAATTCCAAACCTATTCATAAAAAATTGTCTAGAAACATTAGTGAAACCAATTACGCTAATCCTCAGTGAATCCATGAAAACGGCGCAAGTACCTCAATGTTGGAAAACATCGTTTGTGAGACCGATATTCAAAAGTGGATCAAGAAATGACATTAGTAATTACAGAGGTGTGGCTCTCCAATGCGTAATAGCAAAGTTACTAGATTCAATATTAACATGCCATTTGAATTTTTACATTAAAAACATCATTAATGAAAGCCAGCACGGATTCATAAAGGGAAGATCAACAATCACGAATCTAGTCGAATTTGCTTCATCCACATTGAACAACTTATCGATGAACACTCAAACGGATGCAATCTACATTGATCTAGCAAAGGCATTTGATTCGGTAAATATTGATCTACTGATCCACAAACTCAACGTTATGGGTTTGATGCATGAGATTCTAAGATGGATTGAATCATATCTTAATGGTAGGAAACAAATAGTCAAAATCGTTAATACGAAATCAATCCCGATTGACGTTACTTCTGGTACAGGTCAAGGCTACCCAATTGGTGCAACATTGTTTTTATTATTCATCATTGAATTACCATATTATGTTGAAAATTCTACATTACTTTCATTTGCAGATGATGTTAGACTATCCAAACATATTGAATCTGAAAACGATTGCTTGATATTACAAAACGACTTGGAAAACATTTCTGGCTTTTTCAGTAGTAACGATCTTAGATTGAATGTTAAAAAGACCAAAATTATGAGGTTTCACCGAATGGGTACAACAATTAATCATAACTATATCATTGGAAATGAAGTCATCCAGAGAGTCAATGAAATCAAAGACTTGGGAGTCATTCTTGATAATCAACTCAATTTCAAATCACACATTGAATACATCATAGCAAAAGCCAAATCAAGACTAGCTTGGATTAAAAGATTTGGTCGTGATTTCAAGGATCCGTGGACTATCCGATTGCTCTTTTATACCTTTGTATTACCAATAATTGAATACGGATCGCAAGTTTGGAACCCATACATGAAAGGACAGACCAAAAGAATAGAATCAATCCAGAAACAATTCTTACTTTATGCTCTACGGAAATTAAAATGGCCGGATAGATTCCACCTACCAAAGTATGAAAATAGGCTAATGTCACTACATCTGATCACCTTGAAAGAGCGGAGAACAGTTGCTCAAGTAGTTTTTATTCACAAATTGATCTGTGGTGAAATATCATCTAGTCATTTATTAGAAAATATCAATTTCCGTTTACCACATTACCAAACACGCAGTAGTAATCTATTAATAATACCATTTGAAAAATGTAATTACAAGAAACACCAACCAATGAATTTTATGCTTGATACATTCAATGAATTTTCTGATAAAAAGATCCTCAATTATGATCAATATCTGGTTGATTTCAACGTGAGCACAGATACCATAAAAAAGCGTTTGATTGAATATTTTAAAACTTTAAGAAGAGAAATGTGATAATAATCAATTTTGCAATCAGTTAATCGCAGCATTTTACTCCGTAACCGTTAGGGTTGGTAAATGGATTTACTGATCGGTGCTAGCAGACATTGATTATAAAAGAGTTTGTACATTATGTATATATAATTTTTTTTTTCTTTTTTTATATAAATTTATTAATAAACCACCTCTGGCGAAGAAACGCTGTACGGTGCAGACCATTAACATAAAAAAAAAAAAAAAAAAAATCTGCGGGGAATTGGCAAAAAATCAAACTCGTTGGTTTTTTTCGCCACCTGGAGCACCACATTCTAATGACTTAGCGGAGGCGGCCGTGAAATCGGTTAAGCTTCACTTGAAAAAGACAATTGGAGAGACCAAACTCTCCTTTGAGGAACTTTGCACACTGTTGGCACAAGTGGAGGCTTGTGTCAACTCTCGTCCGCTGTGTTCGCTTTCATCTAGCCCAAATGATGCGGCCGTGTTGACACCGGCGCATTTTTTAATTGGGGAGTCTGCCATTTGTCCACCAGAACAAAATCATCTGGAATCAAAAATGAGTTGGCTAAATCGTTGGCAACGAGTCCAACAGATGACACAATATTTCTGGAAGAGGTGGCAAATGGACTATTTAAATCAGCTCCAAGTAAGGACAAAATGGGTAGACCGGAAAGCGGAACCTAAAATAAACGACCATGTTTTGATTCGTGAGGAGAACCTTCCTCCGTCGCGGTGGCTCACTGGTGTTATCGTTGAAACACATCCTGGTGATGACGGTCTCGTCAGAGTGGTTTCAATAAGGGTCGGCGATGCAATAATGAAAAGACCCATAACAAAGATATGTCTCTTTCCCCAAGGGATGGAAGGAGCATCCGTGCCAATTTGGTGCGTATTACAAAGCCAAAACGGGGAAAACAACGCTCTCTAGTATTGCCAATTTTAACGGCAATGTTGGCGATTTTTTCAACTTTGTCGCACGCGGTTCCGCTCAACAATGATTTACAAATAACCCAATTCAATGCATCACCTGGGTTGTTTTTTGAGAAAAGGAACGAGGTATTTATGACAAGGGCGAACTGGGACATATTGGCTTTTTTCGATTTGCGAATTTTTAGAAGTGAATTCAACGCAATGCAATCTAATTTTGAAAATGCAAAACACGCATGTAATGTGGTCATACATAAAAAATATGGTTGTCAGAATATGATTGACCATTTGGAATCGAAATTGCGGGCGTTGAATGAATCAAATGTATTTATGCTCAGGGTGAAGCGTTCGAAGCGGGCCGTGTTGGATTTTGTTGGTGATGTTGCCAGCGATCTCTTCGGCGTGCTCGGTTCACGTTTTCAGAGAGAGTATTCACAAGATATTTCAAAATTAACCCAAAATGAGGAGCATCTGTTGAAACTTTTATCAAACCACACTTCGGTTTTGGAATCAACAGTGAACGTTATAAAACGTGATGAGATGTCTTTAAGGATGCAAGCAGAACATTTTAATAGTTTGTTGGAATTTGTGAACCGTCACGAGCAGCTGGTGGACCAGCAGCAGTCCTTTAATGGCTTGATAAGTTTTATGATTCTTACGATTAACGAATTTGAACAGAGACAAAATGCTATAATGCAAGTTATGGCTGAAGCAAATCGAGACATAGTTAGTCATGCGTTAATTACAGCGTCTCAGTTGGAGAAGCAGGTTGAAACGATGCGTTTGGTCGTGGGACATGAATTCACCATCCCAACGGCATTTGATTTATATTCAATTTGTCGAGTTCATACTTACAAATCGGACGATCACATCGTGTTTCGCATATCTGTGCCTCTTTTGGATGCAAAAAGAGTCAAAATATACGAGATTTTCCAAATTCCGTTTGTAAAAAACGATCATTTCTTGCGCGTTCGGAATGAAAATTGGTTTTTGATCGTCTCTTCGGACCATCAACATTATCAATTGTCCGATAACTTTAATGTTAGGGATTGTAAGCCGTATCAGCTGAATTCATTTATATGCGATGGACCTCGCGTCTGGTTTTCCAGAGAAAAACCGGACTGTGGTTGGAACTTGTTCAACCACGCGGGTCCTGAGGAGTGTACGTTAGAGGCGATTGGGAATGATAATTTTATTGCTCAATTAGGGGGAAACAAATTCATTTTTTCGGCATTTAAGAATATAAGTATTGTGTTAGTCTGCACTGAATCGGTACGCAATTACCAACTTGCGGGCGAGGGCACTCTGGAGCTTGCTCCAGGATGTTCATTGAAAAACACGCATGTTCTAATAGAAACCAAACGGGAATTCGGTTCGAACACTAATGTCGTGATCCCAAACTTAAATATCCAAACATGGCTCGATGGGGGTTCGAACGGTGAACCACGTTTGGGCAATGTTCAGTACCAATTTCACAACATCAGTGCGATCGCACACGTTTTGGAAGAAACAAGGAAGGAATTAAAATTAAGCTCAGTTTCGTCCCATTCTTTGATGAAGCACAACGTTCACCATTATATTTCGATTTATGCAACACTATTTATCTTTAGCATAAGCGTAATTTTTATATTCTTTAAACTGAAAAATGTTGCGAAACCAACTCCATTTCCACGGCTGGTTCGGATGCCCAGCATTTCTGCTGGGATTCGCACTTCTTCGGCCGGGGAGAATGTCGGTAACGACAATTTGGATTAATATTCATGTTTAAGCATTTCCGCGTTGTAAGCATTATTTAGTAAGCATTTTAATTGTACTTGGCCTAATTGTATGGAATGCGACGTTGCAACAATTTGACCAATGTAGGTTAAGTCAATGTGTATATATATGGTTGAATTTGATTAATAAATGCACTCTCATTTTAACTGCAAAGGTGTATTACTGCTACCTTTACACATTGGGTTATGAATAGCCTCAAAAATCCGAGAAACTTATCAATCCAAATATTCAAATTAAATTTGAAAAAAAAAAAAAATATTTCGAATCAAAATATATCAATTGAGGAATAAAAGTTTTTATTATTTCTGTTTTCATCTAATGATGTTTTTCATTTTCAGTGATTTCAATGTTCGAAAATTTCATCTCCGAAAATTACATCTTCGAAAATTCCACCTTCGAAAATTCCAACTTCGAAAATTCCAACTTCGAAATTACATGTTCGAAAATTAATAGTTCGAAAGATACATAAAATATCCATCTTCGAAAATTATATGTTCGAAAATTGCCATCATGGTCGATCATGGTCCATTGAGGTCTACCACGGTAGCCAAAACATTACCGGCATGATTTGATAGTGTCAACCTGTCAACTCTGACACATATAGCCAAAACTGAATTTTTGGGAAAAATGATGATTGAAATTCTGATTACCGATTTCTTTCATACTGAGAACATATTTATAGCTCAATACCTTTCTTTTGCGGTACCTGCCGATTTTCTAGCTTATGTATTAGCGGAGCTATGGAATTTTGAAAAAAATCGACACCCCGACACTCTCCCTCTGCTTAATTTCTCATGAGTAAGGGAATTCGGCCATTTTCGACGGTTTTGAACTGCCCCCCTAATTCCCTAAAAATAATGTCATACATCACAGAGATCGAGAGAAGGTACGTCACACACACACACACACACACACACATACCAACGCTATTTTCAGGGAAAACCCACCTCTCTAGGAAAACGTACACAACTTTTGAACGGGTCAACCGATTTTGATGGTTGAGCACTCGTTGGAAAGGTATTAAGGAGTACTATCAATTGGTCACTCAACGACAGTGGTCAAGATTACTCCCCTGGAGATATGCTATATAATCTAAAAAAAGCACCCCCATACGTCCCCCAAGCAAAAAATTGTTTGGTTCCACAAAAATTCATTTTGACGACGGCTTTCGTCTAGTTTGATCCTAAGCTACACGCCAATGCCTCTTTCACGAATTACATTGGTCGGCAACACATAGTCCAAAAATTCGCGTATATATAGTGTTGCACTCAAAAGTGAATTTTTTGGTGCGCCACTGGGAGAACTGCCGTTCTCCGTGATACACACATACCAACGCTTTTTCAGGGGGACACCCCCCTTTCTGGGAAAACGTACACAACTTTTGAACGGGTCAACCGATTTTGATGGTTGAGCACTCGTTGGAAAGGTATTGAAGAGTACTATCGATTTGTCACTCAACAACAGTGGTCAAGATTACCCCCTAGGAGGTATGCTATATAATCTGAAAAAACACCCCCGTACGTCCCCCAAGCAAACAATTTTTTGGTTCCACAAAAATTCATTTTGACAACGGCTTTCGTCTAGTTTGGTCCTAAGCTACACGCCAATGCCTATTCCACAAATTACATCGGTCGGCAACACATAGTCCAAAAATTCGCGTATTATAGTGTTGCACTCAAAAGTGTATTTTTTGGTGCGCCACTGGGAGAACTGCCGTTCTCCGTGATGACATTTACTAAATGTACATTTATCTACACGGATTCGCAAAAATTGATTGAATCGGACCTAATTGAAGACATTTTTCAAAGTTTATAAGAATTCATTCATTTTTATTGTGAGAAATTCCCCCAGAATATTTTGGAGTAAAAACGTGTTGATTGTAATGTTTATATATTTATATTGATCACTTTATGTGTGTTAACGTTGTTTTGAAATGTGTGATTGGTATTTGGAATAAATATTGAACAATGAACAAAAGCTATGCCCAGTCACCAAGTAATGGAGTATAACTGCAAACCGATCATCAGCAGGTTTTCTTAAACGGTTCCCCCGCGGTTTCCCGAACAAATGGAACACCTTCAACAGGTCGAAATAAAATGTCTGCCCGTAAACACCTTCTTTCCGTCTCATATTCACTCAAAATTGAAATTAAAATCTTTCACCTGCTTGGTGACCACTCAACAAATATTATTTGCCCCAAAAAGTATAAAAATTATATGTATCCAATTTTATTTAATTTGCGAGAACGATTTTACAATTGTTGGGCATAAAGTGGGCACTATTTTTTTGAATATTTTGTCGGGAGAATGTGTGGTGGATTGAATGGAATTGTTGAAACCGCATCCAATCATTTTGCTCGTTCTCTCTCGTTTCCGTTTGAAATATTATAATTGCATACCTCAAACACAATTTATTGGATTTTCAATTCCGTGCCAGCAATCTTCGTAAATTGGAAATGTATTCCATGCAAATGGCACCTTCAATCCGATTCGATACGAATTAAATGAAATTTTTTTCGCTTTTGACTGCATATTAGATATCGACCATTCCATACCAGATCAATCAAAATTCACATGGACCATCTCGGATTTGAAAAATTTATATATGATTCGATTAGTTTAGGTTTAACTAAGGAAAATCCGGGGTCGGTTGGTCGAAATTTTCATCTTTTTGCAAAAGTAAGGGTAAATTTTGACTATCGATATCTCAACCATTTCGAAAGGTAAAAAAACCAGACGGATCTCGTTTGAAAAGTATTAAGGCCTACTTTATTTTGTATGTTTAACATTTTTGAAAAAAGTTATTTTTGACATATAAATCGACTTCTGAATCTTTAAACGCGATTATCTCGAAAACACGTCTACAAATTTTTTTTGAGTTAGAATCGGTTTCGGATAGCGGGCCTCAAGTTCTTTCATCTGGATGTATAAAAAATATGGACACTTTTATATGCATCCCAATATTTGGGTTTGAATGCAGAGGTGTCCGTTTTCCATTTTTTTTCACTTTTACGTCATACTCAAAATGTCCCAAAGTAAATATTTTCTCGTTCTGGGGGTCAATACCTTCCCAACGGTGTATGATATAGCATATTTTGACATATTCTACACATAACTATCAACATTTGATGGAAATTTGAATGAAATATTGATAATTCGGATTATTTTATGGCATGCAAATTTCGCCACGAACGCATCAGATGCAGCTAGAGTTTGAAAGAAGTAAGTCAAATTGTGTTTTTTCGTCTTACCCAAAGTGTGATCAATGGATTGCATTGTTTACCAAACTGATGAATTTCATCATCATTTCAATTATTCAACTTATTTTTCACTAGACTCGTTTTTTGGAATTGAAACAGTGGTTTTTGGCGTGTTTTGAGATGTGGAAATCATTCAAGCGAAAAACTGAATCAAAGAAAACGAACGATGGGCAGAATGATAGTGATGATGAGGAGGATGCCATCAAATATACAACAATGAAATGTACACTCAAAAAAGTTCTTCGACCTGAATATAAAGAAATCATTACCCAAAGTATCACTGAAAAAAGTTTGATGTCAACAAAAATATGTGCATTGGCATCGATGTTATTTTTGTACAAAGTGTGGTTTTTTTTGGCAGAACGGAGAGCTCGTGATCAAAGAGTGTTTTGAAGGTGTTCTCGAGCATAATATCAACAAAAACACCGACAAAATGGCTCCAGAATTCCATCAATTTGTGGAAAATATGGATGAACGATATGTATTTGAGTGGCCCAATAACGTGAGTTTCGGAAATGGTTTGAAAGATTTAATGAAACCATACGTCAAAAGTGTCATCACAAATTTGAAAACACATTGCAAACAACGGCTGGTGAATTACCTCAAATTGAAAGTGTTCGAGAACAATACGCAGCCGAACGTGATTTTCAAATATTTTCCAGAAGATATTTCAAACGTAATCGACCTCATCATCTTTGGAAAGGACATTGAAATTGGGAACAACAACGATTTCAAACATATGCGACGCGACGGTTTGCTTCAAATTTTACGACGCATACATTATCGGTGGGGTGCTGATGATCATAGTATACTCAAATGCAATAAATTGAATTCGTTCAAGTCGATTCCGATATGGATTGAAATGCAGCGACGAATACAACATTAATCATCCACAGTTACAACAGCCACAAGGTGCAGGCGCACGAAAGAAAAAACGTCGTCGATGGCGCCGTGAAAAACAAATGCTTGACAACGCAAATGATCCACCAGAAATTCATAATTTGCTCGTAATACCACAATGCGATTTCAAACGCACACACTACACCCTGGATAATTATACGTTGTTTTGCTTATTGAGACAACTCGGATTGCTTCCCAGAAAAGGTGGAGCGCAAATTAAGTTCAAACCATTCATGGAAAATAAGGACAATTTATGGAATCAGTTCTTTTACAAAAAAGGAATTCGATTTTCACATTCTTTCCGATGGTATATCAGTTTCGCTGCAATTCATATCGTCAAAATCGGAGTCCACACTGCTCGATTTGGATAAAATCAGAGACGATTTCGAACAAAAGAAATTCAAAAAAGAGCTAGGCATTGATCCAGGCCTGAACAAATGGAATTCAACTGTTCAACATGATGTCGAAACTGGGAAAGAGGTAAGTTTTTATCTATTGTTCAATCTCAACCACATTCAAATACAATGATTTCATTTGTTGTTTTTTTTTTGTTTCAATCTCAACCATACAAATACAATGATTAGATTTATTATTCTGTGTTTCATTTATTAGGTCAACTTCAAGATAAGCAGTAGAGATTACCATTGGTTGGCAGGGCAAAACAAGCGTAACAGTAAGCCGAAACGGTTTACGGAAGATTATGCTGTTTGATTTCGATGCTGATGCTGATGTTCAACATCCACATAAGACCATGTGGCATCGCGACGTTGTCGCCGCCAAGTGCATACTCATAAAAGGTATTGAATGATTGAATCACATATGAAATAATGATTGATTTATTCGATTGATTTGTGTTTCTTAGGCTTATGTACGCTGTTTGATCTAACGATTCCGATAACATTGCAGAGACCAACCGGCCGTCAGCCCAATCAGCCCAATCAGCCCTAGGCATCAAATCATTCACATTTAATTCAAAAATTAATTTGCAACAATTTGTTGCTTCCGCTATTCCTGGAGTTGTGGTTTAGTAACTCTTTAAGAGTGGAGTACCTAACTGGGTTCTTTTCCGTATGTATTTTAATGTTTTATTGGTAATAACACTTCAGAGTGATGGATTTTTCGGACATTGAAACCGTTTTTAGCTTCGGGAAGTCTGAAAATCAATCGCTAAACGTAGTGAATGCCATTTCTAATGCCAGAATTTTATGGACTTTAAATTAAAACTAGACATTTTTTTTCTTCCTAGGTTTGGAAATACCCTAGTGTACACGGTGTGATGCACACGTCCTATTCGAAGCGTGTAATTTAAAGTGTACACACAATTTCAACCGTGTACCGATCCGATCCGGGATTAGGCGATGCTGACGGGATACCAGTACCTGTCTAAGATTTATGCTTAGGTCGTTTGACTTGGACGGCGAACAGTAACACGTATTCCGGCAAAAAATGGTGTGTGCAGGTGCATCCTCACCCCGGTGAACTTGTGATTTTTCGTCACCAAAGGTGTCGGTTTGTATAAAGCACCATTTCTAACGTGCTCATAGCAGGTCACCAAAAATAAACCAATAATTGCATTCAATGGCATTTTCAAGCAGATTAAATTTGAACGATTTTTTGAAAATAGTCAAAAAAAATATTTTTTTTCATTCATATTATTATTGAAACGTCTGTTCAGTCGTATGCTTTCAAACTTTTTGACACATTCATCAAAATCGAGACGGGTACACAATATTAATTGTATTAGAGAACACTAATTTTTATTGAGTAATAACAAATACGATGTGTATGTGTGAAGTGATCTTGCAACACAGTGTTGCAACTGTATAGAATGTATAGAGATGTCAGCAATCGTTAATTCGCTTTTTCGTCTAATGAGGTCAAAATTTGTGACGTATTAAAATGTGCATTTTTTGTATACTTCTGTAATGGCTGATACACAACTAAAAAAAATTGTTAATTGGTCCTACCGATCAAAAGAGCCACGAAAATTGGACTCAGTTCAATGAATCGTCTCATGTTGTCCCAAACATTTGATTGATGCAAGCTAATAACTCGATTAGTATTACACTTTTTTGGTTTTGTACAACAATAGCTCAATTAATATGCACTATCACAGATTATTGTTCAGGAAAATATATGTTTAGTATTAAAAATTGTTAATATTCCACTATAGATAACCTTCAATTAGTGAGATTGATCGCATAACGCTTCCCAATAAAACTTGGTACTTTCAAAACTAGAATAAACACAATGAATCAAAAAAAATATATTATGATCAATAAATTATTACAATTGGAACAAAACTCTTATTCGAAATTTATTATTCACTGATAGTTCACAAACAAAAAATTAAATAGTGAAAAGCATTTCATTCCAATGATTTGTTTGCAAGCTAACACATATACATCAAATTCTCGGTGTAACGACATTTAATCTATTATTCTGTTCTTACAATGCAAAAATATACAAGGTATACTCTTGTGTGTTGATCGTAGGTCTAGTATCTAAGTGTGTGTAAAAACGACAGATTGTTTGTACCTGTTGTTAGTTTCAAATTCCTCATTATTTCAAAGGTTTAACATGTCAAACATCATGAAGATATAGATTCGGGAAGCCGGTAGTATATAATTACAATAACATGTTCAAATTGAACTTTGCTTTTTTCGCAGATTACCCATTTTAATTTTCCTCTCATTTTGTTCCATTTTAATTAAGGTAAACGAATAAATAAATTATGAAATACAGTGGGAAAAAATATATCCACTCACATTTTTACTTTTCCGCACATGAAATGTGCTCAGGAAAAGTATTGGTTTTGCCTCGAAAATTCAACTAGACATAGGTTGAGTAAATGAGCCGATCGGGCTCAAATTTTGACCAGAGTCTCAGTTCACCATGGGAACAAATCTATCTTAGCACTTTTTGATTTTGGATGCTCGGTTCTGGTACCTCCGGTGTCAACGAACAAAAAAAAAAATTCGTTCGTTCGTGCGAAACTTATTAAACAATTTCGAACGTGCATTCCGATTGTGCGAAATCGTCATAAAACTTTCGGTCGTTCGTTCCGATTGTGCGATTTTACTTTTCCGCACATGAAATGTGCTTAGGAAAAGTATTGGTTTTGCCTCAAAAATTTAACTCCACATTGCTTGAGTAAATGAACTCCGATCGGGCTCAAATTTTGACCAGAGTCTCAGTTCACCATGGGAACAAATCTTGATTTTCACTTTTTTTATTTGGATACTCGGTTCTGGTAGCTCCGGTGCAAAATGGCGTCGTCGTCGTCGTCGTCGTAGTCTGTACGTTAGTACGATAACTCTCGAACCGAGTCTTAAATCCCAAAGTGACAAAATTAAATCTGTTCAGAACTATTACCGGATGTTCCCTATTGAATTTGAGTCATATTGGTGTAGCCGTTCGTGAGTCGGGTTTTCAGTACATTTTTACACAAAAACTGATTTTCACATTTTTGACTCTCCTGACTGTATTTTTCAATGAAAATTCATGTTGCTTGCGTCATTTGAATGGTATTCAAGCGCACTTGACGTTTTACGTATTCAAAAAGTGCATAAAATGTTTCTTCATGCTGAAAAATTATGAAATGTGAACACGTGTGAAAATGTACGAAATTTTTAGAAAATTCTCAGAAAATTGAATTGAAAAAAATGAAAATGACTCACAAATGGATTCTTAAATTGCACAGTATTGTCACCGGAGGAACCCTATTTAATTTGAGCCATATTGGTATAGCCGTTCCAGAGATATGTGCATTCAAGTGCACGTGAGTCGGGTTTTCAGTACATTTTTACACAAAAACTGATTTTCACGTTTTTGACTCTCCTGACCGTATTTTCCAATGAAAATTCATGCAGTTTGCATCATTTGAAAGGTATTTAAGTCCGCTTGAAGTTTTACATATTCAAAAAGTGCATAAAATGTTTCTTCGTACTGAAAAATCATGGAATGTGAACACGTGTGAAAATGTAGGAAATTTTTAGAAAATTCTCAGAAAATTGAATTGTAAAAAATGAAAATGACTCACAAATGGATTCTTAAATTGCACAGTATTGTCACCGGAGGAACCCTATTTAATTTGAGCCATATTGGTATAGCCGTTCCAGAGATATGTGCATTCAAGTGCACGTGAGTCAGGTTTTCAGTACATTTTTACACAAAAACTAATTTTCAAATTTTTGACTCTCCTGACCGTATTTTCCAATGAAAATTCAAGTTTCTTGCGTCATTTGAAAGGTATTCAAGTCCGCTTGATGTTCTTATTATTCGAATAATGCACAAAATGTATTTTTATGCTGAAAAATCATGGAATGTGAAAACTAGTGAAAATGTACGAAATTCTTAGAAAATCGAATTGTGACATGAATAGAGAATTGTGACATGAGTTTCGTGTTGAAAATTAGCCATAATGCAGTAGTCATTTCATAGTGACGTGCATTAAAGTGCACATACCGTGCCCGAATACAGTATATCGTGTGAAAAAAGAACATTTTCTTAGTTTTCGTGACAAAACCAATACTTTGTCTTTTGACTAGTCGATTCTTTTATTGTTCAAGAGAAAGATCAAATTTATTATCAATGCGGAAAAGTCAGGATTACGAATTTAATTCAATTCATTTTTTATACGGTTTCGCACATTCGATTTTTTTTAAATTTCATATTTGATTTTTAATTTCATTCATTTATTTTGACTGCCATTTTAGCAAAAACGTTACCCAACAAACATTTGACGTCACGATTTTTCCAAATTTTTCGGGTAAATTTATACGAAATAAATTATAATAATAAGGATAAATTTACCCAAAAATTTGGGAAAAACAATTCAGGCCAGTTCCAAGAGCTCCTGGCTAAATTGTTAAGAAATCAGAAATCGGATGAGATTTGTAGGCGCATCAAATCCGCCCGTCAAAAAATTCTGGACGAATGGAATCTGTGTATGATGAATTTCATCCGATTTTGAAGTGAAACAGAATTTCTCTAGTCAACAGATATTTTGAAATGCGCTTTCAAGTAATCAAAATTTATGTTTCACTCTTAATATAACAAAAAATCGTGATACGCTTTTCCATATCTTGTTTTGCTAAGCTCATTTTTATTCTCAGCCACTCAAATTCATTTCCCATATATTGATGAATTGTGTGTTCTATTGAATGAGCGAAATGTGAAGATTTAAAAAAAAAAATCAGTATAAAAAATCCTTTCACCCTGTTCGACATAGGCTATCCGTTATTATTTTCTGGTATTTTGATCGTTCGAATGGATTCAAAGTGTTCAATGGGAACAAATCTATTACAACATAAACTATTTCCCATCATTCCATACAAATTTTTTTTTTTTTTGAACAAAAATATGTCAACTGAGGAATGAATGTTTTCATTTTTTTAATGAATATTTGAAATAGATCATTCCGAGGCATTTCAATGATTGGAATTAGTTTTTGTGATGCCAATGAACTTATTGAATCCATTAGAGCCATTAAAATATCAAAACAAAGAAAAATTGATTTATATGGAATAGGGTGGCCTGAAACATTCGAATTTTTTCATATGAAAATTTGAAATTGGACTTTTTGAGAGGTTCAAATGATTGGAAACAGTTTATGTTGTGCCACTGAACTCTTTGAATCCATTCGAGCCACCAAAATACCAGAAAATAAAGAAAGTCCTCAAAAGTCCATTGAAAATAATCTGTTTCAAACAAATCGACTTTTTTTTAACGAAAATGCGATGTGTTTCATTGATTAGAAACAGTTTATTTGGTGCCATTGGACTCTTTTAATTTATTAGGACAGTTGAAACAACAAAATGTGAACAAATAGTTTATATTGAATAGGGGGTCTGAAATATTTGATTTTTTTCATATAAAATATGTGTTGAACATTTCTATACAATTTGAACAAATTTGATCTTATGCCTATCGTATGCCAAAAATATGCAAAAATCATTTAAAATGATTTTACGTGTAAATCGCACAATGGTGATTTTATGTATACGGTATGCATGAAATCAGTCTTGTATTATTTGTATGCAATTTCCTATGCATACGGTTCGTATGGAATGGTCATTGAGGGGCAGTTTACGCCTCGGCGACAAAAACAAAAATCTCAAAACCACCAAACATTTCAAAATGAGTTTTTAGCTCACTGGTTGGTCTAATCAACTTGCAGTCAAGGAATGAAATATTCTTCTCGCCGAGATATACTTAGCTAGAAACCTTTGTTATACCCTAAAATGCTCCGAAGTATCCGAAATATCAATTTTAAGATTTTTGTCACGACAAAAAAAAAATAGTAATTACAAAAAAAAAAATGTTACGACAAAAAAAAATGGAACGAAAAAAAAACTGTAAACTAACGATGACAATTTTTTTTTTCGTCAATTACAAAAAAAAATTGTGACGACAAAAAAAAAATTTGTTGCTATAAAAAGCTATTTGCCTGCCACTCGAAAACTAAAACTTGAAAAAAAAACTTGAAAACATAAAAAAACGTTTTTTGTTATTGTTCAATGTTGTTTCACTGTTAATGTGAATTGAGAATGTTTATTTTTTAAATCTCTAATATTCGCATGTTTTAATCGGTTTTCTCATAAGAATAAAACAAAATGAAGAAATTAATAATAGAAAATGAATGAAATCAATGTAGATCTTCTTTACTCCAACCCATGTGACCACATTCAATGCCAGAACCGATGATTGCTGCCGTTGTGCCTTTACTGCATCGCCAATGCATTAAATCATTTCGATAAAGATTTTTTTTCGTCGCCACAAGGCTCAATATCTTTCCAAAATCGAGCTGCAGGACTTGTGTTATAAACAAAAATAGAAAAAATTGAATAAAGAAAAAGCCAATTAACAGCACATCGCATTCGTTTTTTCATTTGATTTTTTTTGGCGTGATATTTTTTTTTGTTGCGACAATTTTTTTTTGTAATAACAATTTTTTTTTGTTGCGACAAATATTTTTTGTAATGACAATTTTTTTTTTGTTTTTGTCGCCGAGGCGTAAACTGCCCCTGAGCAATCAAAATAAATGAATGAAATTATAATTCAAATATGAAATTTAAAAATAATCGAACGTGCGAAACCGTATAAAAGAAATCGAACGTGCGTAAAATTTTCGGATGTTCGTAAATTTTTCGAACGTGCGAAAAGTTCGGAATTTTCGGACAGGCGTGTGTGTGTGTTCGTTTGTGCGAAAAAAAATCGCACAATCGGAACGAACTTCCGAAAGTTTTAAGACGATTTCGTACAATCGGAAGGCACGTTCGAAATTGTTTAATGAGTTTCGCATGAACGAAAGCACAAAATTCAGGTTTTTTTTTGTGCGTGTTCGTCGACACCAGAGTCCGGTGCAAAATAGCGTCGTCGTCGTCGTTGTATGTCGTTAACACGATAACTCTCGAACGGAGTCTCAAATCCCAAAGTGACAAAAGCAAATTTGTTCAGTATTATTACCGGATGATTCCTATTTATTTTCGTTCCAGAGCGGCGTGCATTCTAGTGCACGTGAGTCGGGTTTTCAGTACATTTTTACACAAAAACTGATTTTAAGATTTTTGACTCTCCTGGCCGTATTTTCCAATGAAAATTCATGCCTCTTGATGTTCTAATTATTCGAATAATGCATAAAATGTAATCCGTAATCAATTATTGGAAATACAAAGGTGTAAAAAAGCAATCAGATTGTCCACGGATCCTTGAAATCACAACCAAATCTTTTGATCCAAGCTAGTCTTGATTTGGCCATTGCTATGATGTATTCAACGCGTGATTTGGAATCAGGTTGACTGTCAAGAATAACTCCTAAGTCTTTGATTTCGTTGACTCTCTGGATGATTTCGTCTCCAATGATATAGTTATGATCAAGATAATTACGACTGAAAAAGCCACAAAGTCATTTTGCAATTTCAGGCAATCGTTTTCAGACTTAATATGTTTGGACCGTCCAACATCATCTGCAAATAAAAATAATACAAATTACTTAACATTCGTAATCCTGGCTTTTCCACATTGATATGAAATTTGATTTTTCTCTTGAACAATTTAAATCATCCACTAGTCAATTTATTGTACAGTAAGGTTAAAACTCGATTGAACAATGTGAACCTACCATAACTTTGAAAATTGTTGTGACAGCGGCTAGTTGTCTGACGTTTTATTTACTACTCGTCAGTAGAATTTTTACCATGTCGAAATGCACAACAATCAAGCGTTCTGATATCGTTGAGCTGTACATTGAAAATCGGAAGTCGATAATTTCTAAATTTCTGTTCTTCACGACTTGTTATATTCTGAAGCTAACTCGAGAACTAGTCATTATTTTTGAAAACCTTGTAGAGCAAATTTGTGTAGTTTATTCCGAGCTACAATTTTGCTGAAAACAACTATAAGTCGATCAAATTGCAGAAAATATCGGAAAATTGCATCTTCATCTCCTCTTCCATGGTTTTTGGCCTGTATCTGCCAAACAGTTGAGAAATTAGTCTACTACCTTGTATAAAATTGTAGCCCATAACATACCACACAACTCTCGCGAAGTCAGTGACGTGAAATTTAGGTCCAGTGATGATCAATTTGAGTGATTTCGAACCGGTGATTTTGACTACTCGACCATTCCATACCCGATGGATCAAAATTCACACGGACCATCTCAGATTTGAAAAATTTATATATGGTTCGATTAGTTTAGGTCCAACTAAGAAAAATCCGGGGTCAGTTGGTCGAAATTTTCAACTTTTTGCAAAAGTAAGGGTAAATTTTGACTATCGATATCTCAACCATTTCGAATGGTAAGAAAACCGCACGGATCTCGTTTGAACGGTATTGACACCGACTCTATCCGAAACCGACTCTAACTCAAAAAAAAAATTGTAGACGTGTTTTCGAGATAATCGCATTTAAAGATTCAAAAGTCGATTTCTATGTCAAAAATAACTTTTTTCAAAAATGTTTAACATACAACATAAAGTAAGCCTCAATACCGTTCAAACGAGATCCGTGCGGTTTTCTTACCATTCGAAACAGTGTGGTGCACGGTCGGCAACTTAAGGGGAGGGATCACGTCGAATGATTGGAGGGGGGTAGCTCGACCTTGTGAAAAAATTAAGGACCTTTTTTTTAGGTCCTCAAAATCAAAATCAAATTGAAAAGGGGTTTTTCGTTCCACTCAAATCAAAGTGATGACCAGGGGGGGTGGAATTCTCGACGAAAAACCCTAGCAAATTGAAAGAATTTTATCCGGGCTCTAGGATTTCGTTAACCCTCTAAGATTTTGAATCGATTTTCAAAAGTGATGACCTTTTTTTTTACGTCCCCAACTTTTTCTCAGACTCGGTTTACACTAGATAGAATTGACTTTTTTCGCTACCCCCCAAGAAATTTTTTCGCTTATCCCCCCACATACTTGAGAACCTATGGGACTAAAATACCTAAGATGCCCCAGAAAAACGTGTTTTTTTAATTTTCCTAATTGAAAACTCTGTGGAAGAAAAAAAGAATTCCGACGTGATAGAGCTAAACCGGAGGTACCGTCGGGTCATATTCGACCCCCAGAAGAACGCTCATTTGGAATTCCTTATGTGTGAGTGTGTGTGTTACACGGTGTAAGCATAAAACTGTTTTTTTGAATTTACAACGAGTATTTGGCCGAAAAACTAATTTTTACCATTACATATGCAAGTATATGAGTCTTAAATGATTGAAAACTAAATTTATAGATAATTCTTACAGTTTTTGCAAGCATAGTTTTCATATAAATTGCAAATTTTAGCGAAAAACCCTAAAAAAATAGGTGAAATTTGATTTTTCAGCGTTTTAGCTAAAAATTGACACTTGGGACCGAGTGACTTACATTTTAAGATTGACGCAGAATGAAAAGACAAAACTTTTTGGAAGAAAAAAATGAAAAAAGAAATATACGTCAATTCGAGTTTTTTGCGTTTGACGTTCTGAAAATGAAAAATATGTACCCAATGTACCCGGAGGTATCCGATCATGATTCATTCTGGATTCATTCTGATAGAGCACTTCAATACCTATCCAGGGATATGTTGATGTCAAAAATTTATTTACGGGTTACAAAGTTGTGTTTGCTTTTATGTGTAATGTTTACGTGTTTTCAAAAAAAAATCGAAAAATGAAACAGAATGAGCTAATATTTTGGCTATCCCATTTTTTAGCAAAAATATGGAACTAATAAAAGGCTCAAACCAAATCGGAGACCCATCATACGAAAAATTGTTCGATTTCGTGTGGAATTGTCGAAAAGCGAAATTCAAAATAACATTGCGATATGTTTTAACAGCCAATAAAAATGTAAAAAAACATATAATTAACAATATAATAACAAAATTTCATAATAAAAAATATTAGAAATTTTAAACGCAATCGGACTATTATTTCAATCACACATCGGCGAAAAAATGGAATTTCTTCTCAAAATCGTCGATCTGAGCAGCAAAAAACATAAACTGTAGATTAAATTCAACGCTGTTTTCATTTGTTTCAATCTCCTTTTGTGACTCAATTCATTTCATACTTAAAATTTATAGAAAACAAAAATTAATCTGGTGTTCCCTATTGAAAACTGTTGGAAATGCTTATTTTTTGCATGATTAAGCTCTCCATCGGTGTTGATATGTTCAGAAGAGTTGTGTATTAAGATTTGAGATACAATTCCTCGAAAAAGGCTTCAAAAAATGTAAATTGTTCAACATTTTTCCACATTTTATACCGAAGATGTAATTGTTTCGGATTGATGTCTTCAGTAGTAGCAGAACTAAAAAAAAACAACTTTGTTGAAGAAATGTCTAATGGTTCAGAAGTTGTGGGCAAAACAATGATAGACCGATTTCAGAAAACAAGGAAAAATGGGTTGAACTAGTGTGATGACGATTTATGAGTCTTAACCTGAACATATTTGTGGATAACTGAATATTGATTAAGAATCTCTTCATAAAACTTGTCAACCTTATCATTGAAGGGTTTTTTTGAGAGTTGAAACAATACACTCCAATCTATACATGTGAGTGATTCATTAATATCTGTATAGTTGCTGATTGAAAATTAAGGAACGTATTGGCATCTTTGATTCTATCATTGTCTTAATGCATTATAATACATCTATCTATAGATAGAATTACAGTAACATTTGTTTTGGTTTTGTTAAAAATGATGAAATCTGAATTTTTTAATGTATTATCCTATTCTAGTATGAAAAGTTTATTTCTACCAAAGTACTATGGAAATCTAATCATTTGTTTACGAAATGAAAAGTTTACATTTGAAAGCATTGTCAACCTAGTACTCTCAAAAATTTCCTTTTTTTAAAACTATTTTTAATTTCTATTTAGTTTCATATATTTTTTTTTCAATTTCATCTTTCAAAACCATTGAATCTTCAAATAGTGATTCAAAGTCACCATCATGCCATCTAGTATAATTTGTCTACACTTTTTGACGGATACCCATCCATCAGTATCCGATGATTGCACGTTGTTTTTATGTACGTAATACGATATTTTCAATCGTCGTTTGAGTAAAATATAGATATTAGTGGAACATTATTTTGTTAATTATAATAATTATACGAACTTACACACTTAAACCCATTCAAGTTTCGTTGATAGAACATTAAAACATAATCCAAAATGTCGAATGACCCTGATGTAATAAGAATTGATAGTCTTAAAATATGCAATGGTGTAGTATCTGCGGTTCTATTGGAGACAAAAACTCCGTTTTTAATTGGAGTTGCGGGAGGAACAGCTTCTGGAAAGGTATATGCATAATAAACTATTTCGATTATAAAATATTATTAATTATTTTTAATTAATCTCATTTAATGATAATCGGTATTATAACTACCGCATTTGTAGTCAACTGTTTGTAAACGTATAATGGAACAGTTGGGTCAGGTCGACATGGATCATGCAGAAAGACAGGTATGTGATAAAGTGATAATGTAAATATTTTCATGTATCTTCGACTTTTACTTTATCAAAGAGATTATAAACCTGAAACCAAATTCATGATAACATAAGGATGTTTTTGGCATTGTGAAGCTAAAAGTCGATCTTTCATTTCTGAAAACATCTTAATTTAATTTAATGTTCTGCATACAGCGTTTCTTCGCCAAAGGTGGTTTATTATAAATTTATATAAAAAATTATATAGACAAAATGTACAAATTCATTCATAAATAATGTTTGCTAGCACCGAACTGTTAACCTATTTGCCAACCGTATTGATTACGGAGCAGACCATTAACATTAACATTAATATTAAAATCCTGCGATTACTTGATTGCATAATTGATTATTGCATTCATATTCCTGTAGTTTTAGATGGTACTCACATTCCTTTTTATGGTACTCACATTAAAATCAACTAGATATGTATCACAATTGGGAATTTTTTCATCAGAAAATTCATTGAAAGTATAAAGCATAAAATTCATTGGTTGATACTTTTAAAAATTACATTTTCCTTATTTCAATTTTCGAATTCTATTGGACATATTTTTTTTTTTGAGAATGAATAATTAATGTTATTCAAAATATAAGTTGCAAAAGATTTTTGAATGAATTTATTACTATCTGTGAAAGACTTATTTATATATTTACCTAAAATAAACCCCTTTAGATTGAATGCACTGTATAAATAAATTCTTATCTTTATTTTGATACATTCAGGTCGTTTGTATTAGTCAGGATAGCTTTTATCGGGAACTAGATGGTACTGAGAGAGCGAAGGCTGAGAAAGGACTCTTCAATTTTGATCACCCATCTGCATTCAATGAAACACAACTCTTAGAAGTTTTACAAGACATATTGGCGGGTAAAAAAGTTGTAATACCTCTTTATGATTACAAAAATAATGCACAGTAAGTTCTAATTTTTAATAAATAATTTAAAATACATTCGAAATGCTATCGTTTTTAATCGATTCTACTCATGAACAATAAAATTCATTGACTAGTCAAGTGCAAAGTATTGGATTTGTCACGAAAACGAGTAAAATGCTTTTTTTTCATACAATGTACTGTATTTTTCGCATATATAATAAGTCTCGAATAAAATAATCTGTTTGATATGTTTATAATCGGTGAATGATGTATTCAATGTGTGATTTGAAATTGAGTTGACTATCAAGAATAACTCCCAAGTCTTTGATTTCGTTGACTCTCTGGATGATTTCGTCTCCAATGATATAGTTATGATCAATCATTGTACCCATTCGGTGAAACCTCATCAATTTGGTCTTCTTAACATTCAATCTAAGATCATTACGACTGAAAAAGATAGAAATGTTTTCTAAGTCATTTTGCAATTTCAAGCAATCGTTCTCAGACTCAATATGTTTGGACAGTCTAGCATCATCTGCAAATGAAAGTAATGTAGAATCTTCAACATAATATGGTAATTCTATGATAAATAATAAAAATAGTGTGGCTCCAATTGGATAGCCCTGACCTGTACCAGAGGTAACGTCAATTGGGATTGACTTCGTATTATCGATTTTTACTATTTGCTTTCTGCCATTTAGATAGGATTTAATCCATCTTAGAATCTCGTGGTTCAGACCCATGATATTGAGTTTGTGGATCAGTAGATCAGTATTTACGGAATCAAAAGCCTTTGCTAGATCAATATAGATTGCATCAGTTTGTGTATTTGTCGACAAGTTGTTCAATGTGGACGATGCAAATTCAACTAGATTCGTAATTGTTGATCTTCCTTTTATGAAACCGTGCTGATTATCATTAATGATGTTCTTAATGTGAAAATTCAAATGACCTGTTAATATTGAATCCAATATTTTTGCTGTTACGCATTGGAGTGCCACTCCTCTGTAATTACTAATGTCGATTTTTGATCCACTTTTGAATATTGGCCTTACAAACGATGTTTTCCAACATTGTGGTACTTGCGCCGTTTTCATGGATTCACTGAGAATTAGTGTGATAGGTTTCACTAATGATTCTACACAATTTTTTATGAATAAGTTCGGAATTCCATCCGGGCCTGAAACCAAGTTATTTGGTAGGTTGTTGATTGCTTGCGTCACTGTTTCTTCAGTTATATCAACTTTTGGAATGTTACTGCATAGATTAATCAATTCGTGTCTGTGTTTGTTATTGGATTCAAACATACGCACTGCATCTGGATTATATCTAGAGTAGGCAGTAGAGAAGAATTGAGCAAATAAATTAGCGATTTCTGATTCGTTGTTGGATTTCTGTCCATTATATTCCATGGTATTTGGTAATTTATCATTTGATTTGTTCAAGTATTTTACGTGTTTGTAAAAGTTTAATGGCTCATCAGTTATCATTTGCTCCATTTCAATGGTATAATCGTTATATGACTTTTTGACACTTCGATTATATTCAGTCCGCTTAATCAAAAATTCTTTGTTTGCCTCCGTTGACCATTTTCTCATGGATCGCAATTTATTCAGCCTATTTTTCAAATTAATAAGTTGTGGAGTGAACCATTTAGGGTGTGTTGAAGATTTGAGCTTCTTAACCTGAACATGTTTCTTGATAACTGTATTAATCTGTTCATAAAACTTGTTCATTTTATCATTAAAGGCTTTTTTTGAGATTTGAAGTGTGGCATTCCAATCTATGCATGTAAGCGATTCATTGATATTTGCATAGTTTGCTGATTGAAAATCAAGGAAGGTTTTGACATTTTCAACTCTATCATTTTTCTTAATGCATTTTAGTATTGTTAGTTCAATGGCTGGGTGGTGGACTTCAATTTTTAATAATTGATCAATACATACATCACATTTTATTAAATTGGTGTCGTTTGTCCAAACCAAATCCAACAGTCGGTTGTTTATGTTGAAATTTTTATTGATTTGATGTAAGCCAAGCTCATGGCACGAATCAACAATTGTGATTTCCTTCCTGGTGGTAGCATTTAATGGGAAAGCGATTTGTGGATCATCAACATCATCAGTTAGCCACAATAGATCGCTTAGGTTGAAGTCAACAGAATTTATAATTGTATCACTCGCTTTGGCTGTAGATGTGAATGATTTTATTGCATCCATATTTGCTTGGTATACTGCCAATGGTGAGTCTGGTCTAATGTATGATTCTATTAGCAAGGTTCACCTGTACACAAATTAATTCTGTACCAAACGTTTCACCATTTCCTATTACGTGAGAATTTAATGATTCATGAACCGCAATTAGAACACTGCCACCATTTTTCTTCTTTTTTGATTGATTACTCTCAGTAAGGCTCGACCTATCACATCTGTATACATTAAAATCATTCGGGAATACATTTGATGATGGAATTGTGTCATCAAGGTTAGTTTCACATAACATGTAAACCTTAGAAGGAGAAATTAATATATTAGCAAAAAATTCTGGTAATTTGGTACGAAGCCCATTAACATTGTGGCAATAAATCTTATTGAAACTGTCTAGGCCACTGCAATATGAACTCTTAGCTGTTAATTTTGTTGTTGGTTTTGCGGTATCTTTCTGGATTTCATTCACTTGCATCTGAAGTGAATTTATTTTATCTATAAATATGTCAATTGTTGAATCATTGATCGGCACCTTATCTAAATTTTTCATTTCTAGTAGCATCATATATTCCAAAACCTCAATTGCATCTGTTTTGTTGTTTATTGAGTAAACTGGTGGTGAAATGGTTGTCTTTGATATGTTGGATGATATTGTTGTTGCCACTGGTTCTGGATTGGTGGTTGAAGTGGTAATTGAAAATGCTGTTGAAATTGTTGCTGGTATTGTGGCTGGAATTGCTGCCGAATGAACTGGTCGGTGTTCATATAATGATAGGGAAAATTTTGATGATCTTGATAATTGTGTCTAAATATCGGCGTATATGGTACATAATGATTTGAACGATTGAAACGGTTTATATTTCGATAATTATTCTACCTGGGAAAATTATTATTATGGTGAAAACGGTTATAGTTTCGGTAGTTATTGAAATTTCGATGGTCAAATCGAGTACCATTATTTTGATTCAGCTTTACATTTGTAAACTGTTTATTCGTATTCTGAGCTCTTTTATTGTTTTGATTTACTTTTTTCTTTTGTGAGTTTTGATTTTTTGGTTTATTTTGTTGTGTCACAAACTCTCTAGCTGTAAAATCATTCTCCCATAATTGTTTATCCATGATTTGGTCATATACAGATTTGCTGAATGTTAAAATCTTGAAACTTGTGTACTTTTTTATTTTATTTTTTCGACTTGATAGTTTGCTGACATGGAATAGATCTGAATCGAGCTGTGTATCACTTTTTATGCGTTTTACAATGTCTTCAGTTGTTGTTTTTTCATCGAATTTTGAAACATGAATTGAAAAAATGTCATTCTACATAGTTCACAAACTACCGAAAACGGTGAATCGACATCGAATGAAGTTTTGAAATTGGCAATTTTGGTTTCATCATTGACAAAATTCGATTTTCCTCTGTCTTGGAGAAGTAGGCCAAATCGTTGTAGAATTTCTTTCACAGGATTTATTAGTGTTCTATGTGACATGCATTCGATGTAGATTGGTTTAAAACAAAACATACAATTAATATTTAATCCGTTGAATTTTTTGCCTTCACATTTTTTTACAGCACAACAATGCAAGTTTGACATTATGTATTATGTAATGCAACAACAGTGAAATGTAAATAGTTTGATTTTGAATTAGTTTTTTTTTTAAGCAAAATTATACGAACTTCTATATTTTCCAATAGAAGAGTAATAAATCTTTGTTTTCAAACAATTTTATTATTTTATTTTGATAAAAAAAAACTATTTTATATAATTATTTTGTAGAGCACAGTATTTTCGATGTAGTACGTTTGACAGTTTGAGATATCAAAATCCGAGCTCATTAATGATGTTTTTAATATGGAAATTCAAATGACCTGTTATTATTGAATCCAATAACTTTGCTATTACGCATTGAAGTGCCACTCCTCTGTATCATTTCTTGACCCGTTTTTGAATATCGGTCTCACAAATGATGTTTTCCAACATTGAGGTACTTGCGCCGTTTTCATGGATTCACTGAGAATTCATTTATATTGCAGTTTGTCCATCAACAATTTTGTAAATAAATATAAACGTTCTGAATAGATTAAAATTTAGTAAGTTGAGAGCGCTAAGTAGTAAGTCCTCATTTACATGCTTATTTGCCCTTAAAATTAGACGCATAAATTTGTTTTGGATTTTTTGAAGGCGTTCAATGTCTGATCGTTTGGAAACGAATAATACAGATGCGCAATAATCAAAATGAGGCTGTACAACTGACTTATATAAATCTAGTTTTTGATCACAGTTCAAATCATTTCTCAGTCTATTGAATACATTAAATTTTTGTTCTAGCTTTCTACATATATGATCGGTGTTTTTATCAAATTTAAGTTTATCATCTATTTTGACTCCCAGATATTTCATATCAGTCTCAATTAAAAGCTTATTTCGGTTTATTAATATATCCACATTATTGACATCATATTTTTTTGTTAGTAATTATCATGACCTTTGTCTTGTCTACATTAAGTTTGAGTTTATTTTGACATAGTTTACAATATATTGAATGCAGATCTTCATTAATTTTACTAGTGGCTTCCTCAATGCTATCGGCTATCACATAAATGAGCGTATCATCAGCAAACATTTTTACTATGCTATATTTCAAACAATGAGGAAAACCCCTGAGGAAACCCCCTGTTATTAGTTAATTCAATCGATTAACTTTCACCAACTTGTACAATTTGCTTACGATTACTCAGGTAACTGGCGAACCACTTTTTCGCTATGCCTCTGACTCCATATTTTTCTAGTTTGTGTATTTGAATACTTTGATCAATGGTTTCGAATGCCCTTTTGAAATCGAGAAAAACCGCAATTACGACTTTCGATCTTTCCAGAGCATCCTTCCAATCAAACATGACATCATTAATAGCTGATTCGCATGAGTGCTGAGCACGGAAACCCGATTGATTAGAGTTTAGTAACTGATTTGTTGTTGACGTAGCTCGAGAATTGGTTATAAGTCAGAAATTCAATTAATCGTTCCATGCATGGCAATGTATTAATTGGTCTGTGATCACTGATTTCAATTGAGCCCGTTACTTTTTGAATTGAAATTATAGTTGACTTCTTAAGCGCATCTAGAAATATACCCTCAGTAAAAGATTCATTGTTGTCACTACTGGACGACAGTATTGATGTGGAGAAACTTCGTCGTATGCGTACACAAATACATGGAAACACCAAGTTATTTTCAATTAAGTTCATATTCACCGATTTTAAACATATCAAGAAGATCATTTTATTCGAGACTAGTTATACATTCCATGATTTTTCAACATAGAGATGCATGGTTTGAATATGTAATATGGGACTTCAATATTCTTCAAACGATGCAAACTACATGCAGTTTTGAGTTACTTTTTGGGAAAAATGTACTATGGGCCAAGTTGGCTCGGCCAACTCATGTGCACTTGAATGCAGGCCGCTCCAATCTGCTTCATCAATATGAATCATATGAAATAAGAAACATCGAATAATAATGCTGAACAAATTTGCTTAGGATTTGAGATTCCGTTCGACAGTTATCTATCTAACGTAGAGACTACGTCAACGACAACTACGACGACATTTTGAACGGGAGGTACCAGAACCGAGTATCCAAATCAAAATGTGCCAAATTCAATGTTTTTGTCAGAGTTTGTTGAGTCTGGTTTTTGTCTCACTTCTATTTCGAGCAAATAAATTGAATTGCTTTCGCATTGACTTTTCCGCATTGATATATAATTTGAGTTTTTATCTTGAACAATCTAATTCGTCGACCAGTCAAGAGGGAAAGTATTGGTTCTGACAGGAAACGTTATTTCTCATCCATTGTACTAACTTGGACACTGTACATTGGACTAAATTTCAACACAAAACAACCTGTTGCACGATAAAACAAATTATCCACCTTCACTTTGCGATCTGAGACTCCTTTCTTGGAATATATTCATATAAGATGAAGGTATGAACAGAGTGGCGCACTAATAGATCCTGCCCACAAAATGACTGATATAAAATTCTACGTGGCGCTTGTGATATATATATTGTCGTTCCTCAGTCCTCAAATAATTCAACAATTTGTCTATGACATATTACAATGAAAAAGAATAAGAGTGCGATTAAAGTTAGGCTATGATTCAGAGATGATAAAAGTGAAATTTTCAAAATTACCTTGGCGCCTGGCTTAAACAAAATTTATTAACCAATCAATCGATTTCATTGGTTTTTGCTGCGTTTGAAAGGTACATCCATGTGGATTACTGAGACACTATAGATTAAATTTTATCTGAAAAGCGAGTGATGTTATGGCTATATAGATGAAACAGTCACTAGTCAAAACCACCTATTTCATACATATGCTGAAATCTCAAAAATGTGGGGGTGTTTCAAACAAACGGAAGGTGGCCTAGAGATCCATGTCCGAGGTACCAACTCGCTATGCTAGTCGTTTCAAATGACATTCATCTTGTGTCTTAGTGTAAGATATGGTTTATGCCTTACTTAGCAAAAGCATTGAATGGTTACTCCTTTTTTGATCAGTAATGTCAGTGGATTTTCCCTATTAAATTTGAGCCCTATTGGTGTAGCTTTTTCAGCATTGAAGTGCACATGAGTTAAATTTTACCAGTAAAGTTACTCCAGTAAATTCTACACAAAAACTGATTTTCACCATTTTCCATTGTATAACAATTCTCAAATTATATATGTTTGTTTATTAGATGTCCTGACGACAAAATGACTATTTATCCAGCTGATGTAGTTCTGTTTGAAGGGATTTTAGCATTTTATTTCCCAGCTATTCGAGATTTATTTCATATGAAGTTATTTGTTGATACCGACTCAGATACGAGACTTTCGCGAAGAGGTAAGTGTATATCCAAAGATTTAGCCAGTTACTCATTTTCATCTCTAACTTTTTTCCCCCATCCATTTTTTCCATAACAATTTATTTACCCCACAATCTGGCAGCATTTTTGACGTTCAGATTGAATTCAATACTAATTGTAAACTTTGCAATTTTGAAACGCCACTTATCGTATCAATTTTTAAATTAATGAAATGCCATTCAATGTCAATTTTGCTGCGACTCATTCACGTTGTATTCGTTCTTGATAGCATATTGTTTACATTTTGATTTGTGTTTTATAATGCTAAGAAAAAATGAATTTGATTCGGGAAGTACAAATATCATTAGTTGGTATATACGCTATAGCTTATAACTACCAAAATGAGAATGAAAAATGTGAGTGAAGTCACATGTGTCTGTTTGAATGATCGTTCATCTGAATCGATGTTCAACTGAAAAATTAATATTTGTCATTTTGGATATCATAAATCGGACTTATCATGCGGCAATTAAATGCTTGAAAGAAAGAATATACATTCAGTTTTTAAGTAACGCCAAATTAAAATTGTTTGAAATTTTTTCAATTCGTCTTTATAATGTGTTTTTTTGTTCATATTCACTGCAAAAACATCCAACCACGAAGTAAAACGTTACGAATATTTATGCTTTGTTTATATCATCGGATTCGAGGAATTATTTTGTTTGTTTACTTTTTTCTCAGCTCACATTTTTGAGCTGGGACAATTCCTTTGCCAAACAGAAGAATATGCAAAAATGCTTCACTTGGTATTTGTGTGTGCATTTTTTTCTACAATGAACAAGAACAAAAAACTCAACCGCAAGATATAGCACATACATCGGTCATTTGAATGGACACCGACGTCTCGGCCTAGTTCGAAAATTGATACGATAGGTGGCGTTTCAATTCGATGTTATAATGCTGCCAGACGGTGATTTACCCCAAAAGTTGATGAATATTTTTCTATGAGATGAAAAAACCTCTGAACGAGGTATAAACAGAACAAAACAAAAAAAATTTGGCACGCAAAAAAATGCTGCACATAAAATGACTGATATCACATTTTACGCGTCGCAAGCGAAATATAATTGTTTGTCCAAAGTTCTTCAAATAATTCAAAAATGTGTCCATGCAATTTTATAATGAATGTGAACTGGAGTATACCGGTGCGAAGCAGAACATTTCCCTTTGAATAAAACTAGCTATAATTCAAACTGGAATGCAAATAATTCATAAATGCATTTTGGTTCCCAGGCTCACTTCGAGTAATCGACAATTCCATACGAAATCGAACAATTTTTTGTATGATGGGTAAAACGAGTATTTGGCCGAAAAACTAATTTTAACCAATTCATATGCAAGTATATGAGTCTTAAATGATTGAAAACTAAATTTATAGATAATTTTAACAGTTTTTGCAAGCATAGTTTGCATATAAATTGCAAGTTTTAGCGAAAAACCCTCAAAAATGGGTGAAATTTGATTTTTCTGCGTTTTAGCTAAAAATTGACACTTGGAACCGAGTGACTTACATTTTAAGATTGATGCAGAATGAAAAGACGAAACTTTTTGGATGAAAAAAATGCAAAATTCGAGTTTTTTGCGTTTGAAGATTTGAAAATAAAAAATATGTACCCAATGTACCCGGAGGTATCCGATCATGATTTATTCTGATAGAGCACTTTAATACCTATCCAGGGATATGCTGATGTCAAAAATCCATTTACGGGTTACAAAGTTGTGTTTGGTCTAATGTGATGGTGTTTACGTGTTTTTTACAAAAAAAATCGAAAAATTTGATAGTCTTCGCCAGAAAACCAGTCTACAGAATGAGCTAATATTTTGGCTATCCCATTTTTTAGCAAAAATATGAAACTAATAAAAGGCTCAAACCAAATCGGAGACCCATCATACAAAAAATTGTTCGATTTCGTGTGGAATTGTCGTAATGAATCGTAGACTAACTTGATAAAAAAAACGCCTTGTTCGCACTGGCGCACAATATTTAACATTCATAATTTATGTTAATTTTTCTAATTTTGATGATTTTTTATATCGCATGATGTCAAAAATCCATATATGGGTTACGAAGTTATGTTTGCTCTAATATGATGGTTTTTACGTGTTTTCAAAAGGAAAAATCAAAAAATAGCCGGAAAACCAATTTACAGAATGAGCTTAAATTTGGGCTATCTCATTTTTTAATAAAAATGAGAAACTAATAGCATTAAATTTTAAAAAAGCAATACTCTTTCTGAGCATATTTTATGTGCGGAAAAGTAAAATTAAACGAATTGTGGTTCAATTTCCGGGCCAATCCAGACTTTTGCCTCAAAATCCGGGCATCCGGGCAAGGCAAAGAGGCAAAAATCTTGGTTCCGGGCAGAATGAAATGCTTCTAGGGCTTATAAAGTTCTGTGAGTATCATCGTCTCCATATCAGGAGTCATTAAAGGTGAAATTTCGAATTGTTATACATTCAATGATAATCAGCTCATTTTGATCAGTATTATGTTTTAAAAGTTCTAAACTGCGTGTATGTATGGGCTTGTGACATTTGCACTTATATGCAAGAGCATACAAGTTGCTTGCGTCACTCGCGTGGAATACCGTCCACAGTGATATGTTTGGACTCCCGGTCAAAATCCCGAAAATGAAAATCCATAATACAAAAATCCATAAGCCAGAATCTCTAATGACAAAAATATATAAATGTTAAAATCCACACTACAAAAATCCCGAAAATAAAAATCCATAAAACAAAAATCTATAAGGAAAAATCTATAAGGAAAAATTCATAAGGAAAAATTTATAAGGAAAAATATGAACGGAAAAATGCCCAACTTAAATATTTTCGGCGCCGCGCCGAATTATAAATATTTCCTTATAAATCTATATATATAAAAATGGAGAGGTATTCGTATGAGGCAAATAGACTCAAAAACGGCTCTACCGATTTTGATGGTTCTTGCGTCATTGGACGCGTATTTAGCGTCCGATGGTTCGTGGATATAAACGAACGCAAACAAACCATGTTAACATACTCAAAATCGCATGTGAGTGAGCATGTGTTTTTCCCATACAAATCAGTACAACAACAAATACATGGTACACAGAGACGTTGATCAGCTGTTCTACGTTCATGCGAGAACGGGGTGAGAGAGAATTGAAAATATCAACGTTTCTGTGTATTGTACTGTTATGTATGGGAATAACACGCGCTGTGGTCGTGCTGTTCAAAGTTGCGTCATTCAAATGTGTAGTTGAGAGAATGAAAAAAAATAAAATACTGGAAGTGGGTTTTGGTGGATCCATGGATCCACCAGAACTGCTCCCAGTTCTGGAAGTGTGTTTTGGTGGATTTTTAGGATTCACCAGATCCGGTTTCAGACTGCCCTGGCTCATCCTGAAGATCCACTTCCAGAACTGGGAGCAATTTTTGGGTCCACCAAAACCCAGAATTTTTTTTTCGTATCTTAAATTTTTTTTCAGTGCGCACAATGAAATGTAAAATACACACGTATTTTGCCTCAAAATTTGCGGTTAATGGACGAATTCATTTTTTGGTTAGTTTGAGTGAACAAGTGTTGTGCTTCAATTTTCTGACAACCGATGCCGCTGAAATTCCTATTCGGATCCCTTGAAATTTTTTTCAAGCCCAGATTCTAGGGCTTTGGAGTGGGGTTTTCTCCCAAACCCCCTCCCAACTTTCTCTTAGAGAGCAATATCAATTAGCATCATCGGTTTACCTCTCTCTACCTGATCCTGACCGCCATATGTTAAGTTTAAATTTTTAACACCCAGAAAATGTCTTCAAGCCCTGATTTCAGTGCTCTAGAGTGAAGCCAACGATTAACCCAATTGATTAATTACTCCCAAGTTCACTTAAGTGCTGATAAGTGTGCTAAAATGCTCTTATAATGGCATAAAAACCATAAAATACCATTAAATGATCTTGAGTACTTTAGGTACTATTAAGGACTCTGAAGTATGCTTAAGTACTCTTAAATACGCTTAGGTATGCTAGAGTACTCTTACGTACACTTTAGTACGTTAAAATACATGTATAAATGATGAAAAAAATAATCCAGCAAAAATTCGAAAAAAAATCGAAAAAATTATTAAAATCCAAAAAATGAAGAAAAATCACGCTTAAGTACTCTAAAGTACGTTTAAATACATGTAGAAGAGTAGAAATGATGAAAAAAAAAAATTAAAAAAAATCAGAAAAATGACGAAAAATCACACTCTTTATCTGGCAAACAAAATTTTTTTTGTGCAAAACCTCTTCTTATGTCCCCCCCAAGTGTTTAAAAGTGTCCCCATACTTCTCTGAGCCACGCTTCAAGAATTATTTTTTACCCCCCGGGTAAAAAAAAATCCCCCCCCCCCCAAACCGGTAAACGCCCCCCGTCACGCATGTATGTTTTGCCATTACCATTAACAAGGCGCAAGGGCAATCTTTGGAAGTATGTGGCATTGATTTGGAGTATCCAGTTTTTTCACATGCTATATGTTGCATGTTCACGTGTTGGTAAGCCAAGTTCGTTGATTATATACACAGAAAATGGACAGACCAAAAATGTTGTGTATCAACGAGCCTTGCAATAATTTAAATAACGACCAAAATATTCATGTTCATTTATAGCTAGAGTTATAAGAAAAGTATTAATGCGCCAATAAATTTATCTGCTTTTGTCGAAAATATTCCAACTGCTTTTGAATTAAAAACTCAATATATGATACAAAAATCTGTGTTGTTTGTGAAATCATTAATTTTCATATTTTAAAAGTGAAGCGAAGCGAGCTTGGCCCCGCTAGTATTTTAATAGAAATATATTTAGTTTTAAACATTGTTTTATATTTTGAACCAGTAAGATGACATAATTTCAGTGAAATATCGTAATTCAAAAATATTTTTATTTATTAACATATGAAAAAAGCAAATGAAATGAAGAAAAATTGAATAAATAAATAATAAAAAAGAAATGATTCAAAATATAATAAACCGAGAAAATATTGAAAAACTATAGAGTGAGATTGTTGGCGATGCCTCGTAAATAAGTAAGAGTTTCATCATCGTTCATTTCATCGGCGCGGCGCCGAAAATATTTCAATTGGGCATTTTTCCTTTCATATTTTTCCTAGGGGGTAATTGCAACGCCAAATATAATGGAATATTATGGAATATTATGGAATATTATGGAATATTTTGCACATATTCAATGATATAACATCGGGCAACACCATTATTTCATCAATATGCAGTGATGTGCAGTAATATTCCTGATTGAGAATACTCAATATGCACGGCAGTGAATATTGTGAATGGGTGTACATTTCTCTACATAAATTGGAATATCAGGGAATATTAGTGCATGTTTTGGCCTGATAATCTGCAAACAGCCCCAAGTATTTTTCCTCATGAATGTTTCCTCATAGATTTTTGTTTTATGGATTTTTATTTTCGGGATTTTTGTAGTGTGGATTTTAACATTTATATATTTTTGTCATTAGAGATTCTGACTTATGGATTTTTGTATTATGGATTTTCATTTTCGGGATTTTGACCGGGCACCTTTCTTTTCAGCAAAAGAAGTAATAGTTTTTTAAAGTTACGATATTTTTTTTACTAATCACACATTATTTACTATTTTTGAATTAGTTGTGAGAGACATTACAGAACGAGGTCGTGACTTAGAGCAAATTCTTACACAATACATGACATTTGTGAAGCCGGCATTCGAGGAATTCTGTTCTCCTGTAAGTATAAATAAGAACGGTGTGTGTGTTTTTTTTTGCTTAGGAGGGAGAAATATTACTGAGTTCGTCGTAGCTACGCGACAGTGTGCTGCCGGTCCCCCCAGGACCACCGTGAGGTATTACTTCGGGGGGGACCCGCTGCGCTCACGCGCCCGTCGTTTCTATTTCATGTTCTCCTGCTGCATGGTCTTCGTTCCATTTTATTCTTAGTCTCGATATAATTGTTGCAACTGCGTTTCCTACTGCGTTCCATGTGTTCTCGTCTTTCGCCATGTTTTCCGTTCATCGATGCTGCTATATTTGGGATCAGTTCGTGGGTCCATCTGCCCTTCTCCGAGGCGTCCCATTCCGTCTGCCATCTATGCATCGACTCTTCTTTTGCTTGCTTCCGTGCTTGTCGAGCACTCAGCGCGTTTGTCGTACTCAGGTTGTAGCACTGGTTGTCCTCGCCTATCGTTATGATGACAGGAGTCATGCCCGCTAGTACACAGACAGCATCGTAGGATATGGTCCAGAATGCGCTCGTTACTCTCATCGCTGATAATCTGTGTACTCTGTTACGAAGTACCTGATTCTTCTATGTCTCTAACGCGTTTGACCATGCGGGGCCGCCATATCTCAACTGAGACATGGTGACGCTTACTAGGAGACGTCTTCTGGTGCTTCTTGGGCCGTACGTGTTCGGCATTATTCTCACTAGTGCTGTGTGGGTCTTCGCTGCTCTTTCACAGATGTGTTCATTGAAGTTTAAGAGGTCTTCCAACATTACTCCGAGGTATTTCAGATGTCTTTTTGAAGCTATTTCATTTTCTCCGACTATGATTTTTGCTGACACCGGGTTTTTGCAGTTACTTACTAGCATCACTTCGGTTTTGTGGTGAGCCAGCTGCAATTTGACTGTGCTCATCCATTTTGCCACTGCTTCTATCGCCTCTGCGGCAAGAATCTCTACTTCTTCTTGGGATTGCCCTCTTACTATTATGACAATGTCATCCGCGAAGGTTCAGGATAATCGTCTCCAGCAGCTTTCCCAGGGTATCTAATAGGCATATAGGCCTATACGATGATGGGTCTCCCGGTGGCTTTTCTGGTTTCGGTAGGAGAACCAGTTCCTGCCTTTTCCATATGTTTGGGAAGTGGTTTGGGTAGTGGCCCTCGTCAAGGCACTTCTGCATTGTCGCCCCAACCATTTCCGGGTAGGCTTGAATCGCCGTTTTCAACAGAATAATATATAGTTCCTATGAGATAGGCGCTATGGAAGCATAAAACAATGGATTTCATTGTTGTCCACTGTCCACTGACATCCAATCGTTAAATTGGATGTTCCTCATAGGATGTCAATGGACAATGAAATCCATTGTTTTATGCTTCCATAGCGCCTATCTCATAGGAACTATTTATGGCTTGAACTATAGGAATAGGCCCAATGTAGTCTCTGGTTTTCAAGGATTGGTTTGGAATCCCATCTGGGCCCGGCGCTTTGTTTGCCCTCATCTTTTTGTCTGCTGCTCTTCCGTGGACACTGGATGCGTGGTGGTATCCTCTTGGTTTCTCTTCTAGCGTTTAGTTTCTCTTCGGCACTTTTCAATCGGCATAGATGGGCCGCGAAGTCTCTTCATTGCTATTCTGTAGGCACTCCCCCAGGAATTCTCATCTGCTTCCTTGCATAACTCCTTATGGCACTTTCTCTTGCTCGCTTTGATACTGCGGCAGAGATCATGCTTTGCCTTACTGAGCTCTTCTCTCCGCTCTATTCTCGAGTTTTCGGCCCTGGCTCTTTGCATCTGCCTCTTGATTTTTGAGGCATTAAGTCCGAAGGGAGCTAATTTCCTCATTCCACCAGTATGCTGGTCGTCTCGAGGTTTTTTTACCCCATTCTTTCGCCCATGCATTAAAATCTCCGCCAACGACGACCGCGATCAGTTTTTCCGTAAGCCCATCGAGCATTCTATCGAACCGTTCAATGGGCCAATTCGGGGGTGCGTATCAGCTACAAATGACGGTGCTGTTTATTAGGGTGATAGGGAATTCCATCGATTTCGAATTTTGTCTCGCCCGATGCGGTTTTGATGGAGGTTAGATGTAAAAATGATGCTCCGAAAATTTTACTTCAATCGGAACACGGGAAATGGCGCCGCATCGGCCATATAGCTCTATGAGTCCGTTCCATGTAAAATTTGGGCAAAATTCGCCAATCACACGCTATTAGGGTCAACTAAAATGAACAAATCGTTTTCAAAATCGCTGTTAAGTATTTTTATATCGTAGATATAGACCTTGGAGGACTTGCCGGACTCTCATTGTCCTATTTAATTGACACCTCAAGCGGAGCAAAACTAGAAAAGTGGCTTGAAAACGAGCATTTTTGAAAAAAAATCACAGTTTTGGACGAATAACATTCAAAATATGGATATTTCATCATATGAATCAGTTATTTTCGGATTCTCTGGTTCAAAGTAGGCCGGTTTGATGTGCGTATGACCTTTCTACGACGAATAGTGTGGCTGCAACATGCGTTCAAAGATTATGTGTTTCGCGTACTTGTACGTCTGGATGAGTCCTATTTTGAATATCACTATTATGAGCAGGTAGATGCTTTTCAAATGTGCCCGAATTGACTTCACCCGACTGATTTTTCCCCAGGAATCGATTTCTGGACGATTTTGAATGATAAATGTCCATTTTGAGGTCGTAAATCGCAATAGCTCCAGATAAGACTAAAAACTTTCGCGCACATTTGAAAAGCATCTACCTGCTCATAATAGTGATATTCAAAATAGGACTCATCCAGACGTACAAGTACGCGAAACACATAATCTTTGAACGCATGTTGCAGCCACACTATTCGTCGTAGAAAGGTCATACGCACATCAAACCGGCCTACTTTGAACCAGAGAATCCGAAAATAACTGATTCATATTATGAAATATCCATATTTTGAATGTTATTCGTCCAAAACTGTGATATTTTTACAAAAATGCTCGTTTTCAAGCCACTTTTCTAGTTTTGCTCCGCTTGAGGTGTCTAAATAGGACAATGAGAGTCCGGCAAGTCTTCCAAGGTCTATATCTACGATATAAAAATACTTTACAGCGATTTTGATAACGATTTGATCATTTTAGTTGACCCTAATAGCGTGTGATTGGCGAATTTTGCCCAAATTTCACATGGAACGGACTCATAGAGCTATATGGCCGATGCGGCAGCATTTCCCGTGTTCCGATTGAAGTAAAATTTTCGGAGCATCATTTTTACATCTAACCTCCATCAAAACCGCATCGGGCGAGACAAAATTCGAAATCGATGGAATTCCCTATCACCCTACTGTTTATTAGTGCTATCACGAAACCGTTAATTACTGCTATCACATGAAATAATGACTTGACTACACTTTACTGACAATCAATAAACTAAAGAGTTTATTCAGAGAGTCACATATATACAAAAAAAAAATGTCGCTCGCCTTCCCTCTAGAAGATAGAGGGGTATGAAATTTTTTTACAAATAACTCTAACAGTGTATAGAGTTTTGATTTATATCAAGGGGTTGGACCAGATATCGATACAGCAGACGCTCGGAAATTAGAACCAATTGGTTTTTCGGCTGGTTCTAATTTTCGAAAGGTTCTAATTTCGGAGCGTATTTTGAAAATCGATTTTTCATGTCAAAATGGAGAAAATCAACACATATATTGTCATATCAGTTGAAATATCTTTGGTTTTTATTGATATATGAATGGAATTTTATAATAGAATCAGTAATCAAATGAGTTATTTGTCAGGTGACTTATTTTTCCGTCATGAAATCAGTTATTGAGCTTTGTTTTTTCGTTTTATTCAAATGAGAAACAACTATATCAGAGCGAACAGCCAGTAAATTAGACATATGTTTGGTTGAGAGTAGACATGTTTGTCCGCACCATTTGAGCAAATTGTTAACACTTTCAATCGCTGATGAATATGAAATCCGTGGCTCGTTGATCTCACCATTCATTTCGACGTCATTGTCCGAATCATCGACATCAGTTTCAATACCCGTATCATCAGAATCTTCTTCGAATATGTCATCATTCCATTCATCTATATCACCTGCTGCTATACTGTTGTTTGGAGCAATTTTCGATAAAAGCATTTGAGTTTGTTGGAGAATTTCCATGTAATCGCAATCTTGCTGAACCAATTCAGATAACGGTAAATCGTCCTCCTCATCGAATTGACTTGAATCCCAATTCATTATTTTGTTCCACGATTTTGCAACGACACTTTGAGATAGTTCATCCCAAGCTTGTTTCAGCAATACAATAGCATCCGAAATTTTGTGTTGTTTTAGATATTCATGCACATCAACATCATCTTGTGCAACCAAATGACTCAATAATTTATTCCGATATATTAATTTGGTCATTTTTATTGGATTTTGATCCATTGGTTGGATTGCAGCGGTTACATTTGGTGGCAACAAGAATGCAACGATATTACCATCTTCACTGTGTAGTTCTTCAATCGGTGCATGTGCAGAACAATTGTCAATGACTAAGATAGCTTTCGGTGGCAAATTATTCTCTTTCGAAAAACGACAAACCTATACGAATAAAAAAGAATGAACATTGGTCGAAAAAGTTATTTTACTTTTGAGGATTTAACACTGCTTACTTCTTCGATAAATATTTTGTGAAACCAATTGTGGAATATTCGCGATGTCATCCATGCTGCTTTCGAGTTGTCATAGTGAAGTGGATTATGAAAATCTCGGAAGCACCTTGGGTTCTTTGCCTTGCCGATGACTAACGGTCTCAATTTATGTGTGCCATCACAATTCGTTCCGAGTAAGATTGAAATTCGCTCTTTCTGAATCTTCCGACCGGGTGCGTTTTTCTCACATGCGGCAACATATGTTTTGTCAGGCAAACAACGGAAAAACAATCCACTTTCGTCTGCATTATAAATTTGTGCATTGGTCAGCCCCATTTCGGCAATTTTGGCACGAAATCGATGTATGTATGGTGTAATCAACTCAATGTCACTTGAAAGTATTTCACCACATATCTTCAAGAAACGGATACCGAATCTGCGTTTGAATTTTCCAAACCAGCCATCACTTGCAACGAAATTATTTGATGTTTTTTCTGGGTACATCGATTCAAACAGTTGTTTAGCCTTCGCTTTCATTATTGGACCACTGATTGTACATTTTCTGTCGCGTTGCTTCAAAAACCATTCATATAATTGATTCTCCATCTCCGGATACTCGGACTTGTGCAATGTTTTTTTCTTGGCGAATTGGAATGTATTCGAAACTGCAGCCACAATGTCTTCTCTTTGTGATTTGATGTACGATATAGAAGATTTGGAGACACCATAATCAATAGCTAAACGATTCGCTTTCACACCTTTATCAAGTTTTCCTAAAATATCTGTTTTTTGTTCTAACGTCAACGTTGTTTTTTTACGTTTTTTGTCATTATTTGCCGACATTTTTTGATGATAATATTAAAAATAAACAAAAAAAAACGAAAAAATCAAAATATAGCGCATTGAAACCAATTCCGTGAAGCACTTGTTCGAATACTAGCGACATTCGATATGACTGAGATTTCAATGGATACTCAGTTTAGTTTCCATTTATGCACAGCAAATAGAATAACAATGCATGAACACTGCTTGTGTTGCAACGGTAAATTCGCCGCTTCACTCTTCATGTCTTTTAAATGTAAACAAATGAACTAGAATACTAAAAAATCGAATGCAAAACGGATTGTGGTGTTCTTTTTCGAGCGAATAAATGAAAGAAAAGAAGAAAAAAAAATCCGCTCGGAAATTAGAACTTTTTGGTTCTAATTTCAGAACGTACAATCTGAAAATAGCGTTGGTATGTGTGTATGTATGTATGTATGTATGTATGTGACGTACCTTCTCTCGATCTCTGTGATGTATGACATTAATTTTAGGGGGTCTGGGGGCAGTTCAAAACCGTCGAGAACGGCCGAATTTCTTTACATATAGGAAATTGAGCAGGGGGCGAGTGCCAGGGTGTCGATTTTTTTCAAAATTCCAAAGCTCCGCTAATACACAACATAGAAAATCCGCAGATACCGCAAATGAAAGGTATTGAGCTAAGCTACAAATATGTTCTCAGTATGAAAGAAATCTGTAATCAGGTTTGGTCACCACATTGAAAAAACTGAAAAATCAAAAATCGATTTTTTTCGTTTTTCGTCATTTTGACCCCCGTACCCATTACCGTAAATTCTGAAAAATTACACTTTGGTAGTGCACCTCAATACCTATCCAACGAGGGTTCAACCATCAAACTCGGATCAACCGTCCCTAAGTTATGGAAGTTGGAATTTCAATCATCATTTTTCCCAAAAATTCAGTTTTGGCTATATGTGTCAGAGTTGACAGGTTTACACTATCAAATCATGCCGGTAATGTTTTGGCTACCGTGGTAGACCTCAATGGACCATGATCGACCATGATGGCAATTTTCGAAGATGGAATTTTCGAAGTTTCAATTTCGAAGATGGAATTTTCGAAAATTAATCGTTCGAACATGTAATTTTTGAAGATGGAATTTTCGAACATATAATTTTCGAAGATGTAATTTTCGAACATATAATTTTCGAAGATGGATATTTTATGTAACTTTCGAACTATTAATTTTCGAACATGTAATTTCGAAGTTGGAATTTTCGAAGTTTTAATTTTCGAAGGTGGAATTTTCGAACATGTAATTTTCGGAGATGAAATTTTCGAACATTGAATTTTCGAACGCCGGAAATTTCGAACATTAAATTTTCGAAGATCTAATTTTCGAAGTTGGAATTTTCGAACATGTAATTTCGAAGTTTTAATTTTCGAAGGTGGAATTTTCGAAGGTGGAATTTTCGAACATTTAATTTTCGAACGCCGGAAATTTCGAACATGCAATTTTCGAGCCATTAATTTTCCAAGATTGAATATTCACTTGCACAAATCAAAAATGTTCACTAAAAAAGTTCGTTTTTTCGATATTTTCGGTCGAAAGGTAAGAGAAAGAGAAATATAAGGATATAAGGAGATATAAGGAAAATTGTGTGTGTGTATGTGTGTATGTGTGTGTATGAGAACTGCCTTTCTCCGTGATCAAATTCTGGTTATTCCATCGACCGAAGTGTAAAATTTTGAGAACCTATGAAGTAAATACGGCGAAAATATCTTAAGATACAAGCTGCGTTCTTGATGTACTGGGCCAAAATATGTGGCAGGAGCGCCGTGTACTTACGGTGGTGAGAATATACTTAACATGTATTCTATAGAATACATTGGTATTTGTCAATCTTATTGGTTAGATAACAACAGATAAATTCTTCAAATTTGTTGTTTCAATTCTCTTCATCGCGATGAAATGCGTTAAATGTTTTATTTATTGTTTTTCATTCAATTTTTTTCAATCTCAAAACATCGCTATTTTATACAAATTCAATTGGTGTCGAATACGCCACGTTTGTCTGAGATGTGCAGAGATATGTGTCGAATTCTACCCAAGATTTCAGTATTGCAAATTCTCATCGCTACGAAGTACATGGCGCATATTAAACGTCAGACTCTTGTTAGGAGCCTGTTAGGATATGACCAAATGAGCCAAGAGTTCGATCTTGAAGTTGTTGGTTTTTTTTACTTGTGACCCAAATTTTCCTCCAATTCGAGTCAATAGCCTCAATTGAAAGCCAATTCTAATGTATATCGATTGTGATATATGAGTTATGTCATCATATTTGATATTATATCACAACTTGATTTGATAGAATCAACTCTGACGCACATATAGCCAGAACCGAGTGAAATTCCAACTTCTAAAACTTGGGAAGGGCTGATCTGATTTTGATGGTTGGGTAGGTATTGAGGTGTACTCGGTGTTGTGCACGGTCGGCAAATTAAGGGGGAGGGGGTCACGTCGAATGTGTGAATCATCAAAAAAAAAATCTTGCCAGGAATTGATATGTGAAATGGGAAATCCCGGATTCCATAGGTGTTCGGTCCGAAGTAGACCGGAGTAGACCAGGGTGGACCGGGGCAGAACCCGGATTTCATTGGTTTCTGGACCGGGGTAGATCCAGGGAGACTTGCTCTCCAGATGGGGGGAAAACCCGGAATACCCCCCCACTGCGCACCTATGCTGCCAAAGTTTCAGAATTTTAGAAAATGGTTGCGAGGGTCAAAATGACGAAAAACCAAAAAAAAACGATTTTCGGTATCTGCGGATTTTCTATGTTGTTTATTAGCTTTTATAATTTATGCGCAGGAACAAATGTCAAATTCGAACAATCAAAACTGTTTTTATCATTTTGTATTTTCAGACAAAAAAATTTGCCGATGTCATAATTCCTCGTGGTGCTGATAATACAGGTTTGTAGATGATTAAATAATTTTTTAAGCCGAGAAAAAAAAATTTAAATGAGAAAAAAAGTTTCTGGAGAGATTCATACAAAAAAGGGATGTTTGGTTTATTAGTCCAATATAATTAACCGTAAAATTTATTTGACTTTTCCGCATCGATAGAGATCCGGGTAAATGTAGCCAACATCTGGAATGTTTACATTTGTAAACGTTTGTTAGTTTTAATGGAAGCTCAAGTAGAGCTGTCAACGGACGTTGTTCATTCGTTCGTAGCAATTTTTTGAATGTGCGAACGAACGAACGAACAAAATATTTTTTACGAACGAACGAACATTGTTCGCAAAAAAAAATTATTTCAATTTTGTTCTTTCGTTCGCATGTTCGTTAGTTTGTTCGCAAAATAATAAAAAAAATGAAATTATATGCATAAGGTGGTTCAGTTTTTTGGATTTTTCTCAATAACAGTTGTCATTTTGATGCTATCTCATTTAGTACTAAAAGACAAGGGTTGTCCAACTAATAAACATATCCAACTAAGGGAACATACCCCTACAAATTAATACTATCCCATTCAAATGACCATAAATCGGAAACTAGCACAGATATTCTAAAAAGTAGACACGCGTTTGAAAGATATAGACCGCGAAAATCCGCTATTCGAAATCGGTAACTAGATGGAGAGCTATGGGCTCGCAAATCAGAAAAATAGTGTTTTTTCTTAAAAATAAGAAATTCTCAAATATTCATGATTTTTCAACTGAAAATCCTAGATTCGTGAAAAAAACTTGATTTTTCAGGGCATCTTTGTGGTTATGACCTATGAAAAGCCCTTAAAAGTAGTTTTTTGGCCTTGATATGTTCAGATGGGCGATGTATTTTTCGGTTGGCCATTGTAATATGGCAAAAAAAAAGAACAAACGAACAAGAAAAAGGGAAATTTTCGATGCATTTTTGGAGTTGAATGAACAAAACTGTGAAAAATTGAGAAAACTTACTATTTTTCTGATTTGCGAGTCGTAGAAGCAATTAGATGTGTGCGCTTTCAAGAAATGTCACTGACACTAAGCAATTTTGTGAATCTATACAGTGTTCATGTTATTCCGTTTTGTCTTATAAATGTACAAATTCTAATATGCATCCAAATGACGCGAATCTTTCACCTCTTTTATTAGGCGAAAACCCGCAAAATTGTGGTCATTTTGTAGCATATGATCGACAGGTGTTGATTTACCGAATTTGCCCATCATGATATGGCTTGTAATGCTTTGAAAAAGCGGAAAAAATTTCTTAGGGGGTAACGAAAAAAGTCAATTCTATCTAGTGTGTAAAACCGAGTCTGAGGACCTAAAAAAAAAAGGTCATCACTTTTGGAAATCGATTCAAAATCTTAGAGGGGTAACGATCGCTGAGGGGGGGTAATTGGACCCCTCGGACCCCTAGTGAGAACCTATGAACTATGGGCAGAATATTATTTTTCACACAATGCTTTGAAACGTCGCTATGAAATCACTATTGCAATTAGACAAAATTTCAACTCAAAATACCTTGTGAAACAATAATGATCTTCACTTGCGATCTGAGACTCCTTTCTTGAGATATTCAGATCACAACCAATCCAGAAACAATTCTTACTCTATGCTCTACAGAGATTAAAATTACCAAATAGATTCCACCTACCAAAGTATGAAAGTGGACTAATGTTAATGTTAATGTTTAATGTTAATGGTTTCTTCGCCAGAGGTGGTTTATTAATAAATTTATATAAAAAAAGAAAAAAAAAATTATATATACATAATGTACAAACTCTTTTATAATCAATGTCTGCTAGCACCGATCAGTAAATCCATTTACCAACCCTAACTAAAGCGATTAACTGATTGCAAAATTGATTATTATCACATTTCTCTTCTTAAAGTTTTAAAATATTCAATCAAACGCTTTTTTATGGTATCTGTGCTCACATTGAAATCAACTAGATATATATCACAATTGGAAATCTTTTTATCAGAAAATTCATTGAATGTATCAAGCATGAAATTCATTGGTTGGTATTTCTTGTAATTGTATTTTTCAAATGGCACTATTAATAGATTACTACTGCGTGTTTGGTAATGTGGTAAACGGAAATTGATATATTCTAATGAATGACTAGATGATATTTCACCACAGATCAATTTGTGAATAAAAACTACTTGAGCAACTGTTCTCCGCTCTTTCAAGGTGATCAGATGTAGTAACATTAGCCTATTTTCATACTTTGGTAGGTGGAATCTATCCGGCCATTTTAATTTCCGTAGAGCATAAAGTAAGAATTGTTTCTGGATTGATTCTATTCTTTTGGTCTGTCCTTTCATGTATGGGTTCCAAACTTGCGATCCGTATTCAATTATTGGTAATACAAAGGTATAAAAGAGCAATCGGATAGTCCACGGATCCTTGAAATCACGACCAAATCTTTTAATCCAAGCTAGTCTTGATTTGGCTTTTGCTATGATGTATTCAATGTGTGATTTGAAATTGAGTTGATTATCATGAATGACTCCCAAGTCTTTGATTTCATTGACTCTCTGGATGACTTCATTTCCAATGATATGGTTATGATTAATTGTTGTACCCATTCGGTGAAACCTCATAATTTTGGTCTTTTTAACATTCAATCTAATATCGTTACTACTGAAAAAGCCAGAAATGTTTTCCAAGTCGTTTTGTAATATCAAGCAATCGTTTTCAGATTCAATATGTTTGGATAGTGTCTAACATCATCTGCAAATGAAAGTAATGTAGAATTTTCAACATAATATGGTAATTCAATGATGAATAATAAAAACAATGTTGCACCAATTGGGTAGCCTTGACCTGTACCAGAAGTAACGTCAATCGGGTTACTACAGTTGATAACCTTAAAAGAACGAAGAACAGTGGCTCAAGTAGTTTTTATTCATAAATTGATCAGTCATATATCATGTATCTTAGTCATTTATTAGAAAATATCAACTTTCGTTTGCCACACTACCAAACACGCAGTAGTAATCTATTAACAGCACCATTCGAAAAATGCAACTTTAAAAAATACCAACCAGTGAATTTTATGCTTGATACATTCAACGAATTTTCTCACAATATTCCCAATTGTGATACATCGACCATTCCATACCAAATCGATCAAAATTCACATGTCGATCAAATCTCGGATTTGAAAAATTTATATATAATTCGATTAGTTTAGGTCCAACTAAGAAAAATCCGGGGTCGATTGGTCGAAATTTTCAATTTTTTGCAAAAGTAAGGGTAAATTTTGACTATCGATATCTCAACCATTTCGAAAGGTAAAAAAACCGCACGGATCTCGTTTGAAAGGTAAAAGGCCGACCCCGGATTTTTCTTAGTTGGACCTAAACTTATCGAACCATATATAAATTTTTCAAATGCGAGATGGTCCATGTGAATTTTAATCGATCTGGTATGGAGTGGTCGACATATGTAATTGATTTCAATGTGAGCACAGATAACATAAAAAAGCGATTGATTGAATATTTTAAAAGTACAAGTAAATGAATGTCATAAGCAATAAGATGAAAAACCTATGAACGAGGTGCTTCCAGTTCACATTCATCGTATTATGGCATGGACAAATTGTTGAATTATTTGAGGACTCTGGAACGACTATAAATATTTCACAAGCGCCACGTAAAATTTTAAATCAGTCATTTTGTGGGCAGGATCTATTAGTGCGTTCAGAGGTTTTTCATCTTATATCAGTAGTTTTGTAAGGTCAATTTGTAAAAAACAATTAAAAATAACAATTTTTTGAGATATATCATCAAATTCTGTTCAACTCCATCGTCCGAAGTGTAAATTTTGAGTACCTTTGAAGTAAATACTGCGAAGATATGACAAAATGAGCCAAAAGATAAATTTTGAAATTTTGGGTTTGTTGAAAGTGTTCGAAAATGTTTCAGTTTTTTCGGTGTGGTGACCAAACCCGATTATAGTTTTCTTTCATACTAACAAGTAAAGGTCCCCACTTGACGCAAAAACTTTAATATATCGCATACCTATAGGGTTTGAAAATTAATAATTTTGGGAACACGAATTTTTCCCCGAACTCGTTCGCGAAGGGGAGCCATGGCGAAGTTTTTCAGAATGATGAGAGGATCAACAATTGATGGGGGTCCCCCGGGGACCTTTTGGGGGGAGTTTATTATACTCCGTATTAGCGGAGTTATGGAGTTTGGAAAAAAATCGACACCCTTACACTCTCCCCCTGCTAAATTTCTTATGAGTAACGATATTCGGCCATTCTCGACAGTTTTGAACTGCCCCCAAAAAATAATGTCATGCATCATAAAAAAAAGATACATTTAATGAATTTTCGGATAAAAAGATTCCCAATTGTGATATATATTTAGTTGATTTCAATGTGAGCACAGATACCATAAAAAAGAGAATAATTGAATATTTCAAAACTTCAAGAAAATAAATGTAATAATCAATTTTGAAATCAGTTAAGTTTTGCTCCGTAACCGTTAGGGTTGGCAAATAGGTTAACTGATCGGTGCTATCAAACATTGGTTATAAATAAATATGTACAAATTTTATACACATTTTTGTAAATTTATAATAAACCACCTCTGGCGAAGAAACGCTGTATGGTGCAGACCATTAACATTAACATTAACATTAAAAAGCAATTTTGACAGTTAAAGTCAATATAAAATATTCATGTTTAGAATTTCATGAATATATCAAAACGAATCCAAAAATGCTTCAAAATATTTATCTTTTAAAAACTTATCAAATAAAAAACATTAGATAGTGAAGTTTTGAGGATTGATGACATAGGTTCTCAAGTATGTGGTCTTCAGGGGAGGGTAAGCGAAAAAATTTCTTGGGGGGTAACGAAAAAAGTCAATTCTATCTAGTGTAAACCGAGTCTGAGAAAAAATTGAGGACCTAAAAAAAAAGGTCCACAGCTCAGAAAAAGTTGAAAAGGGGTTTTCACTCAAATCAAAAAGGGCTACTTGTGCGTGGAATTTCAAAGTCCATTCTATCTAAAATTAAGTCATTTTTTAAAGAAATTAAGTGTATTTTGAGTGTCCTGTAAAAAAACCTGTATTTTGATCTTGGCATCCTGTAAAATGACCAATTTTAGCCAAATTGTCCTGTATTTTGCTCAAAAAAGATACGAGCCTTGGGCATAGGGATTCATTTTGTGCATTGTTCAAATATGAAAAAAAATTAAGAAGACTTGAATATCTTTCAAACGACGCAAGTTGTATTATGAATTGGAAAATACGACCAGGAGAGTCAAAAATGTGAAAATCAGTTTTTGTGGAAAAATTTCTGAAAACCCGACTCACGTGCACTTGAATGCACATTTCTCTTGAACGGCTATATCAATATGTCTCAAATTAAATAGGAAACATCCGCAAATAATACCGAACAAATTTGCTTTTGTCACTTTGGCCGTCGTCAAAATAAATTTTTTTGTACGTTTTCCCGGAAAGGGGGATGTCCCCCTGAAAATTGGGTTTGGTATTTCTTTTTTTCAGGATCCGATTTCTATCTATTGCAAACATTTTGAGCTTTTTAAAATGAAGATTGGTTTTATGAGCATTTTTGTAAACTCATCAAAAGTCAAGTGCGAATTGGAAATTTTCATGGGCGTAGGGATATGTCCCAAAGAGAGCATATTAGAGAATTTTCATGGTCATTTTCGGATTCCTCAGGTCCGAATTAGTCAAGTTTGATATAAAAATGGAATCTGTAGGGTTTGTAGTTTCGCTGCAACATGCGATTGAAATTCAGCGTTCTGGGCACACATTTTAGTACGTACAAAATATACTCTAGAATATACTACAAAATTGTGCACACAAAATGGTAAACTTTAAACGCATTTCGCAACCAAACTACAAACCCTACAGATTCCATTTTTATATCAAACTTGAATAATTCGGACCTGAGGAATCCGAAAATGACCATGAAAATTTTCTAATATGCTCTCTTTGGGACTCATCCCAACGCCCATGAAAATTTCCACTTCGCACTTGACTTTTGATGAGTTTACAAAAATGTTCATAAAACTATAATTTTTAGCCTAATCTTCATTTTAAAAAGCTCAAAATGTTTGCAATAGATAGAAATCGGATCCTGAAAAAAAGAAATATGGAGTTTGAAAACGATTTCTGGGTGAAATGAAGTCTCAAAGTCGAAATTTTGTGACAAAACGTCAATTTTTCGGTAGACACCCATCCACTATTTCGTCAATAACTTTGGAACGGCTCAATCAATTTGGACGTATTAGGCACGAAAATTGATTAAATCTAAATACCTTTCCAACGCGTATTCATTGAACATGATGTGATACGTAGTTTTGGAGATACATGCGAAAATGTTCGACTTTTCGGGCCAAAAAACGACAAATCGAATCGACCCGACCAAATCCTTTGGGGATCTGACTCACACCACTGTGTACTAAAACACCATATATGTCGTTGCTCTGGGTCAGACAAAAAGATGAAATTTGTCGAACAGTGTAATATTATATTTTGAGGGAAAAAAAAAGATTTCTGTATTGACAACGATGATTATATGAATGAAAGCAAAAAACGGATTTTCACGAAATTCTTCCATTGAAAAATACTTTTATGGATAAAAAATATGATCTTATTTTCCTCAAAATAAAATATTATTTGTCGATATAACTCAAAGAAATGTATCGGAGTGGGTGAGAGACTATTTTAACGGTGATATAAAATGTATAAAAAATTCCATTTTTTGACACTTTTCCGAAAAATTTGACTCTCGGCCCTCCCACAAAAGATATCAACAAACGGATGATGGCGTTTTAATCGGGATGTCACAATGAAAAATTTTAGACCTGAGCGCGCGTTTTTCACTTAATTTTTCATAAATCAACCCACCATAATACACATACATACATACCAAACCCAATTTTCAGGGGGACATCCCCCTTTCTGGGAAAACGTACAAAAAAATTTATTTTGACGACGGGCAAAGTGACAAAAGCAAATTTGTTCGGTATTATTTGCGGATGTTTCCTATTTAATTTGAGACATATTGATATAGCCGTTCCAGAGAAATGTGCATTCAAGTGCACGTTAGTCGGGTTTTCAGAAATTTTTCCACAAAAACTGATTTTCACATTTTTGACTCTCCTGGTCGTATTTTCCAATTCATTCCAAGATATTCAAGTCTTCTTAATTTTTTACATATTTGAACAATGCACAAAATGAATCCCTATGCCCAAGGCTCGTATCTTTTTTGAGCAAAATACAGGACAATTTGGCTAAAATTGGTCATTTTACAGGATGCCAAGATCAAAATACAGGTTTTTTTACAGGACACTCAAAATACACTTAATTTCTTTAAAAAATGACTTAATTTTAGATAGAATGGACTTTGAAATTCCACGCACAAGTAGCCCTTTTTGATTTGAGTGAAAACCCCTTTTCAACTTTTTCTGAGCTGTGGACCTTTTTTTTTTAGGTCCTCAATTTTTTCTCAGACTCGGTTTACACTAGATAGAATTGACTTTTTTCGTTACCCCCCAAGAAATTTTTTAACTAACCCCCCCCCCTGAAGACCACATACTTGAGAACCTATGTCATCAATCCTCAAAACTTCACTATCTAATGTTTTTTATTTGATAAGTTTTTAAAAGATAAATATTTTGAAGCATTTTTGGATTCGTTTTGATATATTCATGAAATTCTAAACATGAATATTTTATATTGACTTTAACTGTCAAAATTGCTTTTTAATGTTAATGTTAATGTTAATGGTCTGCACCATACAGCGTTTCTTCGCCAGAGGTGGTTTATTATAAATTTACAAAAATGTGTATAAAATTTGTACATATTTATTTATAACCAATGTTTGATAGCACCGATCAGTTAACCTATTTGCCAACCCTAACGGTTACGGAGCAAAACTTAACTGATTTCAAAATTGATTATTACATTTATTTTCTTGAAGTTTTAAAATATTCAATTAATCTCTTTTTTATGGTATCTGTGCTCACATTAAAATCAACTAAATATATATCACAATTGGGAATCTTTTTATCAGAAAATTCATTAAATGTATCAAGCATAAAATTCATTGGCTGATATTTTCTATAATTACACTTTTCCAATGGTACTATTAATAGATTATTATTGCGAGTTTGGTAATGAGGTAGACGAAATACGATATATTTCAGTAAATGACTAGATGATATTTCACCAATGATCAATTTGTGAATAAAAATCACTTGGGCCACCATTCTACGTTCTTCCAAAGTTATCAACTGAAGCAGCATCAGCCTATCTTCATACTTTGGTAGGTGAAACCTATATGGCCATTTTAATTTTCGAAGAGCATAAAGTAAAAATTGTTTCTGGATTGATTCGATTCTTCTGGTCTGACCCTTCATGTAGGGGTTCCAAACTTGTGAACCATATTCAAGTATTGGTAATACATATGTGTAAAAGAGTAATCGAATGGTCGGAATCGTTATATGACTTTCTGACACTTCGATTATATTCAGTCCGCTTAATCAAAAATTCTTTGTTTGCCTCCGTTGACCATTTTCTCCTGGATCGCAATTTATTCAGCCTGTTTTTCAAATTAATAAGTTGTGGAGTGAACCATTTAGGGTGTGTTGAAGATTTGAGCGTCTTAACCTGAACATGTTTCTTGATAACTGCATTAATCAGTTCATAAAACTTGTTTATTTTATCATTAAAGGCTATTTTTGAGATTTGAAGTGTGGCATTCCAATCTATGCATGTAAGCGATTCATTGATATCTGCATAGTTTGTTGATTGAAAGTCAAGGAATGTTTTGACATTTTCAACTCCATCATTTTTCTTAATGCATTTTAATATTGTTAGTTCAATGGCTGGGTGGTGGACTTCAATTTTCAATAATTGATCAATACATACATCACATTTTATTAAATTGGTGTCGTTTGTCCAAGCTAAATCCAACAGTCGGTTGTTTATATTGAAATTTTTATTGATTTGATGTAAGCCAAGCTCATGGCACGAATCAACAATTGTGATTTCCTTCCTGGTGGTAGCATTTAATGGGAAAGCGATTTGTGGATCATCAACATCATCAGTTAGCCACAATAGATCGCTTAGGTTGAAGTCACCAGAATTTATAATTGTATCACTCGCTTTGGCTGTAGATGTGAATGATTTTATTGCATCCATATTTGCTTGGTATACTGCCAACGGTGAGTCTGGTCTGATGTATGATTCTATTAAGAATAAATTAAAATCGCCAAGGTTCACCTGAACGCAAATTAATTCTGTACCAAATGCTTCACCATTTCCTATTACGTGAGAATTTAATGATTCATGAACCGCAATTAGAACACCGCCACCATTTTTCTTCTTTTTTGATTGATTACTCTCAGTAAGGCTCGACCTATCACATCTGTATACATTAAAATCATTCGGGAATACATTTGATGATGGAATTGTATCATCAAGGTTAGTTTCACATAACATGTAAACCTTAAAAGGAGAAATTAATATATTAGCAAAAAATTCTGGTAATTTGGTACGAAGCCCATTAACATTGTGGCAATAAATCTTATTGAAACTGTCTAGGCCACTGCAATATGAACTCTTAGCTGTTAATTTTGTTGTTGGTTTTGCGGTATCTTTCTGGATTTCATTCACTTGCATCTGAAGTGAATTTATTTTATCTATAAATATGTCAATTGTTGAATCATTGATCGGCACCTTATCTAAATTTTTCATTTCTAGTAGCATCATATATTCCAAAACCTCAATTGCATCTGTTTTGTTGTTTATTGAGTAAACTGGTGGTGAAATCGTTGTCTTTGATATGTTGGATGATATTGTTGTTGTCACTGGTTCTGGATTGGTGGTTGAAGTGGTTATTGAAAATGCTGTTGAAATTGTTGCTGGTATTGTGGCTGGAATTGCGGCCGAATGAACTGGTCGGTGTTCATATAATGATAGTTCATTCCAAACTTGCGATCCGTATTCAATTATTGGTAATACAAAGGTATAAAAGAGCAATCGGATAGTCCACGGATCCTTGAAATCACGACCAAATCTTTTAATCCAAGCTAGTCTTGATTTGGCTTTTGCTATGATGTATTCAATGTGTGATTTGAAATTGAGTTGATTATCAAGAATGACTCCCAAGTCTTTGATTTCATTGACTCTCTGGATGACTTCATTTCCAATGATATGGTTATGATTAATTGTTGTACCCATTCGGTGAAACCTCATAATTTTGGTCTTTTTAACATTCAATCTAATATCGTTACTACTGAAAAAGCCAGAAATGTTTTCCAAGTCGTTTTGTAATATCAAGCAATCGTTTTCAGATTCAATATGTTTGGATAGTGTCTAACATCATCTGCAAATGAAAGTAATGTAGAATTTTCAACATAATATGGTAATTCAATGATGAATAATAAAAACAATGTTGCACCAATTGGGTAGCCTTGACCTGTACCAGAAGTAACGTCAATCGGGTTACTACAGTTGATAACCTTAAAAGAACGAAGAACAGTGGCTCAAGTAGTTTTTATTCATAAATTGATCAGTCATATATCATGTATCTTAGTCATTTATTAGAAAATATCAACTTTCGTTTGCCACACTACCAAACACGCAGTAGTAATCTATTAACAGCACCATTCGAAAAATGCAACTTTAAAAAATACCAACCAGTGAATTTTATGCTTGATACATTCAACGAATTTTCTCACAATATTCCCAATTGTGATACATCGACCATTCCATACCAAATCGATCAAAATTCACATGTCGATCAAATCTCGGATTTGAAAAATTTATATATAATTCGATTAGTTTAGGTCCAACTAAGAAAAATCCGGGGTCGATTGGTCGAAATTTTCAATTTTTTGCAAAAGTAAGGGTAAATTTTGACTATCGATATCTCAACCATTTCGAAAGGTAAAAAAACCGCACGGATCTCGTTTGAAAGGTAAAAGGCCGACCCCGGATTTTTCTTAGTTGGACCTAAACTTATCGAACCATATATAAATTTTTCAAATGCGAGATGGTCCATGTGAATTTTAATCGATCTGGTATGGAGTGGTCGACATATGTAATTGATTTCAATGTGAGCACAGATAACATAAAAAAGCGATTGATTGAATATTTTAAAAGTACAAGTAAATGAATGTCATAAGCAATAAGATGAAAAACCTATGAACGAGGTGCTTCCAGTTCACATTCATCGTATTATGGCATGGACAAATTGTTGAATTATTTGAGGACTCTGGAACGACTATAAATATTTCACAAGCGCCACGTAAAATTTTAAATCAGTCATTTTGTGGGCAGGATCTATTAGTGCGTTCAGAGGTTTTTCATCTTATATCAGTAGTTTTGTAAGGTCAATTTGTAAAAAACAATTAAAAATAACAATTTTTTGAGATATATCATCAAATTCTGTTCAACTCCATCGTCCGAAGTGTAAATTTTGAGTACCTTTGAAGTAAATACTGCGAAGATATGACAAAATGAGCCAAAAGATAAATTTTGAAATTTTGGGTTTGTTGAAAGTGTTCGAAAATGTTTCAGTTTTTTCGGTGTGGTGACCAAACCCGATTATAGTTTTCTTTCATACTAACAAGTAAAGGTCCCCACTTGACGCAAAAACTTTAATATATCGCATACCTATAGGGTTTGAAAATTAATAATTTTGGGAACACGAATTTTTCCCCGAACTCGTTCGCGAAGGGGAGCCATGGCGAAGTTTTTCAGAATGATGAGAGGATCAACAATTGATGGGGGTCCCCCGGGGACCTTTTGGGGGGAGTTTATTATACTCCGTATTAGCGGAGTTATGGAGTTTGGAAAAAAATCGACACCCTTACACTCTCCCCCTGCTAAATTTCTTATGAGTAACGATATTCGGCCATTCTCGACAGTTTTGAACTGCCCCCAAAAAATAATGTCATGCATCATAAAAAAAAATCGGATCCTGAAAAAAAGAAATACCAAACCCAATTTTCAGGGGGACATCCCCCTTTCTGGGAAAACGTACAAAAAAATTTATTTTGACGACGGGCAAAGTGACAAAAGCAAATTTGTTCGGTATTATTTGCGGATGTTTCCTATTTAATTTGAGACATATTGATATAGCCGTTCCAGAGAAATGTGCATTCAAGTGCACGTTAGTCGGGTTTTCAGAAATTTTTCCACAAAAACTGATTTTCACATTTTTGACTCTCCTGGTCGTATTTTCCAATTCATACAACTTGCGTCGTTTGAAAGATATTCAAGTCTTCTTAATTTTTTACATATTTGAACAATGCACAAAATGAATCCCTATGCCCAAGGCTCGTATCTTTTTTGAGCAAAATACAGGACAATTTGGCTAAAATTGGTCATTTTACAGGATGCCAAGATCAAAATACAGGTTTTTTTACAGGACACTCAAAATACACTTAATTTCTTTAAAAAATGACTTAATTTTAGATAGAATGGACTTTGAAATTCCACGCACAAGTAGCCCTTTTTGATTTGAGTGAAAACCCCTTTTCAACTTTTTCTGAGCTGTGGACCTTTTTTTTTAGGTCCTCAATTTTTTCTCAGACTCGGTTTACACTAGATAGAATTGACTTTTTTCGTTACCCCCCAAGAAATTTTTTAACTAACCCCCCCCCTGAAGACCACATACTTGAGAACCTATGTCATCAATCCTCAAAACTTCACTATCTAATGTTTTTTATTTGATAAGTTTTTAAAAGATAAATATTTTGAAGCATTTTTGGATTCGTTTTGATATATTCATGAAATTCTAAACATGAATATTTTATATTGACTTTAACTGTCAAAATTGCTTTTTAATGTTAATGTTAATGTTAATGGTCTGCACCATACAGCGTTTCTTCGCCAGAGGTGGTTTATTATAAATTTACAAAAATGTGTATAAAATTTGTACATATTTATTTATAACCAATGTTTGATAGCACCGATCAGTTAACCTATTTGCCAACCCTAACGGTTACGGAGCAAAACTTAACTGATTTCAAAATTGATTATTACATTTATTTTCTTGAAGTTTTAAAATATTCAATTAATCTCTTTTTTATGGTATCTGTGCTCACATTAAAATCAACTAAATATATATCACAATTGGGAATCTTTTTATCAGAAAATTCATTAAATGTATCAAGCATAAAATTCATTGGCTGATATTTTCTATAATTACACTTTTCCAATGGTACTATTAATAGATTATTATTGCGAGTTTGGTAATGAGGTAGACGAAATACGATATATTTCAGTAAATGACTAGATGATATTTCACCAATGATCAATTTGTGAATAAAAATCACTTGGGCCACCATTCTACGTTCTTCCAAAGTTATCAACTGAAGCAGCATCAGCCTATCTTCATACTTTGGTAGGTGAAACCTATATGGCCATTTTAATTTTCGAAGAGCATAAAGTAAAAATTGTTTCTGGATTGATTCGATTCTTCTGGTCTGACCCTTCATGTAGGGGTTCCAAACTTGTGAACCATATTCAAGTATTGGTAATACATATGTGTAAAAGAGTAATCGAATGGTCGGAATCGTTATATGACTTTCTGACACTTCGATTATATTCAGTCCGCTTAATCAAAAATTCTTTGTTTGCCTCCGTTGACCATTTTCTCCTGGATCGCAATTTATTCAGCCTGTTTTTCAAATTAATAAGTTGTGGAGTGAACCATTTAGGGTGTGTTGAAGATTTGAGCGTCTTAACCTGAACATGTTTCTTGATAACTGCATTAATCAGTTCATAAAACTTGTTTATTTTATCATTAAAGGCTATTTTTGAGATTTGAAGTGTGGCATTCCAATCTATGCATGTAAGCGATTCATTGATATCTGCATAGTTTGTTGATTGAAAGTCAAGGAATGTTTTGACATTTTCAACTCCATCATTTTTCTTAATGCATTTTAATATTGTTAGTTCAATGGCTGGGTGGTGGACTTCAATTTTCAATAATTGATCAATACATACATCACATTTTATTAAATTGGTGTCGTTTGTCCAAGCTAAATCCAACAGTCGGTTGTTTATATTGAAATTTTTATTGATTTGATGTAAGCCAAGCTCATGGCACGAATCAACAATTGTGATTTCCTTCCTGGTGGTAGCATTTAATGGGAAAGCGATTTGTGGATCATCAACATCATCAGTTAGCCACAATAGATCGCTTAGGTTGAAGTCACCAGAATTTATAATTGTATCACTCGCTTTGGCTGTAGATGTGAATGATTTTATTGCATCCATATTTGCTTGGTATACTGCCAACGGTGAGTCTGGTCTGATGTATGATTCTATTAAGAATAAATTAAAATCGCCAAGGTTCACCTGAACGCAAATTAATTCTGTACCAAATGCTTCACCATTTCCTATTACGTGAGAATTTAATGATTCATGAACCGCAATTAGAACACCGCCACCATTTTTCTTCTTTTTTGATTGATTACTCTCAGTAAGGCTCGACCTATCACATCTGTATACATTAAAATCATTCGGGAATACATTTGATGATGGAATTGTATCATCAAGGTTAGTTTCACATAACATGTAAACCTTAAAAGGAGAAATTAATATATTAGCAAAAAATTCTGGTAATTTGGTACGAAGCCCATTAACATTGTGGCAATAAATCTTATTGAAACTGTCTAGGCCACTGCAATATGAACTCTTAGCTGTTAATTTTGTTGTTGGTTTTGCGGTATCTTTCTGGATTTCATTCACTTGCATCTGAAGTGAATTTATTTTATCTATAAATATGTCAATTGTTGAATCATTGATCGGCACCTTATCTAAATTTTTCATTTCTAGTAGCATCATATATTCCAAAACCTCAATTGCATCTGTTTTGTTGTTTATTGAGTAAACTGGTGGTGAAATCGTTGTCTTTGATATGTTGGATGATATTGTTGTTGTCACTGGTTCTGGATTGGTGGTTGAAGTGGTTATTGAAAATGCTGTTGAAATTGTTGCTGGTATTGTGGCTGGAATTGCGGCCGAATGAACTGGTCGGTGTTCATATAATGATAGGGAAAATTTTGATGATCTTGATAATTGTGTCTAAATATCGGCGTATATGGTACATAATGATTTGAACGATTGAAACGGTTTATATTTCGATAATTATTCTGCTTGTGAAAATTATTATTATGGTGAAAACGGTTATAGTTTCGGTAGTTATTGAAATTTCGATGGTCAAATCGAGTACCATTATTTTGATTTGGCTTTTTATTTGTTAACTGTTTATTCGTATTCTGAGCTCTTTTATTGTTTTGATTTTTTTTTGAAAATCTTGAAACTTGTGTACTTTTTTATTTTATTCTTTTGACTCAGTTTGCTGACATGGAATAGATCGGAATCGAGTTCTGTACCATTTTTTATGCGTTTTACAATGTCTTCAGTTGTTGTTTTTTCATCGAATTTTGAGACATGAACTTTCGGCGTTTTAATAGTCAATTTAGTCTTTTCATATGTCCAAGTTTTGTTTAATCCAGAAAATACTCATTCTACTGATGCAATTGTTCCTGGCAAACATAGAACGTATTCAACCATGGTTGAAATGCATTTCAGCCATTTTCAAAATTGTTAAACATTTCAGTTCAACGTTTCACAGTCGAAACTTTGTCTTCTTTCTATTGTTCAATTGTGTCATCCGTGCAATGGTTCTTAACGTACATAAATTGTGCGTGCAATTTCGTTGCATTGTTATAAGCATCGTACAAATTGCCCGCTCTCAATCACGCTTTCAAATTTTTTTCACGTTGTAGGATTTTTCATTGGTATTCAAAAATACTCAGTGGCTTAAGTTGAGTGGTCCATAAATCTAAGTACGCCATGCATCGGCTGTAAAATCAACAATGGCAACACTTGTCACATTCAAGCTTCACTGACAGAGGTTAAACATTTAAAAAAAATCAGATGAGTGATTTGAATTGTTAAGTTATTTCTGCTTCTGAAATTTTCAATTAAATTTGATCAATTTTGAAAATACAGGACAAATACAGGACATAACAGGTTTTTTTGTCAATATACAGAACACAGGTTTTGGGTCGAAAATACAGGACGGATACGAGCCTTACCTATGCCCAAAAATCATGGAATGTGAACAGTTGTGAAAATGTACGAAATTCTTAAAAAATCGAATTGTGATATGAATATATCTCAAGAAAGGAGTCTCAAATCGCAAATTGAGACATAAACATTTATTTTATTGCGTGACAGGATGCTTTGTGTTGAAAATTAACGCAATAGCAGTAGACATTTCGTTCTGACAAGCACTTAAGTGCACATACCGTGCCCAAATACAGTACATTGTATGAAAAAAGAACATTTCTCTTGACTAGATGATTTTAATTGGTCAAAAGAAAAAAAATTGGTAAAAATACCAAAAAGTATAACCTTTCACAAGACTTCAAATTTTGCACAGATAATTTTCTTGACATAACAAAACGTTCAAATTCATCGAGAACACTCAACTCGAAATTCGAGGTACCAGTTTTTGGAAGCAGCTCGAGGTTAGATCCAAAAAATATGTCGTAACTTGGCCCTCAAGTTGAAATTCGGACCCAAATATTCGATTTCAACAAGGATGGGGGAAAAAATTCGGTTAGAAGGGGGAAGTGAAATTACTTCGAATTCGAATATTTTATTGGCCAATCGCTTTCTTTTTTGTGTTAAAATCAGCAAATCAATTATTTCTAGCATAACTCCACTGTTTTCTAATCAATTTAATACTAATTTTCTGTGGTTGGTTGCAAATTTATCGAGTATATCGCGTAACATCTTATTCTGATTTTGTTGGACAAGAAGTGAGTCGTTAAATTTCCCTACCTTGCTGAGTTCAATGAACTGTTGAAAGTAGTGGAATTGGTTTTTGTCATTCCGTCGACTGATACAACAATTGAGTGAGTATTTTCTCATATAAATGATATGTGAACACCAGTAAATGGTAAATTGAAAATGGAAAACTTTCGAGCGCGATTTTGATGGTCAAATTCAACTGAATGGAAACATGTTCAAATTTTTATGCGAAAATCAAAGGTGATATTACATTTCTATGACAAATTTTTGGGAATCGAAAATATATGGTTAGTCTAATTTGTTTCCAAATCGTTTTATACAATTTTTGAGAAAATTTGAATTTCGTCCAGATTTTCAAGTCAGAATTTCGAAGCTCACCGCCTGGATTAGAAAAAAAATCACCCGGATCACTGCGAAAAACAACTGCAATGCTTAGTTAAGCCGTTCAGAAGATTGCCTGTGGACAACTTATTAAGAACGAGGATAATTCTTTATTTCTTCATACCAAATTGCTATGGTTTAAATGGTGATAAAATCGAAAAAGAAGGTAAATCAAAGATTTTACTTTTTGACAGTTTTTTCATTAGAATGTACCAAGTTGTACCAAAAAGGTGAAAAAATCGTCAAATTTGGCCAACTTTAGAACTCAATTCTCACGATTTGATCACCATAAAAACCATAGCAATTATGAAGAAATAAATTTTCGCTCTTAATTAGTTGTCCACAGGGTGTACAATGTACACTATACATGCATACATACAATCTTTTATATTATTAATTACACTGCATGGCTTTTATAAGGACGATTCTGAATAACAGCTAAAATATTATATGAAACGATTTACAGAGTTTCTTTACAATTTTTTAATACCAAATTAGTAATATTTTTAATTTTCATTTATATTTTTTTTTATTTTTCGGTTTTATTTTGGCTTCCTGTTTGGAAATTCCTGTTTGCGCTTTGCTAAACATGCAGTTGCTATTGAATTAATTGTTCACCACATTCGTGATACAATTTTGCAGCCAAAAAGGTACCTTCAAAACTAGTCATGTAACATATTTGTATACGAGATATTTATTTTGAAATATGAATTTTTTTTTGCATGTGAATGAATAAACTTACACTGCCATCGAAATGCTTTTGTTTACTTTATTTGGACATCTCATCATTAATTATAATTAATAACAACAATCATATGATGTTATTTGAAATTAAATTTATATTTTTCGCACTTTTGCATAAAAATCCTGGGATCTCACGTCATACTCATACAGATATGTTAATGTTAATAATAGCATCATATTAACATGTTATTCACGAAGATGGGCAGTTCTCCCAGTGGCGCACCAAAAAATACACTTTTGAGTGCAACACTTCAGGGTGTTTCAGAAGTACAGATATTTTTTCCACAGATTCTCGACATCAAGCTGAGAAATATATCCCATGGGCGCAAATGCAAATGAACCATTTTTTTTGTATTTTGAAATTTTTTTTCGATAAAAAAGTGTTCACTTTTGAGGCCTTCCTGGCCATATCGTTTTTTAGAATTGTGTGGAACTGGTTTAATTTGGAAGATATTGAAGCCAACTCGGCCTTTACTAAAACATATGAGGCAAAAAATTTGATTTTCATAGAGAAAATTCAGAAAATAGAAAACAAATATTAATTGTATTTTTACTCGAAAAAATGTAATTAACCCCATTTTTTTTTTCAAAATCCAAAAATGTAAATAATTTTTTACCAACATGCAAATTTTGAGCACCCAAGCTCATATTTTTGTTATGAAAATTTAGACTTTACGAAGATTCCTCAGTGAAATCTGATTTTTTTTAAAATTGCATCTTCATTTTCAATGCCATAACCTCAAACACTGAGAATATTGCTTTGATGTATACAGCAAAGTGGAGCTCTACTCAATGCCAACAATTTCGATGGAGACACTTACCCAAAAAGACTGCATTTGTACCTCAAAATTGACGAACAAAAATCATTTTTTAACTTTTCGACTTAAAATAAATGACATTTTCCCATGGGTTTCATGGGATATATTTCTCGGCTTGATGTCGAGAATCTGTGGAAAAAATATCTGTACTTAATTCTTAAACACCCTGTATATACGCGTATTTTTGGACTATGTATTGCCGACCAAAGTCATTCGTGAAATATGCGTTGGCTTGTAGCTTTGGACCAAACTAGACGAAAGCCGTCGTCAAAATGAATTTTTGTAGAACCAAAAAACAAATTCGCATACGTTTTCCCGGAAAGGGGGGTGTTCCCCTGAAAATTGGGTTTGGTTTGCATGTATGTGTATTAGACCATTTCATTTTTTCTGTGATGTCAAATCTCATATGGGCTCATAGCTGGATGGTTTCAGCGGGTCAACAAACGAAGTTCTACGTTTTCAAAACATTCAAAATATCCCGGGAAATGGTCGCACAAATCGCATTTTTCCATGGCACTTTTGACCTTGTCGACACATTCTATCTTATAGCTCCTAAACCTTAATGCCCACAATGTTGCTACTATGGGGACATATGTCGCCCCTGAGCCTATATGAGATTTGACATCACAGAAAAAATGAATTGGTCTAATGTGTATGTGTTTGTGTGACTTCTCTCGATCTCTATGACTTTAATTTTTTGGGGTCTAGGGGGCAGTTCAAAACCGTCGAGGACAGCAAAGTTCCCTTACTCATAAGAAATAAGGCAGGGGGCAATTTTTTTCAAAATTACATATCTCCGCTAATACACATTATAGAAAATCCGCAGAACGAATGAACGAAATTGATGAATTTTTATGAACAAACGTTCGCAAAATGTCTTGTCCGTTGACAGCTCTAAGCTCAGGCATCACAAAAACTAATTCAATAGCTCCGCTAATACACAAGTTAGATACCGCAAATGAAAGGTATTGAGCTAAGCTTTAAATTAGTTCTTGTAATGAAAGAAATCTATAATCGATTTTGGTCACCACATTGAAAAAACCGAAAAATCGGAAATCGATTTTTTTGGTCTTTCGTCATTTTGACCCCCGTAACCATTTTCAAAAATTCTGGAAAACTACACTTTGGTAGTACACCTCAATACCTATCCAACAAGGGTTCAACCATCAAAATCGGATGAACCGTTCCCAAGTTGTAGAAGTTTTACTTTTCCGCACATGAAATGTGCTCAGGAAAAGTATTGGTTTTGCCTCAACTCCACATTGCTTGAGTAAATGAACTCCGATCGGGCTCAAATTTTTACCAGAGTCTCAGTTCACCATGAGAATAAAACTTGATTTTCACTTTTTTTATTTGGATACTCAATTCTGGTACCTCCGGTGCAAAATGGCGTCGTCGTCGTCGTCGTCGTCTGTGTATGTATGTTAACACGATAACTCTCGAACGGAGTCTCAAATCCTAAAGTGTCAAAAGCAAATTTGTTCAGAACTATTACCAGATGTTCCCCATTGAATTTGATCCATATCGGTGTAGCCGTTCCAGAGATATGTGCATTCAAGTGCATGTGAGTCTGGTTTTCAGTACATTTTTACACAAAAACTGATTTTCACGTTTTCGACACTCCTGACCGTATTTTCCAATGAAAATTCATGCAGTTTGCATCATTTGAAAGGTATTTAAGTCCGCTTGAAGTTTTACATATTCATAAAATGCACAAAATGTATCTTCATGCCGAAAAATCATGGGATATGAATACGTGTGAAAATGAACGAAATTCTTAGAAAATGCAAGTTTGATATGAATATATCTCAAGAAAGGAGTCTCAAATCGCAAAGTGAAGATGGCCAATTTGTTTTATTGTGTCAAAGAATGTTTTGTGTTTTGAACATTTTGCCCATTTTCATGGCAGAACCAATACTTTCTCTCCTGACTGGTCGATGAATGAAATTGTTCAGGAGAAAAATCAAATTCCATATCAATGTAGGGTTGGGCATATGTGAGATAGCTATTTCGCTATATATTTCTTTCAAAATAAATAGGTATAGCGCGCTATACTATTTTCATGAATTTTTGAAAATAGCGCTATTAAAAAATAGCTATTCATTTCAAAAATAGCTATTTTCTACGAAATTGGCAATTTTCGAATATGTAATTTAAGTTTTAATTTTCGAAGTTGGCATTTTCGAAGTTTTAATTTTCGAAGTTTTAATTTTCGAAGTTTTAATTTTCGAAGTTTTAATTTTCGAAGTTTTAATTTTCGAAGATTTAATTTTCGAAAATTATATGTTCGAACTTGTGATATTCGAAGATGAAATTTATGTGAAAAAATGTTTGTTCGTTCGTTCGTAGGTTATTTCCTTCGAACGAACGAACGTCCGTGCACAGCTATGCTAACAAATTGAAAAAGATTAAATAAACGATTTTGCCGAAACTCTTAAACATCACAATCCAATGCGTAACAGCAAAAATACAAGATTCAATATTAACAGGTCATTTGATTTTTCATATTAAAAACATTATTAACCTTAAACCTGTCCTCTCAGATCTCATCATATTTCTGTCCTCTCGGGCACGGGTAGTATGTTTTGTATGAAAAATTGCAATATTTCAAAAATTACTTCACCGAAAGCAATGATATGTATGTGTGCGTCAGACTCGCAGCTATATTCCATATCCTGTGCTGACAAAATTGAAGATTTCATAGTGGTTTATTATAAATTTACAAAAATGTGTATAAAATTTGTACAAATTTATTTATAACCTATGTTTGATAGCACCGATCAGTTAACCTATTTGCCAACCCTAGCGGTTACGGAGCAAAACGCTGCGATTAACTGATTTCAAAATTGATTATTACATTTATTCTGGCGAAAAAACGCTGTATGGTGCAGACCATTAACATTCGCGATAATCGCGTTTAAAGATTCAAAAGTCGATTTCTATATCAAAAGTAACTTTTTTCAAAAATGTTAACAACCCAAAATAAAGGAGGCCTCAATACCTTTCAAACGAGGTCTGAGCGGTTTTTTTACCTTTCGAAATGGTTGAGATATCGATCGTCGAAATGTACCCTTACTTTTGCAAAAAGTTGAAAATTTCGACCAACCGACCCCGGATTTTCCTTAGTTAAACCTAAACTTATCGAACCATATATAAATTTTTCAAATCCGAGATGGTCCATGTGAATTTTGATCGATCGGGTATGGAATGGTCGATATATGACAAAAACAAATGTCGACCGACCTCCTTCTAAGAAATAGGGTGGGAGTGAAATTTTTAAAACATTTTGACCTTCCTTTTCCTGAGCCCATATCTTAGCAACTATTGAAGATGGAAAAGTGCTTTGTGGAACAAATTTGTAGCAGGCGTCAAGCCCTCTCTAACAGTGTATGGAATATTGATATCTATCCAGGAATTGACCAGATATTGATATTTGAACAAAACAAATTCGTTTTTTCGATATTTTCGGTCGAATGGTAAGAGACATTTGAAATGAAAAGATTTGATAAAAAAACTTTTAGAACTCGACAAAATCAACAACATTATAGAACATTGTTGCTAGCTCCCCCAAGCTATCCGCACCGACATAAGAGTCTTTAAAATATCAAGCGTCAGTAAAGTAATAATACCATTTGAAAAATGTAATTACAAGAAACACCAACCAATGAATTTTATGCTTGATACATTCAATGAATTTTCTGATAAAAAGATCCTCAATTATGATCAATATCTGGTTGATTTCAATGTGAGCACAGATACCATAAAAAAGCGTTTGATTGAATATTTTAAATTTTTAAGAAGAGAAATGTGATAATAATCAATTTTGCAATCAGTTAATCGCAGCATTTTACTCCGTAACCGTAAGGGTCGGTAAATAGATTTACTGATCGGTGCTAGCAGACATTGATTATAAAAGAATTTGTATATTATGTATATATAATTTTTTTCTTTTTTTTATATAAATTTATTAATATACCACCTCTGGCGAAGAAACGCTGTACGGTGCAGACCATTAACATTAAAAGAAAAACATTAACATTAAAAAGTGAAGGTGTGCCTGAAAAATATCACCATATGGTTACATATTTACATTTTTATTTCAAATTACATATCGGCTCGGGCACTGAGTGCCCAGGTGACAGGTCTAAGGTTAATGATAGTCAGCACGGATTCATAAAGGGAAGATCAACAATAACGAATCTGGTTGAATTTGCTTCATCAACATTGAAAAACTTGTCGACGAATACTCAAACTGATGCAATCTACATTTATCTAGCGAAGGCTTTTGATTCGGTAAATACTGATCTATTGATCCACGAACTTAATGTTATGGGATTGAGCCACGAGATTCTAAGATGGATTGAATCCTATTTGAATGGCAGAAAGGAAATAGTAAAAATCGATAATATGACGTCAATCCCAATTGACGTTACCTCTGGTACAGGTCAGGGCTACCCAATTACAGAGGCGTGAAAAAGGGCTTGGGAGGGGATAAATTCGGCAAAAAATGAAAATTTTGTATGGGGACCCCCATTGGGGATGCTCGTAGGGGGGTGTGGAGGGCAGAAATAAAATCCAAGGACAAAATAATGGTTAGTTGGTCAAACATTTGGAAGTGATCGGAGAGCCCCCAGTGGTTGAAAAATGGGTTGGTAGTTTTTGACCACGATGGGGGGGAGTTCTACACAAGCGATTTCGAGGGACATACGGGTCGGGGGGGGGGGAAATTACAAATATGCATTCCTGCGTAGTTTTGCACGTAGAATTCGAATTTGATATTTTTGGGGCCCCTCCCCCATCGGTTTAGGGGGGAGACTCCCCGACTTCACAGGGGGGTCGGGGGGGGGTGAAAAGCGGGTCCCCCAATTTTTTTTTCTCGTCATTCTGAACAACTTTGGCATACATCATTTTTACAAAAAGGCGTAGAGACTTTTTCCATATTAATTTGATGGCATGAGAATATGACAGTTTATCGACATATTTGGCGTGACGTTCGATTGATGTTCTGTGTCATAAAAAAGAGCATACACACAATTTGTACGCCAAAATGTCATTGTGTATTGTTCAAATAAGAGCGTACGCATGTATTTTGTATTTCAAATAAAAGTATCTTTGTTAGCAATAGTGTGCTACGTTGGAAAACAACACATAATGTTTAATGTTAATGGTCTGCACCGTACAGCGTTTCTTCGCCAGAGGTGGTTTATTAATAAATTTATATAAAAAAAGAAAAAAAAAATTATATATACATAATGTACAAACTCTTTTATAATCAATGTCTGCTAGCACCGATCAGTAAATCCATTTACCAACCCTAACGGTTACGGAGTAAAATGCTGTGATTAACTGATTGCAAAATTGATTATTATCACATTTCTCTTCTTAAAGTTTTAAAATATTCAATCAAACGCTTTTTTATGGTATCTGTGCTCACATTGAAATCAACCAGATATTGATCATAATTGAGGATCTTTTTATCAGAAAATTCATTGAATGTATCAAGCATAAAATTCATTGGTTGGTGTTTCTTGTAATTACATTTTTCAAATGGTATTATTAATAGATTACTACTGCGTGTTTGGTAATGTGGTAAACGGAAATTGATATTTTCTAATAAATGACTAGATGATATTTCACCACAGATCAATTTGTGAATAAAAACTACTTGAGCAACTGTTCTCCGCTCTTTCAAGGTGATCAGATGTAGTAACATTAGCCTATTTTCATACTTTGGTAGGTGGAATCTATCCGGCCATTTTAATTTCCGTAGAGCATAAAGTAAGAATTGTTTCTGGATTGATTCTATTCTTTTGGTCTGTCCTTTCATGTATGGGTTCCAAACTTGCGATCCGTATTCAATTATTGGTAATACAAAGGTATAAAAGAGCAATCGGATAGTCCACGGATCCTTGAAATCACGACCAAATCTTTTAATCCAAGCTAGTCTTGATTTGGCTTTTGCTATGATGTATTCAATGTGTGATTTGAAATTGAGTTGATTATCATGAATGACTCCCAAGTCTTTGATTTCATTGACTCTCTGGATGACTTCATTTCCAATGATATAGTTATGATTAATTGTTGTACCCATTCGGTGAAACCTCATAATTTTGGTCTTTTTAACATTCAATCTAAGATCGTTACTACCGAAAAAGCCAGAAATGTTTTCCAAGTCGTTTTGTAATATCAAGCAATCGTTTTCAGATTCAATATGTTTGGATAGTCTAACATCATCTGCAAATGAAAGTAATGTAGAATTTTCAACATAATATGGTAATTCAATGATGAATAATAAAAACAATGTTGCACCAATTGGGTAGCCTTGACCTGTACCAGAAGTAACGTCAATCGGGATTGATTTCGTATTACCGATTTTGACTATTTGTTTCCTACCATTAAGATATGATTCAATCCATCTTAGAATCTCATGCATCAAACCCATAACGTTGAGTTTGTGGATCAGTAGATCAATATTTACCGAATCAAATGCCTTTGCTAGATCAATGTAGATTGCATCCGTTTGAGTGTTCATCGATAAGTTGTTCAATGTGGATGAAGCAAATTCGACTAGATTCGTGATTGTTGATCTTCCCTTTATGAATCCGTGCTGGCTTTCATTAATGATGTTTTTAATGTAAAAATTCAAATGGCATGTTAATATTGAATCTAGTAACTTTGCTATTACGCATTGGAGAGCCACACCTCTGTAATTACTAATGTCATTTCTTGATCCACTTTTGAATATCGGTCTCACAAACGATGTTTTCCAACATTGAGGTACTTGCGCCGTTTTCATGGATTCACTGAGGATTAGCGTAATTGGTTTCACTAATGTTTCTAGACAATTTTTTATGAATAGGTTTGGAATTCCATCCGGGCCTGAAACCAAGTTATTTGGTAGGTTGTTGATTGCTTGCGTCACTGTTTCTTCAGTTATATCCACTTTTGGAATGTTACTGCATATATTAATCAATTCATTTCTATGTTTGTTGTTGGATTCAAACTTATGAACTGCTTCTGGATTATATCTAGAGTAAGCAGTAGAGAAGAATTGAGCAAATAAATTCGCGGTTTCTGATTCGTTGTTGGATTTCTGGTCATTAAACTCCATGACATTCGGTAATTTGTCGTTGCATTTGTTCAAGTATTTTACATGTTTGTAAAAGTTTAATGGATCATCGGTTATCATTTGTTCCATCTCAATTGTATAATCGTTATAGGCCTTTCTGACACTTCGATTATATTCAGTTCGCTTCATCGAAAATTCCATGTTTGCCTCTGTTGACCATTTTCTCTTAGACCGTAATTTATTCAGTCTATTTTTCAAATTAATAAGTTGTGGGTTGAACCATTTGGGGTGTGATGATGATTTATGCGCTTTGGTCTGAACATGTTTCTTGATAACTGAATCAATTTCTTCATAAAACTTATCTACTTTATCATTAAATGGTATCTTTGAAAGTTGAAGTAAAGCATTCCACTCTATGCATGCAAGTGATTCATTGATGTTTGCATAGTTGGCTGATTGAAAATCAAGGAATGTATTGGCATCTTCAATTCAATCATTGGTCTTGATGTATTTTAGAATTGTCAGCTGAGTGGCTGGGTGGTGACACTCAATTTTCAATAATTGATCAATACATACATCACATTTTATCAAGTCGGTGTCGTTTGTCCAAACCAAATCCAATAGTCGGTTGTTTGTATTGTAATATTTATTGATTTGATGTAGTCCAAGTTCGTGACACGAATCAATAATTGTGGTTTGCTCTTTGCTGGTTGCATTTAGAGGGAAAGCAATTTGCGGATTGTCTACGTCATCAGTCAGCCATGATAAATCTCTCAAGTTAAAGTCACCAGAATGTATAATTGTATCATTTGCTTTAGCTGTAGATGTAAATGATTTCATTGCATTCATATTTGCTTGGTAGACTGCCAATGGTGAGCCTGGTCTGATGTATGATTCTAATAATAATAAATTAAAATCTCCAAGGTTCACCTGAACGCAAATTAATTCTGTACCAAATGCTTCACCATTTCCTATTAGGTTAGAATTTAATGATTCATGAATTGCAATCAAAACTCCACCGCCACTTTTCTTCTTTTTTGATTGATTACTCTCAGTAAGGGTCGACCTATCACATCTGTATACATTAAAATCATTCGGGAATACATTTGATGATGGAATTGTGTCATCAAGGTTAGTTTCACATAACATGTAAACCTTAAAAGGAGAAATTAATATATTAGCAAAAAATTCTGGTAATTTGGTACGAAGCCCATTAACATTGTGGCAGTAAATCTTATTGAAACTGTCTAGGCTGTTGCCTCTGCAATATGAACTCTTAGCTGTTAATTTTGTTGTTGGTTTTGCGGTATCTTTCTGGATTTTATTCACTTGCATCTGAAGTGAATTTATTTTATCTATAAATATGTCAATTGTTGAATCATTGATCGGCACCTTATCTAAATTTTGCATTTCTAGTAGCATCATATATTCTAAAACTTCAATTGCATCCGTTTTGTTGTTTATTGAGAAAACTGGTGGTGAAATGGTTGTCTTTGATATGTTGGATAATGTTGTGGTTGCCACTGGTTCTGGATTGGTGGTTGAAGTGGTAGTTGAAAATGCTGTTGAAATTGTTGCTGGTATTGTGGCTGGAATTGCGGTCGAATAAACTGGTCGGTGTTCATATAATGATAGGGAAAATTTTGATGGTCTTGATAATTGTGTCTAAATATCGGCGTATACGGTACAAAATGATTTGATCGATTGAAACCGTTTATATTTCGATAATTATTCTGCCCGTGAAAATTATTATTATGGTGAACACGGTTATAGTTTCGGTAATTATCAACATTTCGATGGTCAAATCGAGTACCATTATTTTGATTCTGCTTATTTTCATAGCGATGTTTAGATTCGTTTGTATACCAAGAAACAGCAACCATAGACGAAGACAACTGCACGAGCTGAGTGGCGAGCTGTGTGTGTACTTGTATACACATAAATGTCGTCGCTGAGCTGTTGATGCTTGTTTGTTGACCTCTTACAGCGCACACAGCATTTAGTGGCGAACTGTATTTATGTGTATTAGAGTGGTAGGCATTTCCACTCATGTCGAATTTCATTCGGCACGATGCATTTTCTATGGAGGTTAGGTACAAAAATGACACCTGTAAATTTTCAGACTGATCGGAGCACGTTTGATGGCGCCTCATCGGCCCTAAAGTTACTTGACTCCAGAATTGGCCGATTTTGGCCAAAATTCACATTTTTAGTCAGTTTTAAAGCCATTTTAGCTTGGTTTATATGGATATCTCTGGGGAATTTTGATTTTAGGTCTCAAATATAGTGTTATACCTTTGATTCAGATATCGGAATTAAGAAAATAATGGATTTTCACTCAAAATACGACCAAAAATTCAATAAAAGGCCCGAAAATGGCAAAAGAAACCAAATTTTCAATATTTGACCACTTTTTTGTATGAAATAATAGTCCGATTGTGTTCAAACTTTCTCAGAGGTACTTTTGTACTTGACTATGAGTTATGCAGAGTTTAGGAGTAATTGGTATACATTTTGGTGTACCTCCAGTGCAAAAAATCTCAAAAATCGGCGTTCTGGGGGTAAAATCCAGTTTTTTGGCTCAAAGTGCAGAAAGAAAGCACATTCTTCATCTTTCGATGATATTTCTTGTTGATTTGGTTCCAATTATTCCGATTTGATGTACATATGATATTGCTACGATGTCTATTTCGGTAGTTATACGCGCCCAAAGTAGTGTTTCTCTCTAATATGCGCGAATGGTCGTCTTAATGTCATATAGCCCACAGCAAGAGTTGCTAAACCATTCTAGAAAGACTTGCGTATGTCCTTATCTGAAGCTCTTTCCATACGAAAGGGTGTAGAATGAAATGCAAAAAATATATTCTTTTACTTCAACTTGCTTTCTTTTGTTATGGTTAGAGAGCATGCTGAAACAAAAGGAGCTGTGACTATGTTTTGCTTCATCTCTTACTTACGTCAGAAAGGATCTGTGCATTAAATGTGTGCGAGCAATCTCTCTCCGTCTCGCATGCAACTACTATGTTTATATCGATGGTTTAGCGACAAAAGTAAGTATCGTTCAAAATGAAGGTATACATATACATGCGTACGCTCTTATTTGAACAATACACAACGACATTTTGGCGTACAAACTGTGTCAATGCTCTTCTTATATGAAACAGAACCCCCCACTCCCTGGGGGGACACTGTCTCAAATCAATCTCAGAACGATCTATATATTTTGTGCGTACTTTGTGCCAATTTTTGAATTGTGCATGAACCCAAAGGTCGAAATCGGCCGATTTGCTGGAAATCCATAGAAAATGGATATCGACAACCAGTGAACCGACTCGATTACTTCAACGGCTCCTTATAAAAATTTAGAATGACAAAATTTAGATTGCAAACATTTATAAGCCAAAATGTATAATGCCAAAATCTAGACCACGTAACAATTTAGAACGCTCAAAAATTTCGAATGGAAAAATTTATAACTCAAAATTTCGCACGTCGAGCTGCTTCAGTAGCAGTGTATAGAATGTGTTTTATTCTCCGAAGAGGAAAAAATTCTCCCGATATTCCTACAAGGAATAAAAATGCAGAAATTAGCCCTCTGGGAGAAAAATACTGAGTAAAGTAAACAAATTGTAACTTAATTGTATGTTGTTCAGGCTCAATAATCTTGTTAATGGTCTGCACCATACAGCGTTTCTTCGCCAGAGGTGGTTTATTATAAATTTACAAAAATGTGTATAAAATTTGTACAAATCTATTTATAACCAATGTTTGATAGCACCGATCAGTTAACCTATTTGCCAACCCTAACGGTTACGGAGCAAAACGCTGCGATTAACTGATTTCAAAATTGATTATTACATTTATTTTCTTGAAGTTTTAAAATATTCAATTAATCTCTTTTTTATGGTATCTGTGCTCACATTGAAATCAACTAAATATATATCACAATTGGGAATCTTTTTATCAGAAAATTCATTAAATGTATCAAGCATAAAATTCATTGGCTGATATTTTCTATAATTACACTTTTCCAATGGTACTGTTAATAGATTACTACTGCGAGTTTGGTAATGAGGTAAACGAAATACGATATATTCCAGTAAATGACTAGATGATATTTCACCAATGATCAATTTGTGAATAAAAATCACTTGGGCCACCATTCTTCGTTCTTCCAAAGTTATCAACTGAAGCAGCATCAGCGTATCTTCATACTTTGGCATGTGGAACCTATTTGGCCATTTTAATTTTCGAAGAGCATAAAGTAAAAATTGTTTCTGGATTGATTCGATTCTTCTGGTCTGACCCTTCATGTAGGGGTTCCAAACTTGTGATTCATATTCAAGTATTGGTAATACATATGTGTAAAAGAGCAATCGAATGGTCCACGGATCCTTGAAATCACGACCAAATCTTTTGATTCAAGCTAGTCTTGATTTGGCTTTTGCTATGATGTATTCAATGTGTGATTTGAAATTGAGTTGACTATCAAGAATAACTCCTAAGTCTTTGATTTCGTTGACTCTCTGGATGATTTCGTCTCCAATGATATAGTTATGATCAATCATTGTACCCATTCGGTGAAACCTCATCAATTTGGTCTTCTTAACATTCAATCTAAGATCATTACGACTGAAAAAGATAGAAATGTTTTCCAAGTCATTTTGCAATTTCAAGCAATCGTTCTCAGACTCAATATGTTTGGACAGTCTAGCATCATCTGCAAATGAAAGTAATGTAGAATCTTCAACATAATATGGTAATTCTATTATAAATAATAAAAATAATGTGGCTCCAATTGGATAGCCCTGACCTGTACCAGAGGTAACGTCAATTGGGATTAACTTCGTATTATCGATTTTTACTATTTGCTTTCTGCCATTTAGATAGGATTTAATCCATCTTAGAATCTCGTGGTTCAGACCCATGACATTGAGTTTGTGGATCAGTAGATCAGTATTTACGGAATCAAAAGCCTTTGCTAGATCAATATAGATTGCATCAGTTTGTGTATTTGTCGACAAGTTGTTCAATGTGGACGATGCAAATTCGACTAGATTCGTGATTGTTGATCTTCCTTTTATGAACCCGTGCTGACTATCATTAATGATGTTCTTAATGTGAAAATTCAAATGACCTGTTAATATTGAATCCAATATTTTTGCTGTTACGCATTGAAGTGCCACACCTCTGTAATTACTAATATCATTTCTTGATCCACTTTTGAATATTGGCCTTACAAACGATGTTTTCCAACATTGTGGTACTTGCGCCGTTTTCATGGATTCACTGAGAATTAGTGTGATAGGTTTTACTAATGATTCTACACAATTTTTTATGAATAAGTTCGGAATTCCATCCGGGCCTGAAACCAAGTTATTTGGTAGGTTGTTGATTGCTTGCGTCACTGTTTCTTCAGTTATATCAACTTTTGGAATGTTACTGCATAGATTAATCAATTCGTGTCTGTGTTTGTTATTGGATTCAAAATTATGCACTGCATCTGGATTATATCTAGAGTAGGCAGTAGAGAAGAATTGAGCAAATAAATTAGCGATTTCTGATTCGTTGTTGGATTTCTGTCCATTATATTCCATGGTATTTGGTAATTTATCATTTGATTTGTTCAAGTATTTTACGTGTTTGTAAAAGTTTAATGGCTCATCAGTTATCATTTGTTCCATTTCAATGGTATAATCGTTATATGACTTTCTGACACTTCGATTATATTCAGTCCGCTTAATTAAAAATTCTTTGTTTGCCTCCGTTGACCATTTTCTCCTGGATCGCAATTTATTCAGCCTATTTTTCAAATTAATAAGTTGTGGAGTGAACCATTTAGGGTGTGTTGAGGATTTGAGCTTCTTAACCTGAACATGTTTCTTGATAACTGCATTAATCTGTTCATAAAACTTGTTTATTTTATCATTAAAGGCTATTTTTGAGATTTGAAGTGTGGCATTCCAATCTATGCATGTAAGCGATTCATTGATATCTGCATAGTTTGCTGATTGAAAATCAAGGAATGTTTTTACATTTTCAACTCTATCATTTTTCTTAATGCATTTCAATATTGTTAGTTCAATGGCTGGGTGGTGGACTTCAATTTTCAATAATTGATCAATACATACATCACATTTTATTAAATTAGTGTCGTTTGTCCAAACCAAATCCAACAATCGGTTGTGTATGTTGAAATTTTTATTGATTTGATGTAAGCCAAGCTCATGGCACGAATCAACAATTGTGATTTCTTTCCTGGTGGTAGCATTTAATGGGAAAGCGATTAGTGGATCATCAACATCATCAGTTAGCCACAATAGATCGCTTAGGTTGAAGTCACCAGAATTTATAATTGTATCACTCGCTTTGGCTGTAGATGTGAATGATTTTATTGCATCCATATTTGCTTGGTATACTGCCAAAGGTGAGTCTGGTCTAATGTATGATTCTATTAAGAATAAATTAAAATCGCCAAGGTTCACCTGTACACAAATTAATTCTGTACCAAATGTTTCACCATTTCCTATTACGTGAGAATTTAATGATTCATGAACCGCAATTAGAACACCGCCACCATTTTTCTTCTTTTTTGATTGATTACTCTCAGTAAGGCTCGACCTATCACATCTGTATACATTAAAATCATTCGGGAATACATTTGATGATGGAATTGTATCATCAAGGTTAGTTTCACATAACATGTAAACCTTAAAAGGAGAAATTAATATATTAGCAAAAAATTCTGGTAATTTGGTACGAAGCCCATTAACACGGGCAGAATAACTATCGAAATATAAACGGTTTCAATCGTTCAAATCATTTTGTACCGTATACGCCGATATTTAGACAGAATTATCAAGACCATCAAAATTTTCCCTATCATTATATGAACAATGACCATTTCATTCCACCACAATTCCAGCAACAATTCCAACCACACTTTCAACTACCATTTCAACAACCAACACAGAACCAGTGGCATCCACAATATCATCATCCAACCTATCAAAAACAACCATTTCACCACCAGTTTACCCAATAAACAACAAAGCTGATGCAATTGAGGTTTTGGAATATATGATGCTACTAGAAATGCAAAATTTAGATAGGGTGCCGATCAATGATTCAACAATTGACATATTTATTGATAAAATAAATTCACTTCAGATGCAAGTGAATGAAATCCAGAAAGATACCGCAAAACCAACAACAAAATTAACAGCTAAGAGTTCATATTGCAGAGACAACAGCCTAGACAGTTTTCATAAGATTTACTGCCACAATGTTAATGGGCTTCGTACCAAATTACCAGAATTTTTTGCTAATATATTAATTTCTCCTTTTAAGGTTTACATGTTATGTGAAACTAACCTTGATGACACAATTCCATCATCAAATGTATTCCCGAATGATTTTAATGTATACAGATGTGATAGGTCGAGCCTTACTGAGAGTAATCAATCAAAAAAGAAGAAAACTGGCGGTGGTGTTTTGATTGCGGTTCATGAATCATTAAATTCTCACCTAATAGGAAATGGTGAAGCATTTGGTACAGAATTAATTTGTGTACAGGTGAGCCTTGGCGATTTTAATTTATTCTTAATAGAATCATACATCAGACCAGACTCACCATTGGCAGTATACCAAGCAAATATGGATGCAATGAAATCATTCACATCTACAGCCAAAGCAAGTGATACAATTATAAATTCTGGTGACTTCAACCTAAGCGATCTATTGTGGCTAACTGATGATGTTGATGATCCACTAATCGCTTTCCCATTAAATGCTACCACCAAGAAAGAAATCACAATTGTTGATTCGTGCCATGAGCTTGGCTTACATCAAATCAATAAAAATTTCAACATAAACAACCGACTGTTGGATTTGGTTTGGACAAACGACACCAATTTAATAAAATGTGATGTATGTATTGATCAATTATTGAAAATTGAAGTCCACCACCCAGCCATTGAACTAACAATATTAAAATACATTAAGAAAAATGATAGAATTGAAAATGTCAAAACGTTCCTTGATTTTCAATCAGCAAACTATGCAGATATCAATGAATCGCTTACATGCATAGATTGGAATGCCACACTTCAAATCTCAAAAATAGCCTTTAATGATAAAATAAACAAGTTTTATGAACAGATTAATGCAGTTATCAAGAAACATGTTCAGGTTAAGAAGCTCAAATCTTCAACACACCCTAAATGGTTCACTCCACAACTTATTAATTTGAAAAATAGGCTGAATAAATTGCGATCCAGGAGAAAATGGTCAACGGAGGCAAACAAAGAATTTTTAATTAAGCGGACTGAATATAATCGAAGAGTCAGAAAGTCATATAACGATTATACCATTGAAATGGAACAAATGATAACTGATGAGCCATTAAACTTTTACAAACACGTAAAATACTTGAACAAATCAAATGATAAATTACCAAATACCATGGAATATAATGGACAAAAATCCAACAACGAATCAGAAATCGCTAATTTATTTGCCCAATTCTTCTCTACTGCCTACTCTAGATATAATCCAGATGCAGTGCGTACGTTTGAATCCAATAACAAACACAGAAACGAATTGATTAATCTATGCAGTAACATTCCAAAAATTGATATAACTGAAGAAACAGTGACGCAAGCAATCAGCAACCTACCAAATAACTTGGTTTCAGGCCCGGATGGAATTCCGAACTTATTCATAAAAAATTGTGTAGAATCATTAGTAAAACCTATCACACTAATTCTCAGTGAATCCATGAAAACGGCGCAAGTACCACAATGTTGGAAAACATCGTTTGTAAGGCCAATATTCAAAAGTGGATCAAGAAATGATATCACGGAGAACGGCAGTTCTCCCAGTGGCGCACCAAAAAATACACTTTTGAGTGCAACACTATATATACGCGAATTTTTGGACTATGTGTTGCCGACCGATGTAATTTGTTAAATAGGCATTGGCGTGTAGCTTAGGACCAAACTAGACGAAAGCCGTTGTCAAAATAAATTTTTGTGGAACCAAAAAATTTTTTGTTCGGGGGACGTATGGGGGTGTTTTTTTCAGATTATATAGCATACCTTCTAGGGGGTAATCTTGTCCACTGTCGTTGAGTAACCAATCGATAGTACTCTTCAATACCTTTCCAACGAGTGCTCAGCCATCAAAATCGGTTGACCCGTTCAAAAGTTGTGTATGTTTTCCTAGAGAGGGGGATTTCCCCTGAAAATAGCGTTGGTATGTGTGTATGTATGTATGTATGTGACGTACCTTCTCTCGATCTCTGTGATGTATGACATTAATTTTAGGGGGTCTGGGGGGCAGTTCAAAACCGTCGAGAACGGCCGAATTCCCTTACTCATAAGAAATTCAGCAGGGGGAGAGTGTCAGGGTGTCGATTTTTTTCAAAATTCCATAGCTCCGCTAATACACAACATAGAAAATCCGCAGATACCGCAAATGAAAGGTATTGAGCTAAGCTACAAATATGTTCTCAGTATGAAAGAAATCTGTAATCAGGTTTGGTCACCACATTGAAAAAACTGAAAAATCGAAAATCGATTTTTTTCGTTTTTCGTCATTTTGACCCCCGTACCCATTACCGTAAATTCTGAAAAATTACACTTTGGTAGTGCACCTCAATACCTATCCAACGAGGGTTCAACCATCAAACTCGGATCAACCGTTCCTAAGTTATGGAAGTGGGAATTTCAATCATCATTTTTCCCAAAAATTCAGTTTTGGCTATATGTGTCAGAGTTGACAGGTTGACACTATCAAATCATGCCGGTAATGTTTTGGCTACCGTGGTAGACCTCAATGGACCATGATCGACCATGATGGCAATTTTCGAAGATGGAATTTTCAAAGTTTAAATTTCGAAGATGGAATTTTCGAACATGTAATTTTCGAAGTTGGAATTTTCGAACATATAATTTTCGAAGATCGAATTTTTCGAAGATTTAATTTTCGAAGATGTAATTTTCGAACATATAATTTTCGAAGATTGATATTTTATGTAATTTTCGAAGTTTTAATTTTCGAAGGTGGAATTTTCGAACATGTAATTTTCGGTGATGAAATTTTCGAACATTAAATTTTCGAAGATGTAATTTTCGAAGTTGGAATTTTCGAACATGTAATTTTCGAAGATGTAATTTTCGAACATATAATTTTCGAAGATGGATATTTTATGTAACTTTCGAACTATTAGTTTTCGAACATGTAATTTCGAAGTTGGAATTTTCGAAGTTGGAATTTTCGAACATGTAATTTTCGAAGATGTAATTTTCGAACATATAATTTTCGAAGATGGATATTTTATGTAACTTTCGAACTATTAGTTTTCGAACATGTAATTTCGAAGTTGGAATTTTCGAAGTTTTAATTTTCGAAGGTGGAATTTTCGAACATTAAATTTTCGAAGATGGAATTTTCGAACATTTATTTTTCGAAGATGGAATTTTTCGAAGATGAAATTTTCGAAGTTGGAATTTTCGAACATGTTATTTTCGAAACATTAATTTTCGAAGATTGAATATTCAACAAACTCAAAATTTCAAAATTTAACTTTTGGCTCATTTTGTCATATCTTCGCCGTATTTACTTCAAAGGTACTAAAAATTTACACTTCGGTCGATGGAGTTGAACAGAATTTGATTATGTATCTCAAAAAGTTGTTATTTTTGAGTGTTTTTTACAAATTGACCTTACAAAACTACTGATATAAGATGAAAAACCTCTGAACGAGGTATAAACAGAGTGGCGCACTAGTAGATCTTGCCCACAAAATGACTGATATCAAATTTTACGTGGCGCTTGTGAAATATATATAGTCGTTCCACAGTCCTCAAATAATTCAACAATTTGTCCATGCCATATTACAATGAATGTGAACTAGAGTGCGCCAGTGCGAGTCCCGAACGTTTTCACTTTCATTATCTTTGAATAACACTGGCTATAATCAAAACTGGAATACAAATGATTGACAACCGCATTTTGCATTGCAGGCTCATCGTGAGTGAGTAAATCATAGCCAAACTCTAATCGAATTGATAGGAAAACGCCTCGCTCGCACTGGCGCACTCTAGTTCACATTCATTGTAATATGGCATGGACAAATTGTTGAATTATTTGAGGACTGTGGAACGACTATATATATTTCACAAGCGCCACGTAAAATTTGATATCAGTCATTTTGTGGGCAAGATCTACTAGTGCGCCACTCTGTTTATACCTCGTTCAGAGGTTTTTCATCTTATTTGTAATTACAGAGGAGTGGCACTCCAATGCGTAACAGCAAAAATATTGGATTCAATATTAACAGGTCATTTGAATTTTCACATTAAGAACATCATTAATGATAGTCAGCACGGTTTCATAAAAGGAAGATCAACAATTACGAATCTAGTTGAATTTGCATCGTCCACATTGAACAACTTGTCGACAAATACACAAACTGATGCAATCTATATTGATCTAGCAAAGGCTTTTGATTCCGTAAACACTGATCTACTGATCCACAAACTCAATGTCATGGGTCTGAACCATGAGATTCTAAGATGGATTAAATCCTATCTAAATGGCAGAAAGCAAATAGTAAAAATCAATAATACGAAGTCAATCCCAATTGACGTTACCTCTGGTACAGGTCAGGGCTATCCAATTGGAGCCACACTATTTTTATTATTTATCATAGAATTACCATATTATGTTGAAGATTCTACAAAACTTTCATTTGCAGATGATGCTAGACTGTCCAAACATATCGAGTCTGAGAACGATTGCTTGAAATTGCAAAATGACTCAGAAAACATTTCTATCTTTTTCAGTCGTAATGATCTTAGATTGAATGTTAAGAAGACCAAATTGATGAGGTTCCACCGAATGGGTACAATGATTGATCATAACTACATCATTGGAGACGAAATCATCCAGAGAGTCAACGAAATCAAAGACTTAGGAGTTATTCTTGATAGTCAACTCAATTTCAAATCACACATTGAATACATCATAACAAAAGCCAAATCAAGACTAGCTTGGATCAAAAGATTTGGTCGTGATTTCAAGGATCCGTGGACCATTCGATTACTCTTTTACACATATGTATTACCAATACTTGAATATGGTTCACAAGTTTGGAACCCCTACATGAAGGGTCAGACCAGGAGAATCGAATCAATCCAGAAACAATTTTTACTCTATGCTCTTCGAAAATTAAAATGGCCAAATAGATTCCACCTGCCAAAGTATGAAGATAGGCTGATGCTGCTTCAATTGATAACTTTGGAAGAACGTAGAATGGTGGCCCAAGTGATTTTTATTCACAAATTGATCATTGGTGAAATATCATCTAGTCATTTACTGGAATATATCGTATTTCGTTTACCTCATTACCAAACTCGCAATAATAATCTATTAATAGTACCATTGGAAAAGTTTAATTATAGAAAATATCAGCCAATGAATTTTATGCTTGATACATTTAATGAATTTTCTGATAAAAAGATTCCCAATTGTGATATATATTTAGTTGATTTCAATGTGAGCACAGATACCATAAAAAAGAGATTAATTGAATATTTTAAAACTTCAAGAAAATAAATGTAATAATCAATTTTGAAATCAGTTAATCGCAGCGTTTTGCTCCGTAACCGTTAGGGTTGGCAAATAGGTTAACTGATCGGTGCTATCAAACATTGGTTATAAATAAATTTGTACAAATTTTATACACATTTTTGTAATTTATAATAAACCACCTCTGGCGAAGAAACGCTGTATGGTGCAGACCATTAACAACAATTAACAACATTATGGCAGTAAATCTTATTAAAACTGTCTAGGTTGTTGCCACTGCAATATGAACTCTTAGCTGTTAATTTTGTTGTTGGTTTTGCGGTATCTTTCTGGATTTCATTCACTTGCATCTGGAGTGAATTTATTTTATCTATAAATATGTCAATTGTTGAATCATTGATCGGCAACTCATCTAAATTTTTCATTTCTAGTAGCATCATATATTCCAAAAACTCAATTGCATCTGTTTTGTTGTTTATTGAGTAAACTGGTGGTGAAATGGTTGTCTTTGATATGTTGGATGATATTGTGGTTGCCACTGGTTCTGGATTGGTGGTTGAAGTGGCAATTGAAAATGCTGTTGAAATTGTTGCTGGTATTGTGGCTGGAATCCAATAACAAACACAGAAACGAATTGATTAATCTATGCAGTAACATTCCAAAAATTGATATAACTGAAGAAACAGTGACGCAAGCAATCAACAACCTACCAAATAACTTGGTTTCAGGCCCGGATGGAATTCCGAACTTATTCATAAAAAATTGTGTAGAATCATTAGTAAAACCTATCACACTAATTCTCAGTGAATCCATGAAAACGGCGCAAGTACCACAATGTTGGAAAACATCGTTCGTAAGGCCGATATTCAAAAGTGGATCAAGAAATGATATTAGTAATTACAGAGGAGTGGCACTCCAATGCGTAACAGCAAAAATATTGGATTCAATATTAACAGGTCATTTGAATTTTCACATTAAGAACATCATTAATGATAGTCAGCACGGTTTCATAAAAGGAAGATCAACAATTACGAATCTAGTTGAATTTGCATCATCCACATTGAACAACTTGTCGACAAATACACAAACTGATGCAATCTATATTGATCTAGCAAAGGCTTTTGATTCCGTAAATACTGATCTACTGATCCACAAACTCAATATCATGGGTCTGAACCACGAGATTCTAAGATGGATTAAATCCTATCTAAATGGCAGAAAGCAAATAGTAAAAATCGATAATACGAAGTCAATCCCAATTGACGTTACATCTGGTACAGGTCAGGGCTATCCAATTGGAGCCACACTATTTTTATTATTTATCATAGAATTACCATATTATGTTGAAGACTCTACATTACTTTCATTTGCAGATGATGCTAGACTGTCCAAACATATTGAGTCTGAGAACGATTGCTTGAAATTGCAAAATGACTTAGAAAACATTTCTATCTTTTTCAGTCGTAATGATCTTAGATTGAATGTTAAGAAGACCAAATTGATGAGGTTCCACCGAATGGGTACAATGATTGATCATAACTATATGGTTCACAAGTACAATACAATACATCATAACAAAAGCAAAATCAAGACTAGCTTGGATCAAAAGATTTGGTCGTGATTTCAAGGATCCGTGGACCATTCGATTACTCTTTTACACATATGTATTACCAATACTTGAATATGGTTCACAAGTTTGGAACCCCTACATGAAGGGTCAGACCAGAAGAATCGAATCAATCCAGAAACAATTTTTACTCTATGCTCTTCGAAAATTAAAATGGCCAAATAGATTCCACCTACCAAAGTATGAAGATAGGCTGATGCTGCTTCAGTTGATAACTTTGGAAGAACGTAGAATGGTGGCCCAAGTGATTTTTATTCACAAATTGATCATTGGTGAAATATCATCTAGGCATTTACTGGAAGATATCGTATTTCGTTTACCTCATTACCAAACTCGCAATAATAATCTATTAATAGTACCATTGGAAAAGTGTAATTATAGAAAATATCAGCCAATGAATTTTATGCTTGATACATTTAATGAATTTTCTGATAAAAAGATTCCCAATTGTGATATATATTTAGTTGATTTTAATGTGAGCACAGATACCATAAAAAAGAGATTAATTGAATATTTTAAAACTTCAAGAAAATAAATGTAATAATCAATTTTGAAATCAGTTAATCGCAGCGTTTTGCTCCGTAACCGTTAGGGTTGGCAAATAGGTTAACTGATCGGTGCTATCAAACATTGGTTATAAATAAATTTGTACAAATTTTATACACATTTTTGTAATTTATAATAAACCACCTCTGGCGAAGAAACGCTGTATGGTGCAGACCATTAACATTAACATTAGAATTGCGGCCGAATGAACTGGTCGGTGTTCATATAATGATAGGGAAAATTTTGATGATCTTGATAATTGTGTCTAAATATCGGCGTATATGGTACATAATGATTTGAACGATTGAAACGGTTTATATTTCGATAATTATTCTACCTTCTCTTCGAAAGACCCCTTCAACGCTGTCAAACGTTTGTGTGACCATAGTGTTGTTGTTGGAACAGCTGATTACAGACCACGTTACGATGTGAGCTGTGTTAGCAAGTGCTTTAGCCGGTGCAACTCATTCATTTTTCGATTCCAGGCGCGATTTTTAAATTCAAAATTTTGTCAGTTATAAATTTTTGAATTGTAAATTTTGGCATTATAAATTTTTGTGCGTTCTAAGTTTTTGAATTGTACATTTTTGTCCGTTCTAAATTTTTGAATTGTAAATTTTGGCATTATAAATTACTAGCTGGTTCTCGGTGCGCTTCGCTACACCCAAAACAAAATACGAAATAAAACCGAAATGGACTTTTCTCTCTAATCTTTAATCTCGACAGAATTTAGAAAACACTCAAATGCCAATTGACTCCCAAGATCAACCATCAAAGGCCATTTTCATATATCGGCAGTTCCACACGAAGTCGGCCAAAAATTGCAAGACATGTCTTTTGATTTGGCTGAAAATTTAAATACATCACTCGAATGCTGAAAAAATGAGATTTTTGAGACGGCCAAATTTTTGGCTCTCTAGGTGGAAGGGTTTGGCTCGTAGAGGATAATCCAGTTTAGGGAACCACATTACCGATCTGAAGCATATCCATATCGTTTGAAAGGTATTGTGACCCACGGTTAGTCGTTGAATATTTTGTTGAAATTGAAATTTCAAACTCAAATAGCGAAACACACGTCAAAAAAATTTCCAATTTTATGTTTTCAGTTGATTGTCTGTCTCAAACCGCTTTTAAATAAGTTTTCACTTCACCTGTCTTATAATGTATTTTTATAGAAAACACTGTTCGACAAATTTCAACTTTTTGTCTGATGTTCAATGAATACGCGTTGGAGAGGTATTTAGATTCAAATCAATTTTGGTACATTACTATAGTCAATATGTGCAAATTGAACGATCCGTTCCAAAGTTATTGACGAAAGAGTGGATGAATGTCTACCGAAAAATTAAAGTTTTGTCACAAATTTTCGATTTTGAGACTTCATTTCACCCAGAAATCTTTTTCAAAGTCCATATTTCTTTGAGGATCCGATTTTGATCTTTTTAAATTGAAGATTGATCTAAAAATGATTTTCATGGGCGTAGGGATGAGTCCCAAAGAGAGCATATTAAAGAATTTTTATGGCCATTTTCGGATTCCTCGGGTTCGAATTAGTCGGATGTGATATGTGTAGGAGATCTGTACGGTGTATAGTTCGGCTGCAACATGCGATTGAAATTCAGCGTTCTGGGCACACATTTTAGTACGTACAAATCATACTCTGGAATATACTACAAAATTGTGCATTCACCTTTTTCACATTAAACGGCAAAAACATTTCCATCACAATCTTCACCAAAAATGTATCCCTTAGTCTCAGCTATGATTTGTAGGTAGAGAAATCGCCTCTTGTCAGTCTTCTCGACCAAAATGTCAAAAGACAAAATTTACCTTTTGGCTCATTTTGTCATATCTTCGCCGTATTTACTTCAAAGGTACTAAAAATTTACACTTCTGTCGATGGAGTTGAACAGAATTTGATTATATATCTCAAAAAGTTATTATTTTTAAGTGCTTTTTACAAATTGACCTTACAAAACTACTGATATAAGATGGAAAACCTCTGAACGAGGTATAAACAGAGTGGCGCACTAGTAGATCTTGCCCACAAAATGACTTATATAAAATTTTACGTGGCGCTTGTGAAAATATATTGTCGTTCCACAGTCCTCAAATCATTCAACAATTTGTCCATGCCATATTACAATGAATGTGAACTAGAGTGCGCCAGTGCGAGCGAGGCGTTTTTCTATCAATTCGATTAGATTTAGGCTACGATTTACACACTCACGGTGAGCCTGCAATCCAAAATGCGGTTGTCAATCGTTTGTATTCCAGTTTTGATTATAGCGAGTGTTATTCAAAGATAATGAAAGTGAAAACGTTCGGGACTCGCACTGGCGCACTTTAGTTCACATTCATTGTAATATGGCATGGACAAATTGTTGAATGAATTGAGGACTGTGGAACGACAATATATTTTCACAAGCGCCACGTAAAATTTTATATCAGTCATATTGTGGGCAAGATCTACTAGTGCGCCACTCTGTTTATACCTCGTTCAGAGGTTTTTCATCTAATCTCGTATTCTCAAGAACCTGGATTGCATCCATTCAAGAATTAAATTACATTATAGAAAATTATACGATTGAATACTCCTTTCCTTCTTTGGCAGTTGCGATTGAACTAATCGTTCAACATATTCGAGACTTTCTAAACAACCGAGGAAGATGTATTGAACAGGAATGTAATAGGGAAAGAACTAACGAGATTCGAGAAAATACTGGTGGTTCACCGACAACATCTAATCATGGTAAGAAAAAGTCAGAGACACATCCACATAATATGCACAGACCCCATTGAAAAACCATACTAAAACATTTTATGGTTGTTGATTTTGTATATAATTTTTGTAGTATTATTTTGAATGATCCTTAAAATTTAATTACTGTTTCTCAAATTAGATAAAAGTTCCTCAAATGTAATGAATAATACCCAAAAATTCAGGGTTTCGAAAATTATATAATATTACTAGCTGGTTCCCGGTTCGCTACACCCAAAACAAAATACGAAATAAAACCGAAATGGACTTTTCTCTTTAATCTTTAATCTCGACAGAATTTAGCAAACACTCAAATGCCAATCGCCTCCCATCAAAGGCAATTTTCAAATATCGGCAGTTCCACATGAATTCGGACAAAAATTGGAAGACATGTCTCCGATTTGGCTGAAAATTGAAAACACATCATTCGAATGCCCAAAAAAATGAGATTTTTGAGACGGCCACATTTTCGGCTCCCCAGTTGGAAGGGTTTGGCTGGGAGAGGATAGTCCAGTTTTTTTATTTTGGCCGAAATCGCAAAAAGTGCTACTTTTTGAAGAGTCATATCTAGGGAACCACATTACCGATCTGAAGCATATCCATATCGTTTGAAATATGCAAAATGAAAATATAAAACTTCTCAAGAATCGTTTCAAAACATTCTATTTCAAAAAAAATCAAAAAAAATTGAACGAATATTTGAAATTGGACATTTTGATTCATTTCAATGACTGAAATCTGTTTATATCATGCCATTGAACTCTTTGAATCCATTCAAACCACCAAAATATAAGAAAATGTTCAAAAAAATGCCTCAAAAAACCATTGAGAATCATCTGATTCAACGAAATCGAAAGAAATTTTGAACGAAAATTTGAAATCGGACAATTTGATGTATTTCACTGATTGAAATCTGTTGATATGATGCCACTGAACACATTGAATTCATTTGAACGATCAAAATACCACAAAATAATCAAAAATGGCCCATGTCGAACAGGGTGGAATGAAAAATTCGATTTTTTTTTCATATGAAAATTTGTAATTCATTATTCAGAGGCTTTTTAATGATCGGAATCAGTTTGTGTGGCGTCATTGAACACTTTGAATTGATTTGGACCTTTAAAATATGCAAAATGAAGGAAAAACTTGTCAAGAATCGATTCAAAACATTCTATTTCAAAGAAATCGAAAAAAATTTGCACGAAAATTTGAAATTGGACAATTTGATTCATTTCAATGACTACATTTCGCTCATTCAAAAGATATTATAACATTCAGGGCTTCATTTTAAACTCATACAATTCATCGATATATGGGAAATGAATTTATTTTGATTTTTTTACTGAATTTTTTTTTCAAATCTTCACAATTCACACATTCAAATACGTCTGGCTTATATGGAATAGGGTGGGATAAAACGTTTTATTTTTTTCATATGAAAATTTGGAATACATTATTTCGAGGCTTTTTGATGATGGAAACAGTTTGTTTTGTGCCACTGAACTCTGTGAATCTATTTGAACCACCAAAATATCAATGGCACAATATGTCCTATACCATTGCATGTAAATTAGTCCAAAGTTTTAGTTTTGCCCAAAAACTACACCACGCGGCGCCAATGAAAGCAATAACAATTTCAAAGGCAAAGTCAATACATTCAAAAGTCAATACATGCATTTGACATTAGCTAACGTTTATTGGTGGTCGACTTGTTATGTGTTAGTGACGCTTTCTTTGACTAATACCTTGCATACACCGTATTACCGTATTGCAAAATATAGGAAAATAAAAAAAATCCTCAAAAGTCCATTGAAAGTAATTTATTTCTAACAATTTATAAATGACAACAAATGTCGATCAGACATATAATGTTAATGTTAATGGTCTGCACCATACAGCGTTTCTTCGCCAGAGGTGGTTTATTATAAATTTACAAAAATGTGTATAAAATTTGTACAAATCTATTTATAACCAATGTTTGATAGCACCGATCAGTTAACCTATTTGCCAACCCTAACGGTTACGGAGCAAAACGCTGCGATTAACTGATTTCAAAATTGATTATTACATTTATTTTCTTGAAGTTTTAAAATATTCAATTAATCTCTTTTTTATGGTATCTGTGCTCACATTGAAATCAACTAAATATATATCACAATTGGGAATCTTTTTATCAGAAAATTCATTAAATGTATCAAGCATAAAATTCATTGGCTGATATTTTCTATAATTACACTTTTCCAATGGTACTATTAATAGATTATTATTGCGAGTTTGGTAATGAGGTAAACGAAATACGATATATTCCAGTAAATGACTAGATGATATTTCACCAATGATCAATTTGTGAATAAAAATCACTTGGGCCACCATTCTACGTTCTTCCAAAGTTATCAATTGAAGCAGCATCAGCCTATCTTCATACTTTGGCAGGTGGAATCTATTTGGCCATTTTAATTTTCGAAGTGCATAGAGTAAAAATTGTTTCTGGATTGATTCGATTCTTCTGGTCTGACCCTTCATGTAGGGGTTCCAAACTTGTGATTCATATTCAAGTATTGGTAATACATATGTGTAAAAGAGTAATCGAATGGTCCACGGATCCTTGAAATCACGACCAAATCTTTTGATCCAAGCTAGTCTTGATTTGGCTTTTGTTATGATGTATTCAATGTGTGATTTGAAATTGAGTTGACTATCAAGAATAACTCCTAAGTCTTTGATTTCGTTGACTCTCTGGATGATTTCGTCTCCAATGATATAGTTATGATCAATCATTGTACCCATCCGGTGAAACCTCATCAATTTGGTCTTCTTAACATTCAATCTAAGATCATTACGACTGAAAAAGATAGAAATGTTTTCTAAGTCATTTTGCAATTTCAAGCAATCGTTCTCAGACTCAATATGTTTGGACAGTCTAGCATCATCTGCAAATGAAAGTAATGTAGAATCTTCAACATAATATGGTAATTCTATGATAAATAATAAAAATAGTGTGGCTCCAATTGGATAGCCCTGACCTGTACCAGAGGTAACGTCAATTGGGATTGACTTCGTATTATCGATTTTTACTATTTGCTTTCTGCCATTTAGATAGGATTTAATCCATCTTAGAATCTCATGGTTCAGACCCATGACATTGAGTTTGTGGATCAGTAGATCAGTGTTTACGGAATCAAAAGCCTTTACTAGATCAATATAGATTGCATCAGTTTGTGTATTCGTCGACAAGTTGTTCAATGTGGACGATGTAAATTCAACTAGATTCGTAATTGTTGATCTTCCTTTTATAAATCCGTGTTGGCTATCATTAATGATGTTCTTAATGTGAAAGTTCAAATGACCTGTTAATATTGAATCCAATATTTTTGCTGTTACGCATTGGAGTGCCACTCCTCTGTAATTACTAATATCATTTCTTGATCCACTTTTGAATATCGGCCTTACAAACGATGTTTTCCAACATTGAGGTACTTGCGCCGTTTTCATGGATTCACTGAGAATTAGTGTGATAGGTTTTACTAATGATTCTACACAATTTTTTATGAATAAGTTCGGAATTCCATCCGGGCCTGAAACCAAGTTATTTGGTAGGTTGTTGATTGCTTGCGTCACTGTTTCTTCAGTTATATCAATTTTTGGAATGTTACTGCATAGATTAATCAATTCGTTTCTGTGTTTGTTATTGGATTCAAACGTACGCACTGCATCTGGATTATATCTAGAGTAGGCAGTAGAGAAGAATTGGGCAAATAAATTAGCGATTTCTGATTCGTTGTTGGATTTTTGTCCATTATATTCCATGGTATTTGGTAATTTATCATTTGATTTGTTCAAGTATTTTACGTGTTTGTAAAAGTTTAATGGCTCATCAGTTATCATTTGTTCCATTTCAATGGTATAATCGTTATATGACTTTCTGACACTTCGATTATATTCAGTCCGCTTAATTAAAAATTCTTTGTTTGCCTCCGTTGACCATTTTCTCCTGGATCGCAATTTATTCAGCCTATTTTTCAAATTAATAAGTTGTGGAGTGAACCATTTAGGGTGTGTTGAAGATTTGAGCTTCTTAACCTGAACATGTTTCTTGATAACTGCATTAATCTGTTCATAAAACTTGTTTATTTTATCATTAAAGGCTATTTTTGAGATTTGAAGTGTGGCATTCCAATCTATGCATGTAAGCGATTCATTGATATCTGCATAGTTTGCTGATTGAAAATCAAGGAACGTTTTGACATTTTCAATTCTATCATTTTTCTTAATGTATTTTAATATTGTTAGTTCAATGGCTGGGTGGTGGACTTCAATTTTCAATAATTGATCAATACATACATCACATTTTATTAAATTGGTGTCGTTTGTCCAAACCAAATCCAACAGTCGGTTGTTTATTTTGAAATTTTTATTGATTTGATGTAAGCCAAGCTCATGGCACGAATCAACAATTGTGATTTCTTTCTTGGTGGTAGCATTTAATGGGAAAGCGGAGTCGGGTGGAGTCGGGTGGAGTCGGGTGGAGTCGGGTGGAGTATTCGCTTCCTATCTTCGAGTTGAGTTGAGTTTGGAGTGAGTGAGCGGTTCGGGAGTGAGCTGAAAGTCGACTCGACTCAACTCACTGGCAAGGGGTCGACTGCTCACTCAAGTCGACTCAAATTCGACTCCGCTTACACCCCTGATACACACACAGATTCACACACAGTTCGTGACTCATTGGATCTCCTCTCTTTCTGTGTGTGAGTGTATTTCACTCATCTGCTTTGCTTTTCTGTTGCCAACTTGGCGCATTGAAATACTTTATTTTGTTTTCTAGCGCGGATAATGAAGTATGAAATAGATGATACTCAAAATCGAAGAGGAAAATTTAAAAATGGAGATCGTTAACGAACTATCAGTCAAATTGCTTGAATTTTCTTGAATTGTATCGAATTTCGGTACAGCTATTTTTATTGTTCAAATTTCGGTATATTTAGCGAAGCTTCGGTACACGAAATTTTCAATGAACTTTCGGTACTGTACCGGAAATTTCGGTACAGGTGATAACTTAAAGCATAATATACACTGTATATGCCCGTACACAATAGAAACGAACGATGTTGTGAATAAAATTGTGGTTCGAATGGTATTATGCCAAATGAAGGGAGTTTTGCGGGACTAAAGTGATCTAATGGGGGTTAATCAGGTTCTGGTACCTCCACCACCACTTTCCGATTTGAGACTCCTTTCTTGAGATATATTCATATTGCTATTCGATTTTCTAAGAATTTTGTAGATTTTCACACGTATTCATATTCCATAATTTTTCGGCATGAAGATACATTTTGTGCATTGTTTTAATATGTAAAACGTCAAGCGGACTTGAATACCTTTCAAATGACGCAAACTGCATGAATTTTCATTGCAAAATACGACCAGGAGAGTCAAAAATGTGAAAATCAATTTTTGTGTAAAAATGTACTGAAAACCCGACTCACGTGCACTTGAATGCACATATCTCTGGAATGGCTATACCAATATGGCTCAAATTAAATAAGGTTCCTCCGGTGACAATACTGTGCAATTTAAGAATCCATTTGTGAGTCATTTTCATTTTTTACAATTCAATTTTCTGAGAATTTTCTAAAAATTTCGTACATTTTCACACGTGTTCACATTTCATGATTTTTCGGCATGAAGAAACATTTTATGCACTTTTTGAATACGTAAAACGTCAAGCGTGCTTGAATACCATTCAAATGACGCAAGCAACATGAATTTTCATTGAAAAATACGGTCAGGAGAGTCAAAAATGTGAAAATCAGTTTTTGTATAAAAATGTACTGAAAACCCGACTCACGTGCACTTGAATGCACATATCTTTGGAAAGGCTTGACCAATATGGCTCAAATTCAATAGGAAACATCCTGTAATAATTCTGAACAAATTTGCTTTTGTCACTTTGGGATTTAAGACTCCGTTCGAGAGTTATCGTGCTAACGTACAGACTACGACGACGCCGACGACGCCATTTTGCACTGGAGTTACCAGAACCGAGTATCCAAATAAAAAAAGTGCTAATACAGATTTGTTCCCATGGTGAACTGAGACTCTGGTCAAAATTTTAGCCCGATAGGAGTTCATTTACTCAAGCAATGTGGAGTTGAATTTTTGGGGCAAAACCAATACTTTTCCTGAGCACATTTCATGTGCGGAAAAGTAATATTCACATTTTTCTACCTTCCAGATATACATAAAAAAGGTAAAATATGTGTAAAATTTGCATAAATTATGCATTAGGGCGGGAGGGAATTAACCACTTGGAAGCGAGAGCCTGGCCTGATGCATTTTCTATGGAGGTTAGGTAAAAAAACGATCCCTGCAAATTTTTAGCTCAATTGGTAGACGTTTGGTGGCGCCGACTGATCCTCAGGATTTTCAAGGTCGGGAATCAACGATTTTGAGGGAAAATTCAAATTTTTTGCCGATCTGTGCATGTAATATTAGTCCGATTGTGTTCAAACTTTATAAGAGTTATTTTTGTACTCTAATTATGGGCTATGCAGAGTTTGATTGTAATTGGTAAACTTTTTCGTGTACTTTTATTGCATCAAATCTCAAAAATCGGCACTCTCAGGTGAAAATTCCCTTTTTTTGACTGAAAGTGCAAAAACAAATTATATTTTACATCTTTTGATGACATTTCCAGTTTATCTGGCTCAAATCAATCCGATTTGATGTGCATATGATATTTCTACGATGAATATTTCGGCAGTTATAGGCGCCCAAAGTTGTGTATTTTTCGAAAACACGCGAATGGTCGACTTAATGTCATATAGCCCACAACAAGAGTCGCTAAATCAACATATAAACGTTTAACCTTCTCTGACCAATTTTCGCTAAGGAATCAAAAGCAAATATGAGAGTTGTTGAGTAAAAATTTTATGAATCAACCAATATATTGCATTTAAATCTCTCAAAAACTCATTATATGTGATCACAAATGAATATAAGCATCTTTGACCTAGCATGAGTAAAAAAATTTCGATTCTCTCGTCTTTGCATCATAAGAACTCTAAATTCTTTGGCAAAAACACGAGTTTTTAGTCTTATCTGGAGCTATTGCGATTTATGACCTCAAAATGGACATTTATCATTCAAAATCGTCCAGATATCGATTCCTGGGGAAAAATCAGTCGGGTGAAGTCAATTCGGGCACATTTGAAAAGCATCTACCTGCTCATAATAGTGATATTCAAAATAGGACTCATCCAGACGTACAAGTACGCGAAACACATAATCTTTGAACGCATTTGCAGCCACACTATTCGTCGTAGAAAGGTCATACGCACATCAAACCGGCCTACTTTGAACCAGAGAATCCGAAAATAACTGATTCATATGATGAAATATCCATATTTTGAATGTTATTCGTCCAAAACTGTGATTTTTTTACAAAAATGCTCGTTTTCAAGCCACTTTTCTAGTTTTGCTCCGCTTGAGGTGTCTAAATAGGACAATGAGAGTCCGGCAAGTCCTCCAAGGTCTATATCTAAGGTGCACAGATGTCCTCGTTTCACGAGGACAGTCCTCGATTTTGAGTCTGATTCTCTGTCCTCGTAAAAAACTGGAAATCAGCCGAATTTGGCGAAAATGTCCTCGTTTTTGATGGGCTGATTTAAAAGGAAATTTCTATTTAAATTAAAGTCCAAGATTGATTAAAAAACGAACTCGTTTATGCCATACACAAAGAAACCCTATAATTTTTATTCATTTTAACATTTGGAATGCACAAAAAATTGAAATGTGTTCTTGTGTACTGAAGATTCTGAAGATTCAAGTATACCAAAAACTTTTGGGATATGGAGCCACACGTTTTTTAGCATTTAGAGGATACATTAGATCGAATTATCTCTCAGTTTGAAGCTCTCAAAATATTTTTCTTAGATCCAACGGAAACGGGCTCGCTCAAACCAGTACAGCGATTCTTCAATTGTCCAATTTCAAAGCTGTTGCTAATTTTTATTCGCGATCAATGTCAAATCTTTGAAGATTCAATTGAAATGCTAGAAGGCGGATGCAGTTACTGGATTTGTTGCCAGAGAAATAATGAGCAAGTTGAAATCAAATGTCGAAAATCGGCTACGCGATCGATTTGTATCGTTTGCGTATCGTAATGAACTTGAGAAAGGTACCCGATCGGAAAGATATAGAACCATGTGTTGATTTTTTCATGAAACAAAACTTATTGGTCGAAGGTGATGAAGTTAATATTTACACAG
>CM059999.1:29208851-29225187 GCA_030463065.1 Aphidoletes aphidimyza
CTCAATTGCATCTGTTTTGTTGTTTATTGAGTAAACTGGTGGTGAAATGGTTGTCTTTGATATGTTGGATGATATTGTGGTTGCCACTGGTTCTGGATTGGTGGTTGAAGTGGTAATTGAAAATGCTGTTGAAATTGTTGCTGGTATTGTGGCTGGAATTGCGGCCGAATGAACTGGTCGGTGTTCATATAATGATAGGGAAAATTTTGATGATCTTGATAATTGTGTCTAAATATCGGCGTATATGGTACATAATGATTTGAACGATTGAAACGGTTTATATTTCGATAATTATTCTGCCTGGGAAAATTATTATTATGGTGAAAACGGTTATAGTTTCGGTAGTTATTGAAATTTCGATGGTCAAATCGAGTACCATTATTTTGATTCAGCTTTTTATTTGTAAACTGTTTATTCGAATTCTGAGCTCTTTTATTGTTTTGATTTACTTTTTTCTTTTGTGAGTTTTGATTTTTTGGTTTAATTTGTTGTGTCACAAACTTTCTAGCTGTAAAATCATTCTCCCATAATTGTTTATCCATGATTTGGTCATATACAGATTTGCTGAATGTTAAAATCTTGAAACTTGTGTACTTTTTTATTTTATTTTTTCGACTTGATAGTTTGCTGACATGGAATAGATCTGAATCGAGCTCCGTACCACTTTTTATGCGTTTTACAATGTCTTCAGTTGTTGTTTTTTCATCGAATTTTGAAACATGAATTGAAAAAATTTCATTTTCACTGGATGGTTTATTTAATGCACTCAAATTCATTGTATTATTCATCACCATTCCCAAGTTTAAAGGATCACGTTTAGAGTTATCATTTTCATTTTCGTATTGTTTTATTTGTTTGAATTCGTCTTTACATAGTTCACAAACTACCGAAAACGGTGAATCGACATCGAATGAAGTTTTGAAATTGGCAATTTTGGTTTTATCCTCAATAAAATTCGATTTTCCTCTGTCTTGGAGAAGTAGGCCAAATCGTTGTAGAATTTCTTTCACAGGATTTATTAGTGTTCTATGTGACATGCATTCGATGTAGATTGGTTTAAAACAAAACATACAATTAATATTTAATCCGTTGTATATTTTGCCTTCACATTTTTTTACAGCACAACAATGCAAGTTTGACATTATGTATTATGTAATGCAACAACAGTGAAATGTAAATAGTTTGATTTTGAATTAGTTTTTTTTTTTAAGCAAAATTATACGAACTTCTATATTTTCCAATAGAAGAGTAATAAATCTTTGTTTTCAAACAATTTTATTATTTTATTTTGATAAAAAAAACTATTTTATATAATTATTTTGTAGAGCACAGTATTTTCGATGTAGTACGTTTGACAGGTTGGCCTTTGCATCATATTATGCCAAATGAAGGGAGTTTTGCGGGACTAAGGTGATCTAATGGGGGTTAATCAGGTTCTGGTACCTCCTTCACCACTTTCCGATTTGAGACTCCTTTCTTGAGATATATTCATATTGCTATTCGATTTTCTAAGAATTTTGTAGATTTTCACACGTATTCATATTCCATAATTTTTCGGCATGAAGATACATTTTGTGCATTGTTTTAATATGTAAAACGTCAAGCGGACTTGAATACCTTTCAAATGACGCAAACTGCATGAATTTTCATTGCAAAATACGACCAGGAGAGTCAAAAATGTGAAAATCAATTTTTGTGTAAAAATGTACTGAAAACCCGACTCACGTGCACTTGAATGCACATATCTCTGGAATGGCTATACCAATATGGCTCAAATTAAATAAGGTTCCTCCGGTGACAATACTGTGCAATTTAAGAATCCATTTGTGAGTCATTTTCATTTTTTACAATTCAATTTTCTGAGAATTTTCTAAAAATTTCGTACATTTTCACACGTGTTCACATTTCATGATTTTTCGGCATGAAGAAACATTTTATGCACTTTTTGAATACGTAAAACGTCAAGCGTGCTTGAATACCATTCAAATGACGCAAGCAACATGAATTTTCATTGAAAAATACGGTCAGGAGAGTCAAAAATGTGAAAATCAGTTTTTGTATAAAAATGTACTGAAAACCCGACTCACGTGCACTTGAATGCACATATCTTTGGAAAGGCTTGACCAATATGGCTCAAATTCAATAGGAAACATCCTGTAATAATTCTGAACAAATTTGCTTTTGTCACTTTGGGATTTAAAACTCCGTTCGAGAGTTATCGTGCTAACGTACAGACTACGACGACGCCGACGACGCCATTTTGCACTGGAGTTACCAGAACCGAGTATCCAAATAAAAAAAGTGCTAATACAGATTTGTTCCCATGGTGAACTGAGACTCTGGTCAAAATTTTAGCCCGATAGGAGTTCATTTACTCAAGCAATGTGGAGTTGAATTTTTGGGGCAAAACCAATACTTTTCCTGAGCACATTTCATGTGCGGAAAAGTAATATTCACATTTTTCTACCTTCCAGATATACATAAAAAAGGTAAAATATGTGTAAAATTTGCATAAATTATGCATTAGGGCGGGAGGGAATTAACCACTTGGAAGCGAGAGCCTGGCCTGATGCATTTTCTATGGAGGTTAGGTAAAAAAACGATCCCTGCAAATTTTTAGCTCAATTGGTAGACGTTTGGTGGCGCCGACTGATCCTCAGGATTTTCAAGGTCGGGAATCAACGATTTTGAGGGAAAATTCAAATTTTTTGCCGATCTGTGCATGTAATATTAGTCCGATTGTGTTCAAACTTTATAAGAGTTATTTTTGTACTCTAATTATGGGCTATGCAGAGTTTGATTGTAATTGGTAAACTTTTTCGTGTACTTTTATTGCATCAAATCTCAAAAATCGGCACTCTCAGGTGAAAATTCCCTTTTTTTGACTGAAAGTGCAAAAACAAATTATATTTTACATCTTTTGATGACATTTCCAGTTTATCTGGCTCAAATCAATCCGATTTGATGTGCATATGATATTTCTACGATGAATATTTCGGCAGTTATAGGCGCCCAAAGTTGTGTATTTTTCGAAAACACGCGAATGGTCGAGTTAATGTCATATAGCCCACAACAAGAGTCGCTAAATCAACATATAAACGTTTAACCTTCTCTGACCAATTTTCGCTAAGGAATCGATTGCCAATAATTTGTGTGCTCTGAGTAGCATGTATCTAACCCCAATTATCGATATTTGCAAGTTTTCGCTAATTTTTATTTCATTGAATTTTTATCCCTGGTAAAATAAATTGTCTTATTACCCTCCGGGGGGTAAAATTTATCCTTAGGGATGAAACTTATAATGATGGAAAAAGGAGCTATGTTCTTCTGTTTGAAGTTGTGAGCTATTTCAATGATATTCACTGGATATAATAGGCTTTTAAAACTAAAATTTTCTTGTTCTACAACTTTTCGATCTGGGGACCTTTTTGACCTGGGGGGGGGGCTTCGAAATTGAAAAACTGCCCCCCCTTCCAACGGTCACTGTGGTGACCTCAGAACATTCCGAAACGACCTGTGTGTCATTTAAAAGGTATTGAAGTCAGCTTTCAAACTGCATTCAAACAATTTGAAAAAAAATCCTAATTGAGATGTTTTGAGCCAAAAACTGAAAAGTTAACTCCCAAAGATTTTTTTCATAATTTCCACGATTCTAGCGTAGATATGTGTGAATCATGGAGCATATGTGTTACATCTGGGGAAATTCGTTTTTTCGAGATATTTCGGTTTGAAGTGAAAAAACACCCTAAAATAGACAAAAAATGCCGTTTTTCATCCCATAACATAATGAATACCGCCAAAAATGTCATTTAATTGTGATTATAGTATACTCTGATCCAATGGGGACAATAGTTCTTCATATTTAAATGCTCTAAAATGTTTGTTCCTCACGATTTTGAGTTCAGAAGCTGAAAAAACACAAAAATCGATCAAAAATTCAATTTTCCGTTCTATCCATGGCAGAGACGTTCTCGTACAAATGTTCAAATGAAAACATGTACATTGCCTTTGTTTCTATGGGAAAAAATTAGTTTGAGAGTACACCGCTTTTCACGTCCCACCCATGGTTCTATCACATGAGAACTTCCAACAAATATGTCATCAAATTTTAATTTATATATACTCTGATTCAAGAGAAACAATAGTTCTTCGATATCAAAACTCTGTAAAATCGGTTTTTGATGTGGAATTTGTTCTTCAAGAACATTAACTTTAAGACTGAGAATTTCACAAATTTCTAAAAAGTTGTTTATGTAAAATGATTGATATCAATTAAAAAACCACTTGGCGCGGTAAATACTCGTGCCGCAAGCGAAAACAGTACACAAAATTGATATCAGATATTTTCTGTACCGTTTTCGCTTGCGGCACGAGTATTTACCGCGCCAAGTGGTTTTTTATTTGATATAAAATTTAACGTTGCGCTTGTGATATATATATTGTCGTTCCACAGTCCTCAAATAATTGAACAATATGTCCATGCATATTACGATGGGTACGGGGGTCAAAATGATGAAAAACCAAAAAAATCGATTTTTGATTTTTCAGTTTTTTCAATGTGGTGGCCCAACTATATAGATTTCTTTCATACTAAGGTTTAAACCTAATTCGATGTCGGAAATCCCAGGGGGGATTTTACCATACATTCGAGTCCCTAACGAAAACGTGAATTGTATCAGGGCAGAAAAATAAAGTCATTTCATACACAAATATGTTGGTATTAATCGTAGACTTACTCTAATCGAATTGACAGAAAAACGCTTTGCTCGCACTGGCGCACACTAGTTCAAATTCCAATTGATGCCATCATGAAAAGTTTGTTGAATTATTTGAAAAGCGTTGAACCAAAAATATATAATTCAACAGCGCCACGTAAAATGTTATATCAGTCATTTTGTGGGCAGGATATTAGGGTGCGCCACTCTGTTTATACCTCGTTCAGAGGTTTTTCATCTTATAATGATATACACCAAAGAAATCGAGACAAGGTACACAGTCACATACATACATACATACATACTAGGGTGATAGGGAATTCCATCGATTTCGAATTTTGTCTCGCCCGATGCGGTTTTGATGGAGGTTAGATGTAAAAATGATGCTCCGAAAATTTTACTTCAATCGGAACACGGGAAATGGCGCCGCATCGGCCATATAGCTCTATGAGTCCGTTCCATGTGAAATTTGGGCAAAATTCGCCAATCACACGCTATTAGGGTCAACTAAAATGAACAAATCGTTATCAAAATCGCTGTAAAGTATTTTTATATCGTAGATATAGATAAGGTGCACAGATGTGTCGAAAGAAAAACGAGGACATTTTAGCGATTTTGAGTCAAAGAACGAGGACATTTTCAAATTTGCTCATTTGATAACCAAATGAAAGTAAAAGATATATTTATTTGAATATTTTAATGTTTTTTGATGACAATTGTTGTTTTTAAGAAAATTTGCTTGAAATTGTATGATTTATTTATCAATATTTGTCACTGTTCTGAATTTGTTTGAGCAGTTCCGGATATTTTAGTCTTATCTGGAGCTATTGCGATTTATGACCTCAAAATGGACATTTATCATTCAAAATCGTCCAGATATCGATTCCTGGGGAAAAATCAGTCGGGTGAAGTCAATTCGGGCACATTTGAAAAGCATCTACCTGCTCATAATAGTGATATTCAAAATAGGACTCATCCAGACGTACAAGTACGCGAAACACATAATCTTTGAACGCATGTTGCAGCCACACTATTCGTCGTAGAAAGGTCATACGCACATCAAACCGGCCTACTTTGAACCAGAGAATCCGAAAATAACTGATTCATATGATGAAATATCCATATTTTGAATGTTATTCGTCCAAAACTGTGATTTTTTTACAAAAATGCTCGTTTTCAAGCCACTTTTCTAGTTTTGCTCCGCTTGAGGTGTCTAAATAGGACAATGAGAGTCCGGCAAGTCCTCCAAGGTCTATATCTAAGGTGCATAGATGTCCTCGTTTCACGAGGACAGTCCTCGATTTTGAGTCTGATTCTCTGTCCTCGTAAAAAACTGGAAATCAGCCGAATTTGGCGAAAATGTCCTCGTTTTTGATGGGCTGATTTAAAAGGAAATTTCTATTTAAATTAAAGTCCAAGATTGATTAAAAAACGAACTCGTTTATGCCATACACAAAGAAACCCTATAATTTTTATTCATTTTAACATTTGGAATGCACAAAAAATTGAAATGTGTTCTTGTGTACTGAAGATTCTGAAGATTCAAGTATACCAAAAACTTTTGGGATATGGAGCCACACGTTTTTTAGCATTTAGAGGATACATTAGATCGAATTATCTCTCAGTTTGAAGCTCTCAAAATATTTTTCTTAGATCCAACGGAAACGGGCTCGCTCAAACCAGTACAGCGATTCTTCAATTGTCCAATTTCAAAGCTGTTGCTAATTTTTATTCGCGATCAATGTCAAATCTTTGAAGATTCAATTGAAATGCTAGAAGGCGGATGCAGTTACTGGATTTGTTGCCAGAGAAATAATGAGCAAGTTGAAATCAAATGTCGAAAATCGGCTACGCGATCGATTTGTATCGTTTGCGTATCGTAATGAACTTGAGAAAGGTACCCGATCGGAAAGATATAGAACCATGTGTTGATTTTTTCATGAAACAAAACTTATTGGTCGAAGGTGATGAAGTTAATATTTACACAGAATACTGCAATGTTAAATCAGTCATCGAAAGTCATATAACAGAATGGAATGAAAGCACAAGAACAACAGAAGCTCGTTGGCTGGATGTTTTTGCATCGCTCACAGAAAAAGATATTTCCTTTAAAGCATTTCTCAAATTGGTAGAATACGCAATGACAATTCCGGGTGAGTTTGTCATGAATTTAATGTGAAGATGAAACAAAAAATCATATATTATTTTCTCATTTCTCAATCAATACTTTTCAATGGGAACACATGCAGTGTGTGAAAGGTTGTTCTCACAAATTACGAACTATTGGACGGACGAAAAAAGTCAGCTTACCATAGATACTTTGAAATGCTGGATTGCTGTCAAGCATAACTGCAAAATGTCTTGTTCGGATTTTCATAGTTTCATCTTAAAAAATCCGGAACTGCTCAAACAAATTCAGAACAGTGACAAATATTGATAAATAAATCATACAATTTCAAGCAAATTTTCTTAAAAACAACAATTGTCATCAAAAAACATTAAAATATTCAAATAAATATATCTTTTACTTTCATTTGGTTATCAAATGAGCAAATTTGAAAATGTCCTCGTTCTTTGACTCAAAATCGCTAAAATGTCCTCGTTTTTCTTTCGACACATCTGTGCACCTTATCTATATCTACGATATAAAAATACTTTACAGCGATTTTGATAACGATTTGATCATTTTAGTTGACCCTAATAGCGTGTGATTGGCGAATTTTGCCCAAATTTCACATGGAACGGACTCATAGAGCTATATGGCCGATGCGGCGCCATTTCCCGTGTTCCGATTGAAGTAAAATTTTCGGAGCATCATTTTTACATCTAACCTCCATCAAAACCGCATCGGGCGAGACAAAATTCGAAATCGATGGAATTCCCTATCACCCTAATACACACATACCAACGCTATTTTCAGGGGGACACCCCCCTTTCTGGGAAAACGTACACAACTTTTGAACGGGTCATCCGATTTTGATGGTTGAGCACTCGTTGGAAAGGTATTGAAGAGTACTATCGATTGGTCACTCAACGACAGTGGTCAAGATTACCCCCTAGGAGGTATGCTATATGATCTGAAAAAAACACCCCCATACGTCCCCCAAGCAAATTTTTTTTTGGTTCCACAAAAATTCATTTTGACGATGGCTTTCGTTTAGTTTGGTCCTAAGCTACACGCCAATGCCTATTCTACGAATGACATAGGTCGGCAACACATAGTCCGAAAACTCGCGTATATATAGTGTTGCACTCAAAAGTGGTTTTTTGGTGCGCCACTGGGAGAACTACCGTTCTCCGTGATCTAGTGTAAACCCGTTTCAAAACCCATTCTATCTATTGTAAGCTGAGTCTCAGAAAAGTTGAAGACCTAAAAAAAAAGGTCATCACTTTTGAAAATCGATCGGGGGGGTCCCTATTTGAAATGCCGGGGGGGTTTAACCCCCCTCCCCCCCTCGCGCATGCATGGTTTAAACCCTAGCTCAATTTCTTATGAGTGAAGATATTCGGCCATTCTCGACGGTTTTGAACTGCCCCCAAAAAATAATGTCATAGAGATCGAGAGAATGTACGTCACACACATTCACACATAAACATACATACATACCAAACCCAATTTTCAGGGGAAATCCCATTTTCCGGGAAAACGTACACAACTTTTGAAGGGGTGAGCACTCGTTGGAAAGGTATTGAGGAGTACTATCGATTGGTCATTCAACGACAGTGATCAAAGTAACCCAACGAAAGTTATGCTAGATAATCTGAAAAAAAACACCCCCTGGGGTAGAAACCGGACAAAAATGGCCAGTTCTGCTTCAGAGGGTAGCTAAAATCCGAAAACCCCAACCCTCGCACACCTCTGGTGACAAAAGTAAAATGCAAAATACAAAATTTGTGATATGAAATTTACGCCGAAAAAAAAAATTATTTGAATTTTGAACAATTTTTCAGTGCATTAGTGTGTTCGGAGCGTTCCTGAAATAGTGTTTTTTTTACATTCTCATTGGCTGTCAAAAACACATCGAAACGCACCGAACGCACGAATGCGCTGAAAAATTGTTTTTAGAATTCAAATAATTGTTTTTTCGGCGCAAATTCCATATTATAAATTTTGTATTTCGCATTTTGCTTCATAGGGGAATTTTTCACCTCAAAAAAGGTACGATTTTTACGGATCTTCGGAATTATTGTAGATTTTTTGGATTCAAGATGGCGGTTATTCTAAAATCCAAGATGGCGATCGTCTGAACTGTCAAATTTAACACTAAATATCGATGGATATTTGTGGATTTTCTGAATGAAGGCGAAAATAAGCCGATTTGGAAGATTCTTACAGATTTGAGGAACTTAATTCATGAGAAATTCCCCTATTTTGCTTTTGTCACTCGATTTTTCGAGAAATCTATAGATTAAGAATGAAGCGGATACGAGTGGATGACGTTTATCCAGGCTCGACATTTGTTCATTTGCCAAAAATGTCATTTAAGTGAGATTGTCTAAAAAAAATTTCCAATCCACTGATATTATAGCCCCTAGGACCCCCCCTGCAAGCCGGCAATTGGTATTTTTAATCCCTAAACTAGGAATGATTGGTTTTCAATTTTTCATAGAATTTTCCCTCCGTACATTCTGTTAAAAAAACACTAACAATGGACACGACTTAAAATAAATGTACAGGGAATTTATTTGCGCTTCGGGAGAATACCATGTAAATGTCCATATTACTTTTTCGCACATGAAATGTGCTCAGGAAAAGTATTGGTTTTGCCTGGAAAATTCAACTCCACTTTGCTTGAGTAAATGAACTCCGATCGGGCTCAAATTTTGACCAGAGTCTATGTTCACTATGGGAACAAATCTGTATTAACACTTTTTTTATTTGGACACTCGGTTCTGGTACCTCCAGTGCAAAATGGCGTCGTCGTCGTCGTCGTAGTCTGTATGTTAGCACGATAACTCTCCAACGGAGTCTCAAATCCCAAAGTGACAAAAGCAAATCTGTTCAGAATTATTACCAGATGTTTCCCATTGCGTTTGAGCCATATTGGTATAGCCATTCCAGAGATATGTGCATTCAAGTGCACGTGAGTCGGGTTTTCAGTACATTTTTACACAAAAACTGATTTTCACATTTTTGACTCTCCTGTCCGTATTTTCCAATAAAAATTCATGCAGTTTGCGTCATTTGAAATGTATTCAAGCCCGCTTGACGTTTCACATATTCAAAAAGTGCATGAAATGTTTCTTCATGCTGAAAAATCATGGAATATTAGAAATTCTGAAAATGTACGAAATTCTTAGAAAATCGAATTGTGAATATATCTCAAGAAAGGAGTCTCAAATCGAAAAGTGAAGATGGCCAATTTGTTTTATTGTGTCACAGGATGTTTTGTGTTGAAAATTAGCCATATTGCAGTAGCCATTTCATAGCGGCATGTACTAAAGTACACATACCGTGACCAAAGAATAACATTTTACCCGTTTTCATGGCAGAACCAATACTTTCTCTCTTGACTGGTCGATGAATAAAATTGTTTAAGAGAAAGATCAAATTCCATATCAATGCGGAAAAGTCAGGATTACGAATTTAATTCAATTTATTTATCTTCCCATCTTCTTGTGTGGAAATTTACAGTCAGAAAGATAGATTTCACTAGATACAGATCACTAAAATCTGTAAACAACTTTAGCAGAAACAAAAAAATATTGCCAAAAATTTAAAAATGGTGCTTCTCAAACATCCGGGGCGCCTCCCCCTCCTTTAGTTACGGTACGGTCTGAATATTTTCATAAAGGGTGATGGTTGGAAATCGGCTATTAAATTTGGGGATCATTTATTTAGTTTAAGGATCATTTATAAAAAAAACCTAAGAAATTGAGTGTATGAATAGAAATGAGATTCCCTGATCACCTAAGTGTAACATGAAAAATATTTGTGGCTTTATGAAAGGCAACATGAATTATGTTCAAGCGAAGACGCGATTAGAAATGTAGTAGTAAAAACGCAACACAATTCCAGAATCATGATGCTCTTTTTCCATAACAAGTGATCTCGTATTCACATTTTTATTCCTAGCCACTCAATTGTACCATGCAAAAATATATACACTGCAAGTCCCATAATTCGAATCGTTTGGTTCTTTAAAAATCAGTCAGCATTATCGAAATATTCAGAAAAGTATAATTTGGTTCTTCAAAAATCCATACGAATAACCGAATGGGAATCTGAATTACCGGGATTTCAGTGCTACCCATTTTTAGGTACGTTTGACTTTTTTCAAGAATTTTGGTTTTCTTCATATTGGTCAGAAAAGTGTTGTAGCTTTAAAGTATAAACGAAGTAGTGAGATAGTTTAAAACGAAAACAATGAAAATCGAACAATGTTTAACGTCAACTTATGGAACATGTATTTGATTAATATAAATGTTAGTAAATTGAGAATCTATAATGATGTACATATAAAAAATTGTAACATAAAGCTCACTCATTATTAAGACAACATTATCATCTGGCGAATGAATTCCAGAGACCATAAGACTAGATCTCTTTGTTTATGTCCAAAGATCACTGAAAAGGCCTTCGTAATATATTTTGAGTTCATTCCTGCAAGAACTATGTCAGATACTTTCACATTTTCATTAGTAAAAAGTCTGTGTACCTTAGAGACAGAATACTATTTGTCCGAAAATATTCTCGGACGCACGCCGGATAGACAAATTTTGATTTAGTATGAAATCATTATAGGACAAGTTTTCCGTGGGTTTTGATTCGAGTGGAACCAAAAACCCCTTCTTAAACTAGATATACTCGATTTTTTGGGACCCCTGTCGCATTTTCGGCCATGTTTTTAAAATACTTGGTTTTGGGCTTTGTGAATGATTTTTTTAACGGACATTTTAGAGAAATTCATTTGATCACTGAAATAACACATTTGAATGTGTCAAATAAAAGAAAAAGTGTCTGAAAATATACTCACTTTTTCGCGTTTCAAACAACAGCTTCCTGGAAATTCAAACCGGAGCGCGAGTTTCGAACAGAAACAGTCTATGTACTTTAAAATCAGGGGTAGATGTGCAGAAAACCGATAATCAAGATTTCATTTTGGTAGTTGAAAATTCAGTTTTCGGTGGTTAAGAATTAGGAAAATAAAACACCATATAGAATGAAGTTGAAAAAAATTCTTTCAATTTGCTATGATGATATTTTTCGACGAGAACCGAAAGTATCTGACACATTTTAAGCAGAAATTCACGCTGTCAATGAATGATGTTTGAGAATTATTAATTTATGCAAACAAATGATCGGTGCACCGATGATGTATATTAGCGTTACACTGTGTTTACTGGGTGGTCATCAATTAAGCAATGATGTCTTAATATATATATAACCAAATATGAAATCTCTGAAATTTTCTTTAGGTGAAAAAAAACATTGATATGTTCAAAATGTAATTAAAAAAAACATAATAATTTGTTTAAAACAAAAAAATGTAATAACGAATAAAAAAGCATTTTTGATTTCATAGCATTTTTATTTTCATACGGACTTAGGAATACATTTTTGAATTTCAGGAAAATATGAATGATGAAATAAATATATATTTTTTAAATACCCATATAATGCGTTTCATTCTAGGTGAATTTACCAATGGAGAATACCAAAATATAAACCAAAATTTTTCACAATTTGACTTTCATCAATATTCAATGAAATTTGGCCTGTAAAAACAAGTTGTGAAATTGCGAACACGCTGGAACAACAAATTTAATTGGGATTGACTCCGTATTAATGATTATAACTATTTGTCTTCTGCCATTAATATGAGATTCAATCCATCTAAGAAACTCGTAGTTCAGACCCTTAACAATAAGTTTGTGTATAAATGATAAGATGAAAAACCTCTGAACGAGGTATAAACAGAGTGGCGCACTAATAGATCCTGCCCACAAAATGACTGATATCACATTTTACGTGGCGCTTGTGAAAATATATTGTCGTTCCACAGTCGTCAAAAATTTCAACAATTTGTCCATGCCATATTACAATGAATGTGAAGTAGAGTGCGCCAGTGCGAGTCCCGAACGTTTTCACTTTCATTATCTTTGAATAACAGTGGCTATAATCAAAACTGGAATACAACTGATTTACAACCGCATTTTGGATTGCAGGCTCATCGTGAGTGAGTAAATCGTAGCCTAACTCTAATCGAATTGATGGGAAAACGCCTCGCTCGCACTGGCGCACTCTATTTTTCAGTTTTTTCAATGTGGTGACCAAACCTGATTACAGATTTCTTTCATATTCAGAACATATTTGTAGCTTAGCTCAATAACTTTCATTTGCGGTATCTGCGGATTTTCTATGTTGTGTATTAGCGGAGCTATGGAATTTTGAAAAAAATCGACACCCTGGCACTCGCCCCCTGCTCAATTTCCTATATGTAAAGAAATTCGGCCGTTCTCGACGGTTTTGAACTGCCCCCCAGACCCCCTAAAATTAATGTCATACATCACAGAGATTGAGAGAAGGTACGTCACATACATACATACATACATACACACTAGGGTGATAGGGAATTACATCGATTTCGAATTTTGTCTCGCCCGATGCGGTTTTGATGGAGGTTAGATGTAAAAATGATGCTCCGAAAATTTCACTTCAATCGGAACACGGGAAATGGCGCCGCATCGGCCATATAGCTCTATGAGTGCGTTCCATGTGAAATTTGGGCAAAATTCGCCAATCACACGCTATTAGGGTCATCTAAAATGATCAAATCGTTATCAAAATCGCTGTAAAGTATTTTTATATCGTAGATATAGACCTTGGAGGACTTGCCGGACTCTCATTGTCCTATTTAGACACCTCAAGCGGAGCAAAACTAGAAAAGTGGCTTGAAAACGAGCATTTTTGTAAAAAAATCACAGTTTTGGACGAATAACATTCAAAATATGGATATTTCATCATATGAATCAGTTATTTTCGGATTCTCTGGTTCAAAGTAGGCCGGTTTGATGTGCGTATGACCTTTCTACGACGAATAGTGTGGCTGCAACATGCGTTCAAAGATTATGTGTTTCGCGTACTTGTACGTCTGGATGAGTCCTATTTTGAATATCACTATTATGAGCAGGTAGATGCTTTTCAAATGTGCCCGAATTGACTTCACCCGACTGATTTTTCCCCAGGAATCGATATCTGGACGATTTTGAATGATAAATGTCCATTTTGAGGTCATAAATCGCAATAGCTCCAGATAAGACTAAAAAATCCGGAACTGCTCAAACAAATTCAGAACAGTGACAAATATTGATAAATAAATCATACAATTTCAAGCAAATTTTCTTAAAAACAACAATTGTCATCAAAAAACATTAAAATATTCAAATAAATATATCTTTTACTTTCATTTGGTTATCAAATGAGCAAATTTGAAAATGTCCTCGTTCTTTGACTCAAAATCGCTAAAATGTCCTCGTTTTTCTTTCGACACATCTGTGCACCTTATCTATATCTACGATATAAAAATACTTTACAGCGATTTTGATAACGATTTGATCATTTTAGTTGACCCTAATAGCGTGTGATTGGCGAATTTTGCCCAAATTTCACATGGAACGGACTCATAGAGCTATATGGCCGATGCGGCGCCATTTCCCGTGTTCCGATTGAAGTAAAATTTTCGGAGCATCATTTTTACATCTAACCTCCATCAAAACCGCATCGGGCGAGACAAAATTCGAAATCGATGGAATTCCCTATCACCCTAATACACACATACCAACGCTATTTTCAGGGGGACACCCCCCTTTCTGGGAAAACGTACACAACTTTTGAACGGGTCATCCGATTTTGATGGTTGAGCACTCGTTGGAAAGGTATTGAAGAGTACTATCGATTGGTCACTCAACGACAGTGGTCAAGATTACCCCCTAGGAGGTATGCTATATGATCTGAAAAAAACACCCCCATACGTCCCCCAAGCAAAAATTTTTTTGGTTCCACAAAAATTCATTTTGACAACGGCTTTCATCTAGTTTGGTCCTAAGCTACACGCCAATGCCTATTTCACAAATTACATCGGTTGGCAACACATAGTCCAAAAATTCGCGTATTTATAGTGTTGCACTCAAAAGTGTATTTTTTGGTGCGCCACTGGGAGAACTGCCGTTCTCCGTGATATCAAAGACGGGTAGTGCGGCTTTGATAGAGCATACCGAGAGAAACATATTTTTTTTTAGAAGTCATGCCGCATAGTCAACCATGGACATAGGCCAAGGATTCATGTGTTACTACAGGTTAACATTTACCTAATATTCAATTTTTGGATCACAATAAATGATATTGACATAAGCAAAGACATTTTTTTTAAATTTAAAATTCATGTTCATTTAAATTAGTGGTTATTTACAATCATGATCTTGTTTTGCGAATATTCACATGTCAACGGTAAGCTAATGCCGGCCATTCCCGACTTGAAAGATTATAATTTTGTTCAACTTATTGCTATTTTTGATGGTATCATTTGATTTGATTTGTACAAGTTTTTTCTTATTTCTAAATCCGATTCAACTCCTATTGGGTACGAATCATATTATTTACAAATTACAAACTATTTTACATTTTATTAACAAAGAAATATGTACATATTTTTGTGCAGTGACATAGGCCGCGACGATTTTATTATAGTACAATAGTTGAGATTCCTTAATTAGGAGATCCCTTTCCGACAATTCATACATGTATGCGGGAGTTTTATATTGATAGTTTTTCATTTTTTCGAAATCATCACAGTTAGTTAGTTTGATCAAATATTCGTCACCTCCATTTTGGATGCGATAAAAGAACTTTATTTGGTTCTCATTAACGAAGACATCAAATCAAATCTTGCATCAAATCTTTTGCGCTTTGCTTTTTTATAAACTTTCGTTGAATTTACATATATTAATGAATTTTCGGTTCTGTATAGTCTAGTACATGTGAACTGATTAATTCTGTTTAGTGATAGTTTGCCTGGATAACTCAGTCCAAAACCATTTATATTTACTCTGAATATCAATTTGTACCAAGTGAGTAACGGCTGAAAAGGAAAAATTGGCAACAAGAAATTCGTACACGTGGAAATTGTGATATGGAATAAGCGTACTGCTGGATTTACTGCAAAATATGCCTACTTGTACAATGTTTCCTTAAATCTATGGCTATTATCGTGACTTTATTATGCTTTTATCTATCGTGACTGTGGTCGCTTATTAGACTAGGTACTTATACACGAATACCTTTTACGATGGGTTCTTCAACGGTCTATTACCTGATGATGTAGTCAAAATTCAGTAGCTCACGGACGTGTCCGGCCAATCGTGAATGTTGGGTTGGTATTTGGTGATACGATGACTCGTAGCAGTCCCCTGACGAGGGTATTCTATTGCCTTGTCTGTACTTTGTTCAGTCACTTCGGTATGATGCTGCTTAGGCTGGTCGCGTCTTATGAATGGTACCGTTGCAATGTAGATTGGTAGCCAAGTGGATATTTATTCGATGTTATCGCGATGATTATGCAGCCAATATGTGTATGTAAACTGGATGCAGATATACTGCAAATATATTTCCCATATATATA
>CM059999.1:29225287-29323980 GCA_030463065.1 Aphidoletes aphidimyza
CACGAAAAAAAAACAACGTGCCTTTTTTGTGCGTATATGAATGGTACGAACTGTGCACATTATGTGCACATAAAATGGTCATATCTATGAATATTTGGGAAAGATGTGCACATTATGTAGTACATTTTGCATTACATGAAAAGAAGAAATTTTCCGCACATAATGCATTACATGTGGTTCATTGAGTTATTTTTTGGTTGAGGGTATTAGTGTGCGCTACTCTGTTTATACCTCGTTCAGAAGTTTTTTTTTCTCATATCAGTAGTTTTGTAAGGTCAATTAATAATTCGTCGCGAGCCTTCTATTTAGATGGTGCGCTTTATTGGTCATAGTCGAGTGCAAATAGATTCAGTGGACTGACATTCGAAGGTTTTAGCCAGCGAACCTTTCTAAAAGTGCAATACCAATGTTTACGCATCCGTACATACCAACAATTTGGTTTCACTTCATCGCCCAAAGTGTAAATTTTGATTTCGATTCATCGATCTAATTGTAAATTTTTAGTGCTTTTGAAATAAATACAGCGAAACTATGACAAAATGAGCCAAAAGTCCGTTTTTGAACTTTTTGATTTTTTTGCCTATGTGGCCCAACTTTGTCCCAAAATGAGTCAATCGAGCCTCAATTGAAAGCCGATTCTAATGTCTATCGACTGTGATATATGAGTTATTTCATCATATTTAGTATTACTAGGGGGCCTGGTGGTCGAGCGATTCGACCGCATTCTAGTTAAGATAAAAAGTATATAAAACCATACATGCGCGCAGGGATTACTATGGGCTGACAATAGCAGCCTATCTGAAAATAACAGATATTTTCCAAATAAAACAATGGATTTTATTGATAAAATCACACTGAATTTCTTCGAGCCACAAATTTTAAGATGTGGCCCGAAGAGATTTCGTGTGACTATTAATGGAATCCATTGTTTTATTTGGAAAATATCTGTTATTTTCAGTCGATATTTTTGCGATATCAGCTATTTTCAGCTGCTATTTTCAGATAGGCTGCTATTCACAGCCTATAGTAATCCCTGCATGCGCGAGGGGGGATAAAATTTCCAAAATGTTCGATAAATTCACAGACTCCTATTTTGAGGCTTTGGAGTAGAGCTACCCTCCCCCCAGACCCCTCTAATCCATACTCTTTTGGGGAACACTATCGATTGCCATCATTGGTTCACCCCTGCATCCCCCTCACTCCCATATGCTTCACATAGTTACACCCTGAAAATGTCTCCTGGACCAATTGTTGGGCTCTCAAATTCTCTAAACAATTCTTAAATACCATAAAATGCCATTGAATGACATTAAGTACTCTCAAGTACGCGTAGGATTGCTTAAATACGCCCAAATGCGCTTGAGTACTCTTACGTACGTTTAAATACATGTAGAAATGATGAAAAATATCCAATAAAAACATGGAAAAAACTAATTATGAAAAATCTCACTCTTTGATTGGCAAACGCCCGTTTTTATGCAGGGCTTCTTCTTATGCCCCCCTAAGTGCTTAAAAATCAAAGCGGTGCAGTGACATACAAATTCGCTAGGGCACGAAGTAAGCTACGCCATTTGATTTGCATATCAATGTGCGCCATAGGGCACAGAGTCTCATCGTTGCACCGCTTTGTTAAAAATGTCCCCATACTTTTTGGGGCCTCGCTTAAAGAATTAATTTATACCCGCTTTACCCCCTCCCCTATAAACCAGTATACCCCCCCCCCCTTCTCGCACACATGTATAAAACGATCTAAAATCTAGGATCCTCTTCGAGAATGACATGTCATTTCGACAATTATCTTAGATTTTTGGGCAAAAGAAATATCATTTTTATTTTCATGGGAAGAGTAAATGGCACTTAATTTGGGATTCAAGGGCCACCTGATCGAGTTCAACCGCTAAACTATTCAGGGGTAAATGACATGTTGTGCACATCTATGAATAAATATCTTTCATTTTCAAAAACCCAAACAACAATCGGTTTTAAAAGAGACATGATATTACATATTTTTGAAAATATGCGAATTTTCACATTTTATATGAGGAAATGTCCAACTTTTTTAACATTTTTCAAATTTTTTCAATTTTTTTGAAATGTTTTGAAATTTTTCTCTATGTTGTGCACACCTACGCATAAATATCTTTCATTTACAAAAAACCAAACGAATATCGGTTTAAAAATGCGTTTGTAAAAGGGATTACAACATTTTTGTTAGTTTATATGTGAATGTTCACATTTTTATATGGGGAAATCATATGTCCGAATTTTTCAACTTTTTTCAATTTTTTTGAATTTTTTTGAAATTTGTTTCTATGTTGTGCACACCTACGCATAAATATCTTTCATTTGCAAAAATCAAAATGGAAATCGGTTGAAAAATGTGTCCGTAAAAGGGATTACAAAATTTTTGTTAACGTATTAATATATAAGATATCATACCTTGATTTGATAGTGTGAACTTTGACACACATACAGCCAAAACCCAATTTTTGGGGTAAATCATGATTGAAATTCAAACTTCTATAACTTGGGAACGGCTGGTCCGATTTTGATGGTCCTCGTTGGATAGGTATTGAGGTGTACTACCAAAGTGTAGTTTTGTCAGAAATGTCAGAATCTTAGAAAATGGGTACGGGGGTCAAAATTACGGAAAAACAAAAAAACGATCTTCGATTTTTCAGTTGTTTCGATGTGGTGACCAAACCAAACTATAAATTTCTTTCATTTCACGAACTAATTCAAAGCTTAGCTCAATACCTTTCATTTGCGGTACCTCCCAATTTTCTAACTTGTGTATTAGCGGAGCTATGGAATTTTGAAAAAAATCGACACCCCGACACTCTCCTCCTGTTTATTTTCTTATACGTAAAGAAATTCGACCGTTCTCGACGGTTTTGAACTGCCCCCCACAAGGTAATCTCCTTCTTTCAATTTGTGAAACACAACATTTAACAACAACTTAAGTCAAAAACAAAAGAAAGAAGATTCGTCAAATCAAGGGAAAGGAGAAAATTCAAAAAAAATCACAATTAAGGGAACGTGTTGAAATACTTGTATTCTAATTGTGATTGATCAAAGAATACTCTGAACTGATTAATTCTGTTTAGTGATAGTTTGCCTGGATAACTCAGTCCAAAACCATTTATATTTACTCTGAATATCAATTTGTACCAAGTGAGTAACGGCTGAAAAGGAAAAATTGGCAACAAGAAATTCGTACACGTGGAAATTGTGATATGGAATAAGCGTACTGCTGGATTTACTGCAAAATATGCCTACTTGTACAATGTTTACTTAAATCTATGGCTATTATCGTGACTTTATTATGCTTTTATCTATCGTGACTGTGGTCGCTTATTAGACTAGGTACTTATACACGAATACCTTTTACGATGGGTTCTTCAACGGTCTATCACCTGATGATGTAGTCAAAATTCAGTAGCTCACGGACGTGTCCGGCCAATCGTGAATGTTGGGTTGGTATTTGGTGATACGATGACTCGTAGCAGCAGAGCTGTCCACGAACAGCAAAAATACGAACGTTCGTTCGTTCGTTCGAGATAATTAAATATTTTGTTCGTTCGTTCGTTCGAAATAATAATTATTTTTTATTTTGTTCGTTCGTTCGTTCGAGTTTATTAATTGTTCGACTTGTTCGTTCGAACTGTTCGATATTTTGTTAGAGTTCAATTTTTGTTCGTTGTTCGACTTTTGTTCGATGTTCGATTTTTGTTCGAAATTTGTACAAGACTGTGAAACTTATAATTTTGTTCTTAAATGGATTTTGTAAGGGATGAAAATGAATGTCAAAAGAGTTAATTCACATTTGTGAAGTTCATTATGATTTTTGAAATGCAATCGGTGACTTACAAAAAATAAAAAAAAAGATTCTGTATTTTTTATGAATACCGAACAAAAATCGAGCATCGAACATAAGTCGAACAACGAACAAAAATTGAGCTCGAACAAAATATCGAACAGTTCGAACGAACAAGTCGAACAATTAATAAACTCGAACGAACGAACGAACAAAATGAAGAATAAAAATTATTTCGAACGAACGAACGAACAAAATACAACAATTTAATTAGTTCGAACGAACGAACGAACGTTCGTGGACAACTCTGCGTAGCAGTCCCCTGACGAGGGTATTCTATTGCCTTGTCTGTACTTTGTTCAGTCACTTCGGTATGATGCTGCTTAGGCTGATCGCGTCTTATGAATGGTACCGTTGCAATGTAGATTGGTAGCCAAGTGGATATTTATTCGATGTTATCGCAATGATTATGCAGCCAATATGTGTATGTAAACTGGATGCAGATATACTGCAAATATATCTCCCATATATATATCTGGATATATTTCTATATATTTAGTAATAGTAGCCTAATGCCGTTATTCGACGATCTCTATGAATCGGCCAGTATTTCAATTGGAAAATATACCACTTATTTAGTCACGAGTCACTTTATCTGATAATTCACTGATATTTAGCAAACGACGGATACTTACAATAATTTGTCTAATGATTTAGCAAATAATCTACCTCTCATAAGTGGGAATCTCTGTATATAACGGCTTGAAATGCGTCCGATCACCTGTATGGTCGATATGAGAAAGAGGACGCTCTTAATGCTACGTGGCATCACATAGATTTACAACAACAACGCCTGGTGGCGAAATCGCGCATCAATTCTCAGAAAAACCGTGACCGTACGTAATTCACGCTTATCGTGCTTTACCCTATGACATTGTTGTAATAGATTAGCCTAGTTCATAGCGTTGTTATGCATAATTCCATGAATTATTTACAGACTTTTATTGATTTGTTGGCTTCAAAAACAGTTACTTTTCCATTTCTCAATTTCAAGTGTAATTTATTCTCACTTTATCTATGTGTTTGGACAAACGGTATTCGCTACAAATGTACATACGAATAGCTTCTGTGAAAGCTCATGACTTTTGGTGGATTGCCTATAGACAGGCGGTTATTTCAATACGAAATATAATATTTTCATAGATAAGAAAAATTATCATTTCAACACCCCCTCCTTAAGAAAGGAGTGGATCCTAGACACGAACCAGTTACTTTGGTGGCGGAAATTTGTGAAAATTATCGCAACCTGTCATAGCAACTCCACAGTTCTGGCGTCTTTTTGGTAAATGTGACATAATCGGTTTAAGATGATCTTTCTCGGGACGTTTAGTCATTTATGAATGCTGATCATCGGTCTTAGTATCGGAATATAATCAGGGCGGCTTCTTAGTCGTCTTATGCTGATGAAATTTTGACATTAAGTTTTGAATTGACCTGATTCTATTTGGAAAAAAATCGTTTAGTTAATATTCATTCTATATCGTTCGAGTTCATTGCATGACCCTGATTGACTGTGAAACGAAAACAAGGATTTCTTGCCAAAACAAAAATGTTGGGTCAATGTCAGTCTCCCACACTCTGAAAGTTGGGTTGATAAACTGTTACTCAACCACAGCAGAGTCGACTATTACGATTGTACTGCAATTTTTGTGTGTCTAGGCCTTGACTGATGGTCAATTCCGATTCATTTCTTGGACTGTGCGAAACTCGACTTGGTTGAATTGGGAAAGCGCACGGTATTGTTTCAAAAATGATAAAAAATAATACAAAAATAATAATGAAAATTATGATACCAAACAATTTTCAATGTAAAATACACATTGAAATGGTGTAATAATAAAAAAAATAGCTGTATGCACACGTGCAATTTGAGTGTATTGACATTGGAATGTCACGGATATCGAACAATCAATCGAATTGTATAAATCTTGATTAAATAACTATCGCGTTATTTAGCCGAATAGGGTTAATTTGTCGCAACAATAGATTTTTTTTTTTTCTTCATCAGGCTCTGGCCTGGATGGACTGTAGTGGTGTTATAGACCTATGGATTCATATGTTACCAGTGGCAACAGTCCGATTTGTTAGCTGTAGAGCGTCTGTCTCAATGCGGAAGCTGTGAAATCCATAATCTAATCCATGTAATTGACGCAATTTGAAGTTGAACTAGCCTTTGAACTGACTATTGGTGCAATTTGTTCGACAACAAAAATATTAGGGGTTCATTTACCCAGACTAGGTCACCATTCGATGGCTGTAGAGCCGAATAAGAGTAAAATGCTCGAACTAGTCGGGCACCTTCGTGTTCAAATTTTTAAATTGTTCCATGGTTCTATGGTCCAAATTAGTCAATTGTCAAAGCTAAGGGTCTAGCCTTGTGCAAATCAAGATTTGCTCCGACTGTTGGTCAGGTGAACTGGCTATTCTCGGGCTGTAGGAGCCTAAAAGTTGTGAATAAATGAGTTCACTTGTTACCTTAGTCGATTGTGAATTTCCGTGAAGGAAATTGTTTCCGAAAGACGGAATTTGCCTGACTATTATTGTCAAGACATGAAAACATGTTGACTGTAAAGTCAGAGTCTAGCTGAGCTGTGGGCAACGTCCATACGACCGTTCGTCGCTTTCTCCGATGATGCTGTATAGCTGGTGAGTTCGTTAAAACTCGTTCGATTGGAACCTCAGTTCCTCGAGAGATACAATTGTGAGCACACACGGCTCGTGAATTTCGTGGTCAGATCTACACATTGAGTCTACCCTACTTTTCACCCTCGAAAAGTGACACCTCATCTTAGACGATGCTTTTTCGGTTTGGGTCTACACATCAACACCACCTCCCCTCATGATTGTAGAAAAAAATCTTATTCTTAAATTTGGATTTCGTTATTGGAAATCGTTAAAAAGTGAAATGATAACGAAATTGGAAAATAATAATAAAAATGAAAATCAAAATGAAGGGTGAAACAAAACTGTGGCTCATGTCGTTTTGTTGCACTGGAAATAGTCGATGCTATTTCACAAAGTCATTTGAAACCATTGTGTTGGCGTATAGCCGGTCAATTGTTCCAAGTCGATAATGAACCGATACGTATTGGTACGGATTCTTCGAATGATGTGCCGATGTGTTGCCGATCTCGGTAGAACCTCCAGTGTTGGTATTTCTTACTGGGGTATACTGTTCGAAGGCTTCGATTGAAATTGTCTTTTGTTTCCATTTGAGTTCGACCATTTCGTACCGTAGGTACGCCCCCAATGTGAAATGTCCCTAAATTGTCGATACAGAAAATGATAGCCTTGTATTTTCGGGTCGGCTAGCAATTTCCGATAAAAATTCCCATAGTAAAATTATCCTGTTGGGTCTTTTGTACCTAAATCTTTCAAGAAATATGATCGAATACACTTGTTTTTGTGTTTTTTTTTTTTTTTTTCTTCTTCAAATCGTAACCGTGAACCTTTTTAGTCAATTTCCATTAGCCGTTACCTTTATGCTGGAAAACTTGGGCAGAAATAATTTAGTCTTTCAAGTAATTCGAATGCTCGTGTTTGTATTCGTTCAATTATTGTTTATTGAATCTCAAATTATTCACAAGTCATTGTGTTGGAATAAAGTTTCCACAAATTCAGACAATTGGTTCAATATCAATATCCGACCCCTCTGTTCCTACAGTCGAAGTGAACCGAATGTGTTCAGGCAACGGCAAGACTTGTTTTTCATCTCTCCTATCATACTTGATAGTATGCTTTCCCTTTTTGATAGTATGCTGGGACGAAGATGTTTTTCGAACCAGGCTTGTATCTTAGGATGTCTTCGTCATTTCCTAAGCAGTCTCGTATGTTCATTGTGAATGGCCCACACACCCCGAGTATCAACGTCGTTCTATGGATCCAGTATTCGGGCAGTGGCCAGGAAAATGTAAAATTGGGACTACTGTGCACGAGCAATGCTCCTTCGTCCGTTACTTGTATATGGCCAATGACTGTGCGTGTTGATGTATCAACTAAAATGACGATCTGATTCACATCTCTATGTGAAAATAGCTTCAGACGTTGGCCTTCGCCATTTCCATGTATGGCTGCCGTTGCCGTTACAAACGTTTGGTTTCCCAAAATATCCCATGACGATCGTTCGATGTCAAACAGACGAAATTGCTTTCCCTCTTCGTTTATTCTTAGGCAAAAACGAGGCCGCACCTCTCTGGCGTACCATAGCATGCAGTGGTTGAACGATTTGAAGAGAAATTTAAAAAAAAACATTAACTATCTTCAGAAAAAAATCAACCTTTGCATGGAAATTACTTCCAAAAATGTTAACGGTTAGCATTCATTCGCAGTAAAATGACACTTACACTGGTTTGTTTGATTTTTTTTTTTTCTGTTACTTTGCAATAAAAAAAAATATCCCATGTGTCATCAGCCAAAAGGCTGATCCTGCATATGGCGGTACGTGTGCTTCCTTTTAAACGTTGAAACCAAAAGAATGCGGTGGAAATAAACCTTTGACATTTCAGTCAAATGCAGTTTTCCAACCTGAATATGGTTACATTCGATTTCAGCACTCGTGGTACTAGATTTCCGCCTATGTAGAATATCTCTGTGACAGTTTGACACATTCAATAGTCCATTGTTGTTGACGTTTAGTCGTATTTCAATAGCATTTTATGACTGTCAACAACTTTCGTATGTTTCATGGTTTTTTTTTCCAGGATGGCCAAATAGACGAGTTTACTGTGAGACAATGATATCAAACTGCAGTTGGCTGAACTTGAACGTGCCTTTCACCGATTATTATCTAGTGAAAATCTGTGAAGCGTGATATTTGCCTATTTCACGCTGCTGTTGATCCATCAACCTATAAATATCGCTGGAGTTAACCACTTTGTCTTTGATATAAGCAATTTTCTTACTCGGGGTTAATTTCTGAGCGTATTTGTTACCAGCCGATGACTGTCTATGGACTTGTATATAGACCATATCGCCTGGCTTGAATGATCTTTCTTTCGCTCTCAAATCATAGCGTTTCTTATTTTGTTCGAAGGCGGCTCTTTGAGTTTCAGCGGCTTCTTCATAAATAAGTTCGCGCCTGTCTTCCTCATATGTTGCTTGAGGGTTAGCATCAGCCAATAGCCGATGTTCATCACCAGTCTGTGATTTTTCTCGTCCGAACACGATATAGTAGGGTGATTTCCCCGTACTTGTTCGGGCTGTGGTATTTAGGATCATCACGATCTTTTGCATGTAGCTGGCCCAGTCAACGTGATTGCTTTTATTAATTAGCTCAGCTTTTAACATGCTTTTCAGGCATTTGTTTGATGCCTCGACCACATTGGCTTGTGGATGATACACGGGTGTAGTCACATGTTGGACTTTATGTGACTCCAAGAACTTTTTAAACAATTCACTGGTGAACTGACTGCCATTATCTGAATAGACTATCTCTGGCGTCTCGAATTTGTAGAAAATTTCCTTCTCGAGAAAATCTGTTATCACATTTGCCGTCGCTTTAGTGTAAGACTTGGCAAAAACATATCGAGAAAAGGCACAGATTGCCACAATCACAAACATGTGCTTGTGATATTTAGATGGTGGTAACGGTCCAACTAAATCTACAGAAATTACCCGCCCAATTCCTTTGGCATCTCGATATTTCCCAGTCGGAACTCTTGTGTTCTCATTGGATGGCTTTATTTGTCTGCAAATACTGCATCCAGTGACATATTTATAGATGTCCTGATTCATATTTGGCCAATAATAAGTGGACTGTATGGCTCTCAGAGTTTTCCAAAAACCCATGTGACACGAATCATCGTGTTTTTCATTCAACACTGATGAAATCTGTTCCTTTGGAACACACAGTGTCCACAGTCGATCGCCACTAGTCGAATCGTATCGACCCCTTCGATATAATAAACCCTTTTCGTGTTTATATTTGTCTAATTTTTTGGTTTTCGCTAGACCTAGCATTTTATTGTACCATTGGTCGGAAGTTTTTATGCCTGCTGTGATATCTATCATCTCTACAGCTCGTGATAATGCATCTGGTGCTGCCATAAGCTTCCCAGGCCTATGTTCAAATGTAATTTGAAACGCTTGTAGTCTCACTGCCCAACGAGCCAGTTTACCATGCGGTTCTTTCAGATTTTGTAACCATCTGAGACTAGAATGATCAGTTACGACTGTAAAAGGTACTTTATCAATGTATGGTCGGAATTTCTCTACTCCACTGAGTACGGCTAGGCATTCTCTCTCAGTTGCACTATAATTTTGTTGCGTGCGTGAGAATTTGACTGAATGATATGCAATTACCTTCTCTACTCCGTCTTGTACTTGAGTTAGAATACAAGATCCGGCTATTAGACTAGCGTCAGAGTAGATCTTGAATGGTAATTTATAATTGGGTGGTGCCAAGACGGCAGGCGACATCAGCGCTTCTTTAATTTGTTCGAAGCCTTTTTCAGCTGATTCGTTCCACTCAATTCTCTTCTGGTTATCGCCCGTCATTAAATCTGTAAGAGGAGCCAATATTTCTCCGGCATTCTCAATAAAACGACGATACCAGCCGATTAATCCTACTAATCGACGTAGTTCGGTTACCGTTTGTGGTCGTTTGTAAGTCAAAATTGGTTTAACTCTGTCCGGATTTGCGGTTAACCCTCTCTCGGACAACAAATAGCCTAAAAATGTCAATTGTTTCTGACAAAAGGATCGGATGCTTTCTTGGTCTGGAAATAAAACAGCAAACGGATGGATCTATTTTTGTACATCAAACCGCTTACGCAAGACGAATTTTGGATGACAAATTGTGTTGCAATCTCCATACCAGCTGATCCGAATCAATCACTCTACAACTCGGACGATTCAGAATTGAGCAAATATCCATATCGTGAATTGGTCGGTAGTCTGATGCATCTGGCTATTGCTACACGGCCGGACATCGCATATGCTGTAGGAGTTATTAGTCGTTTCATGGAAAAACCAAATGTTATACATGAGAGAGCTGCAAGGCGCATTTTAAGGTATATAAAAGGTACGCTTAACTATGGCATTTTTTACTCTAGTGGTGACAGTGATGCGGATTACGCTGGTGACATCGACACAAGGCGATCCACTACTGGTTTCGCATTTTTATATGGAAATGCGATCGTAAGCTGGTGTTCAGAACGACAAAAGTCGGTATCGTTATCGACTATGGAATCTGAATATATGGCGGCTTCGACTGCCGTGAGCGAGCTAGTATGGATGAAAAGATTGGCAGATGACTTGCTAATGAGAAAGATCAAAGTGAAATTATTTATGGATAATGAGAGCGCCAAAAGATTAATAAAAAATCCTGAGTTTCACAAGAGATCAAAACATATTGACATAAGATATCATTTCATCAGGGAAAGGTATGAAGAAAAAATGTTTGCGTTGTGTCACGTATCAACACATGATATGATAGCAGATACTTTAACTAAGGCTTTGTCTAAAGATCGATTTGAATATCTTAGGGCTCTTATGGGCATTCAAAAATTGTCATAATTTTAATGATTAAAGGTAAACAAAATTTTGTTTGTTTTTGAAGTGTAATACACAATTTTGTTCAGTAAAATGTGACGCAATGTTTGGCAAACAATTTTGTGAAGAATTTTGAATTAAAAAACAAATTAGTTGTTTTGGTTAAGTCAAAAAGAGAGAGTGTAAAACAAAATGTTTAGGTAGCCGTAATAATGTGTCAATAAATATATTCATTCAATTATTAGCAACAGAACGAATCGGTTGTGTTTTATTTTTATACAGCTTACTTTGCGAATTATACCACACAAGAAAAACCACCGACTATAAGCCGAAAACACTTCATTTCAACAATGTCAAAACTTCAGATGAGAAGTCACAATCGAAAATGTTTGCTGAATTCTTCAGCAGCAACTATGATCCAGTTCAAACTAAAACTTCAAATCCGTCAACTCAACAATCACCAACGCAATCAAACTCTAGTTGCTTCCATCTTGAAGCTAAATTTGTTCGTGATGAGCACCAATATTCCCTGATATTCCAATTTATGTAGAGAAATGTACACCCATTCACAATATTCACTGCCGTGCATATTGAGAATATTCAGGAATATTACTGCATATCACTGCATATTGCTGAACTGATTGGTGTTGCCCGATGTTATATCATTGAATATGTGCAAAATATTCCACAATATTCCATTATATTTGGCGTTGCAATTACCCCCTAGGAAAAATATGAAAGGAATAAATTGAATTACATTCGTAATCCTGACTTTTCTGCATTGATATGGAATTTGATTTTTCTCTTGAACAATTTCATTCATCGACCAGTCAGGAGAGAAAGTATTGGTTCTGCCATGAAAATGGGCAACATGTTCAAAACACAATCTTTGACACAATAAAACAAATTGGCCATCTTCACTTTGCGATTTGAGACTCCTTTCTTGAGATATATTCATATCAAACTTACATTTTCTAAGAATTTCGTACATTTTCACACGTATTCATATTCCATGAATTTTTGGGAATGAAGATACATTTTGTGCATTGTATGAATATGTAAAACTTCAAGCGGACTTAAATACCTTTAAAATTATGCTAACTGCATGAATTTTTATTGGAGAATACGGTCAGGAGAGTCAAAAATGTGAAAATCAGATTTTGTGTAAAAATGTACTGAAAACCCGACTCACGTGCACTTGAATGCACATATCTCTGGAACGACTACACCGATATTGCTCAAAGTCAATAGGAAACATCCGGTAATAATACTGAACAAATTTGCTTTTGTCACTTTGGGATTTGAGACTCGGTTCGAGAGTTATCGCAAGCATGGACTTGCCGGTGTGTACGCGGGACTCGGGAAAATTTAGCCCTCACGAAGTATGGCACACCCCTTCATCAGTCAAACTCTAATGATGTGGTTTTAGTGAGGTTTTCCACGACACAAATTGTCCTCACACACGAAACATTAATCATGGGATGACTAATTCCGAACTACTCAAAATTACCAAGTCACGTATTGTGATAGTTTTTCGACTATTTTACTTAAGCTGTGATATATCTTTAACGTAGCGTCCTTTTGACTATATAATTTTTTTAGATTATGCATATGTGCCTTAGTTTTCTTATATTTCTGTTCCTTTTGACAGTAAATGGCTCAAATATTGTATTATACGTTTTTCATTGATGTATCAGGACTAAATCCCTTGTTTCGAAAAAATCAGGTTTTTTCAAGGAGGCTTCGCTAACTTGTTTTCCTGTTACTGTACTAAATATTCAGCCAGAACTTGGCGGTGACAAATAAATAAATAAATAAATGAAGGAATGTGTGAAAAAGAACAAATAAGTTATGCGCGTGCAATAAGAAATGCTCTCTGTCTGTCATTCACTCACTTCGTCCGTGTGAATCAGAGAGTAAACACAATATTCATGCACACACAAACGGGGTATGCGGCAGCAAAAGATCAACGGCTTTGGAGACGCTCATTCGATGACAATTCGATTTGAATTTAACAAATTTATGATAGATGATTGTTACATTAGAATAAGACATGTTTTATGCTATTAAGACGCCAAAGTGTCTTATTCCATTTTAAGACTTTTTTTGTCTTATTTTTGCAAGAAATTTCTATCTGTGCGTCATATTTGCAGTCCAAACTGGTCATTTGTCGAGTATTTGGCCTATTAATCTTGATCGGGTTGGAGTTTATTTTTATTTTTTGCGACAAATCAGTAGCCCATGACAAATCACACACCTCTTCTGATTATAGGAAACTGAAATTAGTGATTTTTTTGGTTTCATACATTTTTTGGTGAAACAGAAATAAGAAATCCCCAAATATTCATGATTTTTCAACAGAAAATCCTAGATTCGTGAAAAAAACGTGAGTTCTTAGGCCATCTATGTGGTTATGAGCTATGAAAAGCTCTCTAAAGCGGTTTTTGGCCTTGATATGTTCGGATAGGCGATGTATTTTTCCATAGGCTACTGTAATGTGGCAAAAAAAGAAGAAACGAACAAAGAAAAGGGACATTTTCGATGAACTTTTGGAGTTGAATGAACAAAATTGTGAAAAGTTGTGAAAAAACACTCCATCTGTCTATCGATTTCGAAAAGTGAACACGAAAAATTTGCGGGCGGTCTATACCTTTCAAACGCGAGTCTATTTTTGGAAAATCTTTGTTAGTTTCCGATTTATGGTCATTTGAATGGGATAGTGTTCATTTGTACCGAATTTCTGAAAATTTCAGTTTATTTCGAATATCTTCTACATTTATTATTTGATTGAAGTGGTTGATGGCTCAAAATCTTTGTATAGTTGGTGCCAAAAGATCGAGTGTATAAAATTGAAACAAATCTGTAGTGGTTCTTGAGATATAGCTCGATAAAGGTGAGTCACATCGAAAAAATATCCTGGGTAGAGGGCCTTTGTGAGCCCGTAGCTCTCTCGTCTATCCATCGATTTCAAAAAGTGAACACAAATAATTTGCGGGTCGTCTATACCTTTCAAACGCGGGTCTACTTTTTAAAATTACTACTTATGATCCATAACGTCGGTGTCATACCCGAAAAATGACTTTTTTCACATTTTGGACTGTAGCTAGGCCCCAATGCTTAAGAAATTCAAAATGTTTGCATTTTTGGAACCAGGAGGCATCACACTAACAGAAAATATTTGACAGAAAATTTGCGTACAATTTTTTTTTAATTTTGTAGCGTTGTGTTATTCAGCCTAGTGCTTTCTCCCGACGGGCTTTTCGGAGTCTCCGACTTCGCTCTGTTCCTCTTCGGTGTGGCGAAGGTCCACCCTTTCTTCTTCTCTTCTTCGAGCTCTTTCTCGGCTTTTTCCACCTTTTCTTTCCACTGCTGTTGTTCTTTCAACACGGCAGCTATTTTCTTCCTTAACTTCGTTGTCATTCTAGATATCTCCCTATGGAGGTTCGTCTTTGTTTTCACAAAGTCGTCCAGCTCTTTGCCCAGGTCCATGGCCTTCTCGACTTCTGTCAGATGAGCTTTTGTGTTGCCTTTTTCTCCTATTTGCCTTACTATTAGCTGTGGCGACCTCGTGAAAGCTCCTTTCTTTGCGAAGATGCTATCAGCCTCATTTCCTCAAGTGGGTTTGTTTGTTACATCGTGTGTGGTTTGGGTCCCCCCCGAGCCGCTATCTCCCCCTAAAATCGTAGTTGCCTTTTAGATCCCATGGTTATCTATCCAAATAGGTAGGCCATGCGAGGGTTGGCACCATCCCTTATGGGGTATGGTGCTCAGAGCCAGATCAGCATTAGTCGGGAATGTTACATCCGAACCTACGACACCAGGTGGGCTGCCTGGTGTTAGGATTTGAACGTACCCGGAGGCCTGCCAAGGTTTTACCGGGACGGAGGCAGCGCAAACATTAGCCATTTGGAGCGGTTTTCACCCGCTTTACTCAGGGAACAGAATGCTGCGACCACCAGCCCTTTGCCATCAGATCCTCCTCGTTTATGGTACTCGTAATCTGTGTATCCGTCCTTTGTGTTTTGGTCCGCCCCGAGTATTTTATTTTCCCGGTACCCTCTCTGTGAGCGAGCTTTCCCCCATCCGCCACCTGGGGAGGCGCCCAGTCGGAGAACAAATTCGCAAAACAAACTCCCCCGGGTCAGAGACCTGGACGAGGTCACAACAGTAGAGGAGCTAAGCGCGGCACTAAAAGCCCAGTGCCAGCTGAGCGAGGAGGTCAAGGCGACCAGCATTCGCCTACGGAAATCCTTTGGGGAAACCCAGACAGCGCAGTTCAGACTCCAAGCGGAGGATGCACAAAAGCTACTGGAGAGGGGAAAAATCAAGGTGGGCTGGATCGTGAGCGCGATCAAAGTCATTGAGCGTGCTGAAGTGCAAAGATGCTACAAATGCATGGGCTTCGGACATCTGGCGAAAAACTGCAAGGGAGAAGATAGGTCAAAGTGCTGTAGAAACTGCGGCCAAGAGGGTCACATAGCCAAGTCCTGCAAAAACGAAGCTAAGTGCTTGCTGTGCATTGTAATTCAAAATTCTTAGCCAGTATCGAGCTCTAAAAATAGACTAAAATTTGACTCAAAAAAATCAACAAAAAAATCGAGAAAATGTAACAGCCGAAATATCAAGATAACAAAAAAACCAAAGATGAGGTTTTTCTCAGCTCGCTTTTCTAGCAACACGCTGTTTTTGAGAGATCCCATTTACTTTCGATGAGTTTGATTTTATCGCGCAGTGTATTTTGTCAAAATTATTATTTTATCTATGTATTCAAATTCAAAATCAGTTGGGAATGTAAACTCGTCAATTTCTTTTAGTTCATGTTATTGTTATGCAGTAAAACAAGATAACCAAAAACAAGAAAAAAGTTCAGGTTAAATAAACAATATGTAATATCTACGGGCAGTTTTAGATGAGGTTTTCTACAGCACATGACACATATTAACAGCTACCGAAACAATTTTTGAACTGATCATTGTTTGTTTAAAATCCGAAAAATCTTGTGAATAACCTGTTAATACACGTTTTTCCACTTATTTTGAATTTGTTGAAATCAACGAACGACATAATAAATACAAAAGATAGCTTTCATTTTTATATACAAATGGAGGGAAAGTGGAAAAATACGGAGTGGAAGTGGACGCATGAGCCTATATTAATATACAATCTGAAATTCAAAGTAAAACAACGTATTATGTATTTTACATTCATTGTGAACGGCTAATCATTCAACAGTTTTGTACTTTTTGAGTAAATTGGCGCATGGGCTCAGAAGTCTTCGTGAGGTGAAACACTACCAATAATTTAAAATAAATATTTTACATTCTGATTGAGAGTAAGTGATTTTGTGTAATAATGAAGTCTGCTATGATTTATGATGTTTTCAGCTTTAATACCTTAAAAATATTTGATTCATAATATACCTTCAAGTGAAGATTAATAGTTGTATATTGGTATTTGGGCTTTTTGTTTACATAATTTGGAAGATTGTAATTTCATATCTAAATTTCGTACTTCTTCGATATTTGGTAAAGTTTGATTTGAAATTACACTAATTATTCAATTTATGATTTTGTTATTTATTATTGTAACATTCATAGTGGTAGAACGACTAATATCAATTCTTATCGAACTTTTATCGTGAATGTTTGCTCGTGAATATCTGCATTATTTTTGTTTCAAGTCCAGCAAAGGTACATATATATAGTATATATGTTGAAAACACGTAAGAATCCAAATAATCATAATTCAAATAACATTCCGCAAATCTCACGTTTTTGTGCAAAATTATGAATTGAATTTTATTATTAATCACATATTAATCATAGGTTCTGACACTGACATTTCCAGGTTCAAAAAACCCATAGCAGAATGATATGATTTCACGCGAGTTTTCAGACTCTAGCACATCGAATAGACGATCATTTGAAAATGCAATCTTTTGGTAAACGATCACAGATACTTTTCGCTTTTCAGCTTCTTCTATGTTCACTTTGAATTATCGATTTGAGCGAGACATCGCATTCATAAATATATATGGAATATATAAAGTGAAAGTAAATGTTAAACAACATTTGTTGGGGATATTATTATTCATGTTCGGTTTGACCTCCCTTGTCACAATTTATGCTTTCGTTTCAATTTATTTCAACAGACATTTTTACGGTCACCAACACTGTTCACAAAACTCAATTTTGGTTAAAACTTAAATTCTATGCAATTCAATTTTATCAGGTCGTCTGGAAAATCTGAATGATGTCTCAAAACATGGGCGTAGCCAGAATTCCTTTCAGGGGGGGGCAAAACTGGATTTTGCCCAAAAATCGAGGACATTTTCAAGAAAAATCGAGGACATCAGCGAGGAAAAACGAGAACATTACAGAGAAAATACGAGGACATTTTTAAATGTTCTCGATTGCTGTAGAAAATTACGATTTTTATGCAAAGTCCTCGTTTTTTGAGAAAATTTTCGCTATATTATCGATTTTCGAGAAAATTTTGGAGATTTTTTCGTATTTTCACGTTTTTCGAAAATTTTCCACAGAAAATAAACTACAATCCTGCAATGTCCTCGTTTTTTCCGAAGAGTCCTCGGTTTTCTTACATCGTTTTTAAGTTTTCATAGTTTAAATTTCTTGAAGAAATCGAGGACAATCGTTTAGGGGGGGGGGCAGCTGCCCCCCCTGCCCCCCCTTGGCTACGCCCATGTCTCAAAACTATTGGATTGGGACAGATCTGGCTATTAGAACCTATGGTATTGACTTAAACATTTTTTCTCATTGAAAAGACACTTTGAACGTCATGGAAAAGGAAGGACCAATTAACCAAATTGTTTTTGAAAGGTTTTCGCTTTCATGAGAAGCGGAGTTCGTACCAGCATGAGGGATTGTCAATACGGGATGCCAACTTCAAATTTGTTATGGATATGTATATTAGAAAAAATCTTTCAAAGCAGAAAAACCTTTGAAATAATACCGATCAAGATTTGTATTATTGTATTATGTCTGTTTTGCAAGATTTTCTTTGTCAATGAAGCTGCCTAAGGCTGTCCAACTCATCCATCGCAAATTCGAAATTGATCGTACCGTTTTTGGCATTTCATATTGACGTTCACTTATGGTTTTTAGTTCAGGACCCGGGCTTATGCTGGTTTTTAGTTCAGCCATGGCTCAGATGTTCTTCTTGCGTCTCTCTTCTATTCGTTATTATATGAGTATATTGGAAATATGAACTGGAATAATATCTGCCCGGTTCAGGAATTCGCGGAGTGCTTCGAAACAGAGCAAACATTTGTTTGAGGATTGAATGTGCTCGGATGAACATTTCAACCGGGGGATTGAATGTGCTCAGGAAAAGTATTAGTTTTGGTTCGAAAATTCAACTCAACCGCGCTTGAGGAAATGTTTGCCGATCGAGATCAAATTTTGACCAGAGTCTCAGTTCACCATGTGATTAATTAAAGAGATGGCGAGTATTAGGGTGTCTATTTTTTCAAAGTTCCATAGCTACGTTAATACAGAAGGTTTAAAATCCGCACATACCGTAAATGAAAGGTATTGAGCTAAGCTTAATTAGCCCTCGAAATGAAGGAAATCTATCTCAATCGAGTTGGGTCACCACAATGTAATTTTGGATACCGGAAAAGTCAAGAATTTCTTGACTCAATTTCTACCCGTGTTCAAGCGGGTTTAAGGAAATTGGCTTAAGATCACATTCTGGCCAGTTCTCGAATCTACGGAGCGCTTCTGAGTAAAGCTTAAAGAGATACTGCTCAGTGACTAGATAGCAGGGTGCTGAGGGAAAATTATTAACTATTTTTTTGATTACATGACGGCTTTGAATGCTTAACACTATATATTGCTAATGACAGTTAATTTTCTCTTCATTTGTTCGCTAGATCACAAAGAAACTATGGAGGTATATTCACATCCATTTATGAATAACCGTCAACCTTTGGACATACCATCAGAACACTCAGAAGCAGTAGAAAGAGTGTATAAATGGTAAGAAAATTATATATTATTGTCTGTTGAATCAAAAAATTATTTGGTCATACGCCTCAAATTGTAAATAGGAATTATCATAGTTTGTGGAGGGTATATGCTGGAAATTCGATGTAATGTAATCATAGGTTCTGACATAGCCTCCAAGGTCTCAGATGACCCCCCCCTTATCTTTTCGGACCCCCTGTGAATTCGTGGACCCTCTATGAATTTTCGGAGCTGAGCTTTTTTTTTTAGGTCCTCAACTTTTCTGAGACCCAGCTTGAAATTCCACGCACAAGTAGCCCTTCTTGGTTTGAGTGGAACCAAAAACCCTTTTTTCGTACACTAGATAGAATCGATATTTTTTGGGACCCTTGTCGCATTTTCGGCCATACATCATCTGCAAATGAAAGTAATGTAGAATCTTCAACATAATATGGTAATTCTATGATAAATAATAAAAACAATGTGGCTCCAATCGGGTAGCCCTGACCTGTACCAGAGGTAACGTCAATTGGGATTGACTTCGTATTACGACCATTCCATACCAAATCGATCAAAATCTGGATCGACCCCCTAGGATCCGGGATGTCTATACATGGTTCGATTAGTTTGAGTCCAACTAAGAAAAATCCGGCCTCGGTTTGTCAAAATCCTTATGGGTTTTCAATATAGAGGCCCAACTTTTGATGATCGATATCTCTCTCAATTTGAAAAGTATGGAAACGGCATTAATCTCATTTGAAAGATATTGAAGTCTACTTTATTTATTATTTGAAGATTTTTTGAAAAAAATAATTTTTGACACTAAAATCGACATTTCAATTTTCAAACTCAAATATCTCGAAAACGCGTATACAAATTTTTTTCAAACCAACGATGCCATCCGATAGTTTAACTCAAGGGCTATCATTTGGCTGTATCAAAAATATGGACAAGTTAACACACAGCTATCTGTATTGAAAAATGTCTCGGGGTGTTGGTTTTTTGGGTTTTTTTCACTTATTTGAACCCAAATTAGTCTCATATTCAACACGATCAGATAGTACTCGTCAATACCTTTCCAACGGTATATAATTTGTCATACTTTTGAGCATAAATAAGCGATAATTTCTTCACATTGTCATCAGGTGTCAAAATTGGAAAATTATCCTTTTTTCACATTTTAGGTCAATTCTAAGTGCTACGCAAAATCGTCTATGCTGATTTCATTTTATTTAAATAAGCCTCGAGTTCATAATCAGAGGCTAAAACGTGATTTGAGGGTGATTTTTCGTTTTTTTACGATTCAAATTTTTCATAAACTGTCGTTTATATCATATTATGCGCTATGCGTTTACAATATACAACCTGCCCATTGATTATACTCCTTAGCATAGCGCATATTATGACAGAAACGACAGTTTATGAAAAATTTGAATGTACTTAGCCAATAGAATTGTACTAATTCTTTGATTCATTCGAAATTTATATAAACTGTAGAACCAATACAATTGTATTGGATCAGTTTATACGAAATGTATTTAAATTGTTCATAAACTGTCGTTTCCCTAATTTTTCGAAATGTGGGCGGCAGATTTTTCCATCTGGGTGTCTTAGATAACACCAAAACTTCAATAATACGAAAAATCACCCACAAATCACATTTTAGCCTCTGATTATGAACTCGAGGCTTATTTAAATAAAATGAAATCAGCATAGACGATTTTGCGTAGCACTTAGAATTGACCTAAAATGTGAAAAAAAGATAATTTTCCAATTTTGACACCTGATGACAATGTGAAGAAATTATCGCTTATTTATGCTCAAAAATATGACAAATTATATACCGTTGGAAAGGTATTGACGAGTACTATCTGATCGTGTTGAATATGAGACTAATTTGGGTTCAAATAAGTGAAAAAAAACCCAAAAAACCAACACCCCGAGACATTTTTCAATACAGATAGCTGTGTGTTAACTTGTCCATATTTTTGACACCGCCAAATGATAGCCCTTGAGTTAAACTATCGGATGGCATCGTTGGTTTGAAAAAAAATTGTATACGCGTTTTCGAGATATTTGAGTTTGAAAATTGAAATGTCGATTTTAGTGTCAAAAATTATTTTTTTCAAAAAATCTTCAAATAATAAATAAAGTAGACTTCAATATCTTTCAAATGAGATTAATGCCGTTTTCATACTTTTCAAATTGAGAGAGATATCGATCATCAAAAGTTGGGCCTCTATATTGAAAACCCATAAGGATTTTGACAAACCGAGGCCGGATTTTTCTTAGTTGGACTCAAACTAATCGAACCATGTATAGACATCCCGGATCCTAGGGGGTCGATCCAGATTTTGATCGATTTGGTATGGAATGGTCGATTATCGATTTTTACTATTTGCTTTCTGCCATTCAGATAGGCTTCAATCCATCTTAGAATCTCGTGGTTCAGACCCATGACATTGAGTTTGTGGATCAGTAGATTAGTATTTACGGAATCAAAAGCCTTTGCTAGATCAATATAGATTGCATCAGTTTGTGTATTTGTCGACAAGTTGTTCAATGTGGACGATGCAAATTCAACTAGATTCGTAATTGTTGATCTTCCTTTTATGAAACCGTGCTGACTATCATTAATGATGTTCTTAATGTGAAAATTCAAATGACCTGTTAATATTGAATCCAATATTTTTGCTGTTACGCATTGGAGTGCCACTCCTCTGTAATTACTTATATCATTTCTTGATCCACTTTTGAATATCGGCCTTACAAACGATGTTTTCCAACATTGAGGTACTTGCGCCGTTTTCATGGATTCACTGAGAATTAGTGTGATAGGTTTCACTAATGATTCTATACAATTTTTTATGAATAAGTTCGGAATTCCATCCGGGCCTGAAACCAAGTTATTTGGTAGGTTGCTGATTGCTTGCGTCACTGTTTCTTCAGTTATATCAACTTTTGGAATGTTACTGCATAGATTAATCAATTCGTGTCTGTGTTTGTTATTGGATTCAAAGTTATGCACTGCATCTGGATTATATCTAGAGTAAGCGGTAGAGAAGAATTGAGCAAATAAATTAGCGATTTCTGATTCGTTGTTGGATTTCTGTCCATTATATTCCATGGTATTTGGTAATTTATCATTTGATTTGTTCAAGTATTTTACGTGTTTGTAAAAGTCTAATGGCTCATCAGTTATCATTTGTTCCATTTCAATAGTATAATCGTTGTATGACTTTCTTACTCTTCGATTATATTCAGTCCGCTCAATCAAAAATTCTTTGTTTTCTTCCGTTGAACATTTTCTCCTGGATCGCAATTTATTCAGCCTATTTTACTTTTCCGCACATGAAATGTGCTTGGGAAAAGTATTGGTTTTGCCTCAAAAATTTAACTCCACATTGCTTGAGTAAATGAACTCCGATCGGGCTCAAATTTTGACCAGAGTCTCAGTTCACCATGGGAACAAATCTTGATTTTCACTTTTTTTATTTGGATACTCGGTTCTGGTACCTCCGGTGCAAAATGGCGTCGTCGTCGTCGTAGTCTGTACGTTAGCACGATAACTCTCGAACCGAGTCTCAAATCCCAAAGTGACAAAATTAAATCTGTTCAGAATTATTACCGGATGTTTCCTATTGAATTTGAGTCATATTGGTGTAGCCGTTCGTGAGTCGGGTTTTCAGTACATTTTTACACAAAAACTGATTTTCACATTTTTGACTCTCCTGACTGTATTTTTCAATGAAAATTCATGTTGCTTGCGTCATTTGAATGGTATTCAAGCGCGCTTGACGTTTTACGTATTCGAAAAGTGCATAAAATGTTTCTTCGTACTGAAATATCATGGAATGAGAACACGTCTGAAAATGTACGAAATTTTTAGAAAATTCTCAGAAAATTGAATTGTAAAAAATGGAAATGACTCACAAATGGAGTTATATTATTGCACAGTATTGTCACCGGAAGTTTCCTATTTAATTTGAGCCATATTGGTATAGCTGTTCCAGAGATATAAGCATTCAAGTGCATGTGAGTCGGGTTTTCAGTACATTTTTACACAAAAACTGATTTTCACATTTTTGACTCTCCTGACTGTATTTTCCCATGAAAATTCAAGTTTCTTGTGTCATTTGAAAGGTATTCAAGTCCGCTTTATGTTCTTATTATTCGAACAATGCACAAAATGTATTTTTATGCTGAAAAATCATGGAATGTGAAAACTAGTGAAAATGTACGAATTCTTAGAAAATCGAATTGTGACATATAAAGAATTGTGACATGAGTTTCGTGTTGAAAATTAGCCATAATGAAGTAGTCATTTCATAGTGACGTGCATTAAAGTGCACATACCGTGCCCGAATACAGTATATCGTGTGAAAAAAGAACATTTTCTTAGTTTTCGTGACAAAACCAATACTTTGTCTTTTGACTAGTCGATTCTTTTATTGTTCAAGAGAAAGATCAAATTTATTATCAATGCGGAAAAGTCAGGATTACGAAGGTAATTCAGTTTAATTCAAATTAATAAGTTGTGGAGTGAACCATTTAGGGTGTGTTGATGATTTGAGCGCCATAACCTGAATATGTTTCTTGATAACTGCATTAATCTGTTCATAAAACTTGTCTTATTTATCATTAAAGGTTACTTTTGAGATTTGAAGTGTAGCATTCCAATCTATGCATTTAAGTGATTCATTGATATCTGCATAGTTTGCTGATTGAAAATCAAGGAATGTTTTGACATTTTCAACTCTATCATTTTTCTTAATGCATTTTAATATTGTTAGTTTATTGGCTGGGTGGTGGACTTCAATTTTCAATAATTGATCAATACATACATCACATTTTATTAAATTGGTGTCGTTTGTCCAAACCAAATCCAACAGTCGGTTGTTTATATTGAAATTTTTATTGATTTGATGTAAGCCAAGCTCATGGCACGAATCAACAATTGTGATTTCCTTCCTGGTGGTAGCATTTAATGGGAATGCGATTTGTGGATCATCAGCATCATCAGTTAGCCACAATAGATCGCTTAAGTTGAAGTCACCAGAATTTATAATTGTATCATTTGCTTTGGCAGTTTTCGGATTCTGTGTTGCCGACCGATGTCATTCGTGAAATATGCGTTTGCGTGTAGCTTAGGACCAATATAGTTTTCGTTTAGGCTTTCGTTTAGCACATTTGATTTTTTTTAAATGAACATTTGTAATTCATCGTTGAGGCTTTTTAATGATCGGAATCAGCTAGTTTCGTTCAGAGGTTTTTCATCTTATATCAGTAGTTTTAAAAGGTCAATTTGTAAAAAATACTTTAAAATAAAAACTTTTTGAGATATATCATCAAATTCTGTTCAACTCCAACGACCGAAGTGTGAATTTCTAGTACTGAAGTAAATACAGCGAAGATATGACAAAACGAGCCAAAAGTTAAATTTTGAAATTATGGGTTAGTTGAATAATCAATCTTTGAAAATTGTATGTTGGAAAATTATATGTTCGAAAATTTCATCTTCGAAATAAATTGAATTACATTCGTAATCCTGACTTTTCCGCCTTGATATGGAATTTGATTTTTCTCTTGAACAATTTCATTCATCGTCAGGAGAGAAAGTATTGGTTCTGCCATGAAATCGAAGAAAATGTTCTAATTTGTTATACAATGTAATGTATGTAGCAGTGATTAAAATTTGCCGGTTTTTAACCGGTTTCCGGATGCTCTTAATCAAAAAGTGCTGCTCTTACTCGAAATTTCGGATCCTAACAATTTCATCATATTACTTTTCCGCACATGAAATGTGCTCAGGAAAAGTATTGGTTTTGCCTCAGAAATTCAACTCCACATTGCTTGAGTAAATGTTTACCGATTGGGCTCAAATTTTGTCGTCGTCGTCGTAGTCTGTACGTTAGCACGATAACTCTCGAACGGAGTCTCAAATCCTGAAGTGACAAAAGCAAATATGTTCAGAATTATTACCGGATGTTTCCTATTGGATTTAAGCCATATCGGTGTAGCCGTTCCAGAGATATGTGCATTTAAGTGCACGTGAGTCGGGTTTTTAGTACATTTTTACACAAATACTTATTTCCACATTTTTGACTCTCCTCACCGTATTTTCCAATGAAAATTCATGAAGTTTGCGTCATTTGAAAGGTATTCAATACCGCTTGATGTTCTAATTATTCGAATAATGCATAAAATGTATCTTTATGCTGAAAATTCATGGAATGTGAACTATTGTGAAAATGTACGAAATTCTTCGAAAATCGAATTGTGACATGAATATATCTCAAGAAAGGAGTCCCAAATCGCAAAGTGAAGATAGGAAATTTGTTAAATTGTGTCACCGAAAGTTTCGTGTTGAAAATTAGACATAATGCAGTGGTCATTTCATAGTGACGTGCACTAAACTGCACATAAAGTGCCCAAAAACAATATCTACGACTACCATCATCACGGAGAGCTTCCACGAAGAGTTCCCTAATGAACATCTTGGTTTTCCACTTCCGATCGTTCGATTTTTTCTCCTGTCTTGTTGTTCATGGCGTCTTGCTGATGGTGGCCCTATGGTCACTATGGGTGTAGTTCACGCATACCTTCCAGCCCAAGTTCTGCATCAGGTTTGGACTACAGAATGTCACGTCTATTATGGATTCGCGGCCATTTCTGTGAAACGTGCTCGTTGTTCCCACGTTGGCTAGACTTACGTCCAGCTTTGCAAGGGCTTCAAGCAAACTGAAGCCTCTCGTGTTTGTGGCTCTGCTACCCCATTCTTTCGCTCATGCGTTGAAATCACCGCCAATGGCGACCGTTGGTTTTGCGATCAATTTTCCTGTAAGCCCGTCGAGCATTTCATCGAACTGTTCAATGGGCCAACTCGGGGGTGCGTAGCAGCTGCAAATGACGGTACCGTTTATTACTGCTATCACGAAGCCCTCTTCGTCACATGAAATAATTTCCTGGATGGGGAATTTCCCCATCACGGTTATTACTGCCTTTCCGGATTTGTCTGCTATCCATTTACCGTTCCCCTCGGGTACTTGGTATGGTTCGGCGATAATCGCCACGTCATAGCTGGATTCTATGGTGGATTGATAGAATATTTGTTGAGCTGTGTCACAATGATTGAGGTTAATTTGCGTCTCTCATGTTCCTTTCTTTTTTGCTGCCTCCTTATAAGCTGGGCAGTTTCGTCCCCCTGTCTCGTGTTTGTTTCCTTCGCCTGTGCACAACAAAGCTTCGTTTTTGCAGGCCTTGGCTATGTGACCCTCTTGGCCGCAGTTTCTCGCTCTTTTCTTGATTTTTCCCCTCTCCAGTAGCTTTTGTGCATCCTCCGCTTGGAGTCTGAACTGCGCTGTCTGGGTTTCCCCAAAGGATTTCCGTAGGCGAATGCTGGTCGCCTTGACCTCCTCGCTCAGCTGGAACTGGGCCTTTAGTGCCGTGCTTAGCTCCTCTACTGTTGTGACCTCGTCCAGGTCTCTGATTTGGACTGTCACCACGTGTGACAGTGCCCTCACTTTTATTCCCCCGCCCAGGGCATTCTCCAGCATTTCTTTGAAGGCTGCACTTTTGACTTTCGAGTCTTTCTGCAGCTCGATCAGCATATCGCCCCTCTGAGTTCGCCGGATTCTTGCCGCTTTCTCACCTAGGTCCCTGAGGTTTTCATCTTGCTTCAGTTTCTGTATGATGTCGGCGTGTGATCCCCCTTCGATCACTTCTACTAAGAGGGCCTCCGCCTTCTTCGTCTCCTTCAGTTTCGGCTTGCCTTGGCTCCTGGTGTCTTTGACAGCCCTCGCCCTATTGGCATTCTTTCGGCCCACGACCTTGCTCCACTCCATGGGATTGGCGTCTCCAGTCCTCGTTATTTTGCTTGGCCTAGTGCTTTCTCCCGACGGGCTTTTCGGAGTCTCCGACTTCGCTCTGTTCCTCTTCGGTGTGGCGGAGGGCCACCCTTTCTTCTTCTCTTCTTCGAGCTCTTTCTCGGCTTTTCCCACCTTTTCTTTCCACTGCTGTTGTTCTTTCAACACGGCAACTATTTTCTTCCTTAACTCCGTTGTCATTCTAGATATCTCCCTATGGAGGTTCGTCTTTGTTTTCACAAAGTCGTCCAGCTCTTTGCCCAGGTCCATGGCCTTCTCGACTTCTGTCAGATGAGCTTTTGTATTGCTTTTTTCTCCTATTTGCCTTACTATTAGCTGTGCCGACCTCATGACAGCTCCTTTCTTTGCGAAGATGCTATCAGCCTCATTTCCTCCAGTGGGTGTTGTTGTTTGTGACATCGTGTGTGGTTTGGGTCCCCCCTCCGAGCCGCTATCTCCCCCTAAAATCGTAGTTGCCTTTTAGATCCCATGGTTATCTATCCAAATAGGTAGGCCATGCGAGGGTTGGCACCATTCTCTCGATCTCTGTGATCATTCTGACGCTGAGAATTTAAGGGGGGGGGGCGGGTGTTTATTTGAAAAGTCCATTCTATCTAGTGTAAACCCGTTTCAAAGTCCATTCTATCTACGAAAAAGGGGTTTTTGGTTCCACTCAGCTGGGTCCTAAGTTGAGGACCTAAAAAAAAGGTCCTCACTTTTGAAAATCTATTCTATCTAATCGTGTAAACCAGTTCCAGCAGAAATTCTTGAGGGGTAATATCAGCTCAGGGGGGGTTATGGGACCCCTGGGACCCCTGCGTCAGAATGTATGTCTGTGATGGATAACATTATTTTTTGGGAGTGTATATACCGCAAATGAAAGGTATTGAGCTAGGCTTCAAATATGTCCTCAGTATGAAAGAAATCTATAATAAGGTTTGGTCTCCACATCGAAAAAACTGAAAAATCGAAAATAGATTTATTTGGTTTTTCGTCATTTTGACCCCCGTACCCATTACCGTAAATTCTGAAAAACTACACTTTGGTAGAAACCTCAATACCTATCCAACGAGGGCTCAACCATCAAAATCGAATCAACCGTTCCCAAGTTATAGAAGTTTGAATTTCAATCATTTTTCCCAAACATTTGGTTTTGGCTATATGTGTCAGAGTTGACAGGTTAAAACTATCAAATCATACCAGTAATGTTTTGACCGACCGTGGTAGTCCACGATGGACCATGATCGCCCATGATGGCAATTTTCGGAAATGGAACTTTCGAACTATTAATTTTCTAACATGTAGTTTTCGGAGATGAAATTTTCGAACATCGAATTTTCGAACACCGGAAATTTCGAACATTAAATTTTCGAAGATGTAATTTTCGAAGTTGGAATTTTCGAACAATGCAATTTTCGAGCCAATAATTTTCCAAAATTGAATATTCAACAAACCCAAAATTTCAAACAACAAAAAAGTGTTTCAAAGTAATATCATTTTTGGACTGTCACTTTGTTTCTATGTAATTTGAAGTCTCATTTCCACTGAGACTCAGTGACAGTCCAACGTGATAGTATGTTCTTTAACTTTTGGCTCATTTTGTCATATCTTCGCCGTATTTACTTCAAAGGTACTAAAAATTTACACTTCGGTCGATGGAGTTGAACAGAATTTGATTATATATCTCAAAAAGTTGTTATTTTTAAGTGCTTTTTACAAATTGACCTTATAAAACTACTGATATAAGATGAAAAACCTCTGAACGAGGTATAAACAGAGTGGCGCACCCAAATATCCTGCCCACAAAATGACTGATATCAAATTTTACGTGGCGCTTGTGAAATATATATTGTCATTCCACAGTCCTCAAATAATTCAACAATTTGTCCGGTGCGAGCGAGGCGTTTTTCTATCAATTCGATTAAAGTAAGGCTACGATTCTCACTCACTCACGGTGAGCCTGCGATTGTAAATCATTTGTATTCCAGTTTTGATTATAGCGAGTGTTATACAAAGATAATGAAAGTGAAAACGTTCGGGACTCACTCTAGTTCACATTCATTGTAATATGGCATGGACAAATTGTTGAATTATTTGAGGACTGTGGAATGACTATATATTTCACAAGCGCCACGTAAAATTTGATATCAGTCATTTTGTGGGAAGGATCTTCTAGTGCGCCACTCTGTTTATACCTCGTTCAGAGGTTTTTCAGCTTATATCAATCAACAAAAATAAAAATAACTCTTCAGCTGTGTCTCATTTGATTACATTAATGCTTTGTACCGATTTGTACCGCGCCAAGAGGTTTAATATTTGATTTATTATATAATTTGAATGTTTACATTCCTTCATAATAGGACGCAGGAAAATCCAAACTTCCCTCCATTTTCCAAAAATCATACCATATTATTTCTTCATGCATGTTATTGGGATATTGAAGCTGCGAAGAAGGCTTTGCAACAATATGTTACAATTCGTGCATCCGCACCGGACCTTTTCGATGATCGTGATCCTATGTTGAATAAAATTCAACTTATTTTCAACGTGGCGTAAGTAGTTACTTCAACTTCTAATTAAAATATGACGAGCCTGGCGGAATAATGTAACGGAAAAATTTTACGTGGCGGTAGCGAAATGTAGTAGGAGTTTCCTTTCTTATTATTCTTTGTCTATGTACGTCAGAGAAAGAGAGAGAGAGAGAGAGAGAGAGAGAGAGAGAGAGAGAGAGAGAGAGAGAGAGAGAGAGAGAGAGAGAGAGAGAGAGAGAGAGAGAGAGAGAGAGAGAGAGAGAGAGAGAGAGAGAGAGAGAGAGAGAGAGAGAGAGAGAGAGAGAGAGAGAGAGAGAGAGAGACCGAAAAGTCGAACATTTTGGCATGTATCTCCAAAACTACGTATCACATCATGTTCAATGAATACGCGTTGGAAAGGTATCTAGATTCTAATCAATTTTGACGTTTTGTCACAAAATTTCGACTTTGAGACTTCATTTCACCCAGAAATCTTTTTCAAAGTCCATATTTCTTTTTTCAGGATTCGAGCTCTATCTATTACAAACATTTTGAGCTTTTTAAAATGACGATTGAGCTAAAAATGATAGTTGTATGAGCATATTTGTAAACTCATCAAAATTCAAGTGCGAATTGGAAATTTTTATGGGCGTAGGGATATGTCAAAAAGAGAGCATATTAGAGAATTTTCATGGTCATTTTCGGATTCTCCAGGTTCGAATTAGTCGAGTTTGATATAAAAATGGAATCTGTAGGGTTTGTAGTTTGCGACATGGAATAACTTGTTCAAATTATCACAGGAGACGTAACTTGAAGCCCTCTTTTGGGATCCAAGATATCTCCACCCGTTCGAGCTGTATGAGGCTCTGAAATTGTGATTTTTTGTGCATAAAAATACCAATATTTCGAGAACGGCTGTATAGATTGGGTCCAAATTTGGCATCGGGGGTTAATTTTCGCCCCTCTCCAAGTTTGTTCTCACAACCCCACAGATGCGACACTTTCTTCGGGTACCTCCCATACAAAATGACACTTTTTGCATGGTGGGTCAAAAGTACCATTCACAAGGTCGCTAGGGTATCAAGCGATATATTTTTGGATCAGTCCAAGCATGTATGGGGGATCTATATAGCCGTTCTCATTAAGCAAACTTTGTTCATATTAAGCAAAATGATACATATGCTTATATATTCACGTTGTTCATATTAAGCAACATTCACGTTGTTCATATTAAGCGAAAATTGAAAACGGAACGAAACCCAAATAAATTGAATTACATTCGTAATCCCGACTTTTCCGCATTGATTTTTCTCTTGAACAATTTCATTCATCGAACAGTCAGGAGAGAAAGTATTGGTTCTGCCATGAATATGGGCAAAATGTTCAAAACACAAAACATTCTTTGACACAATAAAACAAATTGGCCATCTTCACTTTGCGATTTGAGACTCCTTTCTTGAGATATATTCATATCAAACTTCCATTTTCTAAGAATTTCGTTCATTTTCACACGTATTCATATTCCATGATTTTTCGGCATGAAGATACATTTTGTGCATTGTATGAATATCTAAAACTTCAAGCGGACTTGAATACCTTTCAAATGATGCAAACTGCATGAATTTTCATTGGAAAATACGGTCAGGAGAGTCAAAAACGTGAAAATCAGTTTTTGTGTAAAAATGTACTGAAAACCCGACTCACGTGCACTTGAATGCACATATCTCTGGAACGGCTATACCAATATGGCTCAAATTAAATAGGAAACCTCCGGTGACAATACTGTGCAATTTAAGAATCCATTTGTGAGTCATTTTCATTTTTTACAGTTCAATTTTCTGAGAATTTTCTAAAAATTTCGTATATTTTCAAACATGTTCACATTTCATGATTTTTCAGCGTGAAGAAACATTTTATGCACTTTTTGAATACGTAAAACGTCAAGCGCGCTTGAATACCATTCAAATGACGCAAGCAGCATGAATTTTCGTTGAAAAATACGGTCAGGAGAGTCAAAAATGTGAAAATCAGTTTTTGTGTAAAAATGTACTGAAAACCCGACTCACGTGCACTTGAATGCACATATCTCTGGAACGGCTACACCGATATGGCTCAAATTCAATAGGAAACATCCGGTAATAATTCTGAACAAATTTGCTTTTGACACTTTGGGATTTGAGACTCCGTTCGAGAGTTATCGTGCTAACGTACAGACTACGACGACGACGACGACGACGACGACGACGACGACGACGACGACGCCATTTTGCACCGGAGCTACCAGAACCGAGTATCCAAATAAAAAAAGTGAAAATCAAGTTTTGTTCCCATGGTGAACTGAGACTCTGGTCAAAATTTGAGCCCGATCGGAGTTCATTTACTCAAGCAATGTGGAGTTGAATTTTTGAGGCAAAACCAATACTTTTCCTAAGCACATTTCATGTGCGGAAAAGTAATATTGGGATGGGTATAAAAGTGTCCACATTCTTGACTAAGCCAAATGAAAGGGCTATCTATCCAAAACCGACTCTAACTCAAAAAAAATTGTATACGTGTTTTCGAGATAATTGCATTTAAGGATTCAAAAGTCGATTTCTATGTCAAGAATGTTAAAACCCAAAATAAAGAAGGGGTCAATATCTTTCAAACGTCCATGTGATTTTTTTACCTTTCGAATTGGTTGAGATACTGATCATCAAAATTTAACCTTACTTCTGCAAAAAGCTGAAATTTTCGACCAACCGTACCCAGGTTTTTCTTAGTTGAAAATAATCTAATCGAACCATCTATAAATTTTTCAAATCCGAGAGAGTCGATGTGAATTTTGATCGATCGGGTATGGAACAGGCCTGGAAGTGAACGGAGTCGACTTTTTACCCCATTGTAAAACACCACGTCATTTCAGATGTAGTGTTCGGAATCGAGTGGTGAAACTCTTTATCGATAGGTATGATGAACTCCTTTCGATCAATAGTAATACGAACCTAATCCATCTATAACTGCAAAAAATACGGGCAGCCGAAAAAATGCGAGTGAAGGGGTGAGTTGGGGCCTTCACTCCACTCGGTTTTGTGTTGACGCCAATATTTTTTAGATTCAGTGATGGATTTGGTTCGTGTCACTCTTGATCGAAAGGTGTTTATCATACCTATCAATAGAGAGCCTCAGCACTTGATTCCGAGCACGAGAACTGAATTGGCGATGCGTTAAGTTGGAATATGTCAAAATAGTCGACTCACTTCACTTCCAGGCCTGGTATGGAATGGTCCATATTACTTTCAAGCACATGGAATGGGAACGAATCTTGATTTGCACTTTTTTTATTTAGATACTCGGTTCTGGTACCTCCGGTGCAAAATGGCGTCGTCGTCGTCGTAGTCTGTACGTTAGCACGATAACTCTCGAACGGAGTCTCAAATCCCAAAGTGTCAAAAGCAAATTTGTTCAGAATTATTACTGGATGTTTCCTATTGAATTTGAGCCATATCGGTGTAGCCGTTCCAGAAATATCTGCATTCAAGTGCACGTGAGTCGTGTTTTCAGTACATTTTTATACAAAAACTGATTTTCACATCTTTGACTCTCCTGAGCGTATTTTTCAATGAAAATGCATGCAGTTTGCGTCGTTTGAAAGATGTTGAAGTCCTCTTGATGTTTCACATATTCGAACAATGCATAGAATCGCAAAAAGAAGATGGCCAATTCATTTTATTGTGTCACAGGATGTTTGTTATTTGTGTTGAAAATAAGCCATATTGCAGAGGTCAAAATATATCTTCATGTTAAAAATTCATGAAATATGAACAGTTGTGAAAATGTACGAAATTCTTGGAAAATTGAAGTTTGATATGAATATATCTTAAGAAAGGAGTCTCAAATCGCAAAATTTATTTTGTCGCACGATGTTTTGTGTTGAAATTTCTTGACTGGTCCCATGGCAGAGACGTTCTCGTACAAATGTTCAAATGACAACACCAGCGCCATGTACATTGCCTTTGTTTCTATAGGAAAAAATTAGTTTGAGAGTACACCGCTTTTCACGTCCCTCCCATGACTGGTCCAAATTTCAGAAAAACAGAAAAACCGAATTTCATATCAATGCGGAAAAGTCAGGATTACGAATGTAATTCAATTTATTTAAATTTAGGTTAATATAATTTATATAATACACACATAAGCAGTTTTAAGAGTTCGGGACAGCAAGTCAAAAATCAGGCAAATCTCCAAAAATCCTTGTTAAGCTATTCTATTAATCCTAATACGCATATAATATTTTATTTTGTTTTATTCCTGTAGGCAAATGATATCTATGCCAACCAAAACGAAGGAAGGATATGAAATTCTAATATATCGTCTGACTAATACGGACCCATCAAAAATTTTCTTTGCTGACGCGTTGAAAGGTTTTTGTATGTTTAATGACATTCGACTGAGCGAAGACCTTTTGGCTGCAGGATATGTTGTAATATTCGATATGAAAGGCGTTCGTTTGGGACATGTGTCACGAGTTCAACTTGGTCCATTGAAATCATTTATGTCTTACATTCAAGAAGCACATCCAGCTCGTTTAAAGAAGATTTACATATGTCATGCTGCTGCATTTGTTAATCAAGTCATGTCTTTGGTTAAACCTTTGATCAAATCTGATTTAATGTCACTACTGCACTTCACAACAAAAGGTCCTCAAACGATTTTCGATAAAGAATTGCTGCCAATCGTAAGTTTCAATATATCTACCTACATGACACCAACTTATTCCTGGTCCACTTTCATAAATGAGATAATAAACTGAGTTAATTGAAAATGTAAAATTCTGCTATTGACATTTTTGGCTAAATTTTTGGTTAACGAAAGAATCAAAACAACCAGCTAGCCTAGTCACAAAATTTATATCAGTAATAGTGTGTATTGCTTTCGCTTGCGACAAGAGTGTTAACTGCGCCAAGCGGTTTTTCGTTTGATATCAATACTTTTGTATTGAAACAATCGTAAAAGCCCTGAAAATGTGAAATATAGAAGATTTGTTTTTGAATTCTTAGCGACATGCTTTCAAAGCGCAACGAAATAGGGGTAAGTCGGGTGAGTTGAGACGTTTGGTGAGATGAGACTCGTGAAAAAATGTGTGTTAATGCAGTGGTAACCCCAAACTGACTACTGTCAAAATTGTGTTTTATCATAAGCTAGTTTTATACGTGACATCGAAGTGAATAGACGTATTGCTTACACACTGCGACACAATTTTGCACCCATGAAGAAGTCGAATTGAGCGTTAAACTAGAGGCCAAACGGAGCTCAACGGCACCTCCCGTTTATCGAGATCAGTTCGTTTGCGATTTTTAGACAGATTGGCATTTTTTCCTATATTTCGTCAATAACTTTGGAACAGCTTGCTCAATTTGAACATATCATGCTCCAAAATTGATGAGAATCAATAGACCTTTGCAACGCTTGTTCATTAAACATGATACAGTATGTAGTTCAGCAGACTCGTGCTATCAAACCGCGCTTCATAGGAGAAAATGACGATTTTCAGCGAAATTTTGCATTTCCACTGAAATTTAGCAAATTTACATTTGTTAAATCTATTTGAGAGTATCATATTTGAATTTAGCGAGCCGTTTTCAGTCTGAATTCATATAAAAATGGTCAATTTTACTTGATTTTTACGCAAATTACACCAAAATCTACACCCCAGAACACAAAAAATGCCAATCTGTCTGAAAATCCCAAACGAACTGATCTCGAGAAACTGGAGGTGACGTTGAGCTCCGTTTGGCCTCTAGTTTAACGCCCAATTCGACTTCTTCATGGGTGCAGAAATTTTTTTCATTTTGTCTCAGTGTGTTATAGCTGCAGCTGAACACCATCGAAAAAAAAATAAAAATTTCTAAGGACACGAATTTTCCAAACGAGAAAAAAAATATGTTCCATCGGAATTTTAACGTGAGTATGAGTAATATGTTTCGTATTTGACTTATATTTGATCATACAAATCGATTTCAGAACGTATGTTGAATAGATTTTTTTTTGTGAAGTCACTCCAAAATGGCGTCATTCCGGTGACGTCAGTGGGTTTTGTCAATGCAAGTATGAAGTCGCTTCCAGTAAGGCGCGTATCTAGACACAAGTTTCGGGGGGTTTTTAAATTTTTGGATTGGTTCAAAATGTCGAATCAGCATTAAATTTATAAGAAAATGTATGCATAGGACAGTAAATATATCCTGGGCTCTATTTTACCAATCGTCATGATCGCAATTTTTGACCGCGGTCTGGATATCACGGAGAACGGCAGTTCTCTCAGTGGCGCACCAAAAAATTCACTTTTGAGTGCAACACTATATATACGCGAGTTTTCGGATTCTGTGTTGCCGACCGATGTCATTCGTGGAATAGGCATTGGCGTGTAGCTTAGGACCAAACTAAACGAAAGCTTTCGTCAAAATGAATTTTTGTGGAACCAAAAAAAATTTCGCTTGGGGGACGTATGGGGTTTTTTTTTTCAGATTATATAGCATATCTCCCGGTGGGTAATCTTGACCACTGTCGTTGAGTGACCAATCGATAGTACTCATCAATACCTTTCCAACGAGTGCTCAACCATCGAAATCGGTTGACCCGTTCAAAAGTTGTGTACGTTTTCCCAGAAAGGGGTGTTTTCCCTGAAAATTGGGTTTGGTATGTTTGTTTGTGTGTGACTTTGTACCTTCTCTCGATTTCTGTGATGTATGACATTGTTTTTAGGGAGTCTGGGGGGCAGTTCAAAACCGTCGAGAACGGCCGAATTTCTTTACATATAAGAAAATAAACAGGGGAAGAGTGTCGAGGAGTCGATTTTTTTCAAAATTCCATAACTCCGATAATACACAACATAGAAAATCCGCAGGTACCGCAAATGAAAGGTATTGAGCTAGGCTTTAAATTAGTTCTCAGTATGAAAGAAATCTGTAATCAGGTTTGGTCACCACATTGGAAAAACCGAAAAATCGGAAATCGATTTTTTTGGTTTTTCATCATTTTGACCCCCGTACCCATTTTCTAAAATTCTGAAAAACTACACTTTGGTAGTACACCTCAATACCTATCCAACGAGGAAATTCACTCATCATTTTTCGCAAAAATTGGGTTTTGGCTATATGTGTTTCAGAGTTGACACTATCAAATCAAGTTGTGATATAATACTAAATATGATGACATAACATGCTCGCAACTCATATATCACAATCGATATACATTAGAATTGGCTTTCAATCGGCGCCTATTGACTCGATTTTTAGGAAAATTTGGATTACAAGTAAAAAAAAACCAAAAACTTCGAAATCGAAATTTTGGCTCATTTTGTCATATCTTCGCCATATTTACTTCAAAGGTACTCAAAATTTGCAATTCGATCGATGGAGTTGAACAGAATTTGATGTTATATCTCGAAAAGTTGTTATTTTTGAGTGTTTTTTACAAATAAACCTTACAAAACTACTGATATAAGATGAAAAAACCTCTGAACGAGGTATAAACAGAGTGGCGCACCCAAATATCTTGCCCACAAAATGACTGATATCACATTTTACGTGGCGCTGTTGAGTTATATATTTTTGGTTCAACGCTTTTCAAATAATTCAACAAACCTTTCCATGATGGCATCAATTGAAATTTGAACTAGTGTGCGCCAGTGCGAGTGCCGAATGAAAACGTGAATTGTATTACGGCGGAAAAATAAATTCATTTTGTTTACACAAATATTTCGGTTTGAATCGTAGCCTAACTCTAATCGAATTGTCAGAAAAGCGCACTTTGCTCGCACTGGCGCACACTAGTTCAAATTTCAATTGATGCCATCATGGAAAGGTTTGTTGAATTATTTGAAAAGCGTTGAACCAAAAATATATAACTCAACAGCGCCACGTAAAATGTGATATCAGTCATTTTGTGGGCAAGATATTTGGGTGCGCCACTCTGTTTATACCTCGTTCAGAGGTTTTTTCATCTTATTGGGTCGACCGCAATCTTTACATGCAAAAATTTCATTTGACCGCAAATTTTGCAAATCAACTCAACTGTCTGTGTTACGCGGTTTACACGGTTTTTACATGGTACTGTGTACAGCATAGTACATTGCTTAGACGTTGGCCCGCCTCTGCGCATACATTCGTATGCGGATACATGAATGCGTTGTCAACTCTGTGTGTAATATTCTGTACACAGTGTGGGGTTTTATCCCCCGAACCCCCCCTCCCCCCCCTAAATACGCGCCTGCTTCCAGTACATAGTAAGTGTTTATATTGCATTTAATTGATTTTTTCGGTGCTTTTAGATAATATTTCACCACGGAAATAAAAAACGGTTTAAAACAGTTTATAAAGGAATATTGTGAATCTGATTATAATGAAGAAGATGACGAAGCTGATGAATAATTTACATGTCATTTCAGATTCAATGCCAATAAAATAAATAAAAATTTGATAATCTTTCAAAATCTGGTGTGCTTTCCTAATTTTTTTACTTTTCCAGGAATTTTTACAAGGTGTCTCAACTCACCCGACAAAATTTTCGGGGCCAAAAACGCCCTCTCACAAAAATGACCAAATTTTTTTTCTCATGTCAAATTGAAAAACAAACTATGGCTGGGTTAGCATTTGAAATTTGCTTTCCGACGGTTTATCAAACTTCTTTATATCATTATCCGAAAAAAATGATGAAATAAAAAGCTAAGGGTGTCCGACAAACCCGACATTCCCCTAAAAAAGAAAATTGTCTATCACGGAGAACGGTAGTTCTCTCCAAGCATCGCTAGCATTAGTAATGAGTGCGTTTAGTGTTGAGGATTCTGCATCTTTTTTTTATTGAAAAATTATTTTTCACGAAACTTAACGAGAAAATAACAATTGAAATTGAATGAATTGTTTTTGGTTGTGATTCCTGAAAGATATCAACATGACACAAGCCAGATCGAATAAACATGTGCTCACAAAAATAATAAATCGTTTGCATAGCACTAAATGCAGTCATGATAGCGATGCATGGTTCTCCCAGTGGCGCACCATAAAATACACTTTTGAGTGTAACACTATATATAAGCGAATTTTGGGACTATGTGTTGCCGACCATTCATTCGTGGAATAGGCGTTATCGTGTAGCTTAGGACGAAACTAGACGAAAACCATCGTCAAAATGAATTTTTGTGGAACCAAAAATGTTTGTGTTGCATTTTTGAAACAGCTTGAAACTTGTTCAATATGCTATTCAGTTTTTGAGTTATAACGTTGGAAAGGCAAATTTTTGAACTTTCCTCATTTTGGATTCCCCCGGGGTCAAAATCGCCGCCATGAAGGGACACACTGAAACAACTTTTTAAGAAAAATTGAGACATACCCCCAACTCTGCGATTCGTTCAAAATTTGAAAAAAAATTATAATTTGGGAAAAATGCGTCGGAATCTATGGTGCAGAATTTGTGAAAAAAACGATATTTTGGCTTTTTTCTCGTGGATTTACCCACAAGAGTCGAGTTGGGGGTGATTTTCAACATTGATCTTTCTGTATATTTTATCTACGAGAGCAATTGGTTCGATTTACTTCATTATGGGAAATATAAAATGATAAATCGGACATATTTGTAGGCAACATATGGGAAAGAGCACGGCCGTAGCCGAGTAAACTCGGGGGAGCTCGGTATTTTTTTGGGGGAGCTGGACTTTTTTGAATGAAAACCATCAATTTTGTAAAAGAAATTAATCATTTATTACTGGGTGGGAAAATCAACACATTTTTTAAAAAAATGTAATTTACGTAGTTTCCAAAAACTTACCTAATCAAACTTAAATCACATATTAAGAAAACTCATGAAACTTAATGTTATCCTGATTTACGGATTTTTTTATTTGGATTTAGGCACTGTGGTGACCTCGAGAAAAAAATGCTGCAGAGATGTGAAGCTTAAACCTCTAATGTATGCATTTTTCTCATCTTTTTGAAGTATCTAAAGGATGATTCTGGGTTCATTGTGTAGAATCAAAACTTGGATACCATCTCTAATGGGTGAAAATCGGAATTTTTACACACGTATTTCAGGGTGCTATTTTGAGAACGCTCCAAATCACACATTTGATCGCAAAATCTTGACCGGGCAAAACCGCGCGATCAAGATTTTGCGGTCAATATTTTGTTGCAAATAAATAAATGTCAAATTGGATTATTTTGTTTATTTTCGCGTTTTAAGTGAAAATTGATGTGAAAATTCAATGTTTTTTGTTCTTGTTTATTTGATTTTATGAAGAGATTTGCGTGCATTTTATTTTGTCATTATATTGTTTCTTCTACAAAAAAAACAAAATCATAATTTTTTGTTAATTATTATTATTGGAATTTTTATTTGTGTTCGACTCGTCTTCGGATGAAGATGCTTAGAACAAGCAAATCGTATTCGTATTCGTATTCGCCGACAGCGTAATTGTGGACCTCGTGTAATCATGCCATGACACATTTCAACCTTTCACGAGGAATTTCGCGTTGATGCATCGGTGGCTGATTTTATTTTGAACTAGACGCGTCATGGTCTACCTTCCTTTCCAACTACATCAGGGGTTTCCGGTTCAGAAGATTGAGAAGGCCCAAACATACATACATACATACTCAATAAAAAAGTGGTCAATTTTTTTCCATCCAGATGCAAAGTGGAAGTATTTCTCCGTTTGTACTGCAATGTGAAATTGATGCTACATGCGCGCCACGATTTAACACATCAATTAATAGAGAGCTCTCCCAAGCTACACTCGAGTGTAGCTGTTTTCAGAACTAAATGACGGCTTTTCCACTATTTGTCCAGAGGTTGAAAATCGTTACCTTGTCTCTTTGAGGGCCCAAATTCATGCATTTCGTCTATTTGCAGGGATGTCATGTCAAAACCTTTGTGTAGTATTCGACATGTTGTCGACGTCGAATACCTGTGGTAAAATACCTCATCAAAAACAAGTATTCTACATGAAATCGTCGAAAACTCCCAAAAAGATTTTTGTTGTTCAATTTTTGTACAATTACATGAAGAATAAATGAATTAATGTGAAAAAATACAGTTTTTTTTTTATTATTACTTAATAAATGAACATTTTGTGTGGATTAAAAACGAGTTCTTTATGTCAAAAATCCATGTTTTTATTCGTCATCGATTTCGAATTTAAAACCATACCAATGTAGCATTGGCCGTCCACCTTCCGATGCCAATGGTGTTGATTTATCTTTATAACTTTGTGACAATAATTTTTCAAATGCATTTGACATTTTGACAAAATTTGAAATAATAATCTGAATGATGAAATGTGAAATGCCGAAAGGAAAACAAGTTGTGAAAATCAAACAATCAGAGAATTTCAGTTGACACAACAGATATGTGTGTTTCTTTTATTACTTTTGCCCTCCCACATTCTGAGTGTATACATAAACGAAAGCGCTGGAGAATGCGCATACACACTTAATGAGCGCAGAAAATGTGATTTAATGACTCATGTATGCATTTTTGAGTGTTTGGGAGTTTTCGACATGCCAGCGGTTTTCGACGGTAGAAAACGTAGAATACAGTTTTCGACGTATATTACTTACGAACCCCAAAAACTCGAGTAGAATACCATCCCTGTCTCTTTGGAGGATGAAATTCCATTTTTGACAGTTGCTGATAATGTTTGTATATTATTACCTGACCACAACTCACAACCCGAATGTCAAATATTGTGTTCATTCCTCCATGGAGACAAAAATCATGCATTTTGTTCTCCAGAAGGACACACAGTACTACGTTTTTGGGGTACAAACGCACCATATCATTCGATTTGCATCATGCGAATTAATCGTGATTTTAATTGTATTGAAAGTGATATTTGTACTGAAAACGCGTTCAGGAAATCGCTGATAAAAAGCGAATCAAGGGAGACAGTTAATCAAAACAAAAATAAGATGTTACACGACGTATTTGATGAATTTGCAGCCATCCCTAAAAAATTAGTATTGAATTGATTTGAGAACGGTGGAAATAAATGTATTAACATTAAAAAGATACAACTGAGCAATTATTTATAAATAAATATTCAAATTTGAATAGGTTTCATTTTGCCCCCGATCGAATTCCTTGGTACGCTCATGAGTCTACTCCACAATGTAAGCTCGATGAACATTTATTCGACAGAAACTGTTCGTCTAGTTTGTTGGTGCTGAGTGTCCATTAAAATTCGAATACGTTTTTGACATTTTGAATGATTTCTCACCTGTTTGTCAAATATCGCAGTCAAAAGTTAATATTCTACTAAATCACGGAGAACGGCAGTTCTCCCAGTGGCGCACCAAAAAATTCACTTTTGAGTGCAACACTATATATACGCGAGTTTTCGGATTCTGTGTTGCCGACCGATGTCATTCGTGGAATAGGCATTGGCGTGTAGCTTAGGACCAAACTAAACGAAAGCTGTCGTCAAAATGAATTTTTGTGGAACCAAAAAAAATTTCGCTTAGGGGACGTATGGGGGTGTTTTTTTCAGATTATATAGCATATCTCCCGGTGGGTAATCTTGACCACTGTCGTTGAGTGACCAATCGATAGTACTCCTCAATACCTTTCCAACGAGTGCTCAACCATCGAAATCGGTTGACCCGTTCATAACTTGTGTACGTTTTCCCGGAAAGGGGGGTTTTCCCTGAAAATTGGGTTTGGTATGTGTGTTTGTGTGTGTGTGTGTGTGTGTGTGTGTGTGTGTGTGTGTGTGTGTGTGTGTTTGTGACTTTGTACCTTCTCTCGATCTCTGTGATGTATAACATTATTTTTAGGGAGTCTGGGGGGCAGTTCAAAACCGTCGAGAACGGCCGAATTTCTTTACATATAAGAAAATAAACAGGGGAAGAGTGTCGAGGAGTCGATTTTTTTCAAAATTCCATAACTCCGATAATACACAACATAGAAAATTCTTAGGTACCGCAAATGAAAGGTATTGAGCTAGGCTTTAAATTAGTTCTCAGTATAAAAGAAATCTGTAATCAGGTTTGGTCACCACATTGGAAAAACCGAAAAATCGAAAATCGTTTTTTTTGGTTTTTCATCATTTTGACCCCCGTACCCATTTTCTAAAATTCTGAAAAACTACACTTTGGTAGTACACCTTAATACCTATCCAACGAGGGTTCAACCATCAAAATAGGATCAACCGTTCCTAAGTTATGGAAGTTGGAATTTCACTCATCATTTTTCGCAAAAATTGGGTTTTGGCTATATGTGTTTCAGAGTTGACACTATCAAATCAAGTTGTGATATAATACTAAATATGATGACATAACATGCTCGCAACTCATATATCACAATCGATATACATTAGAATTGGCTTTCAATCGGAGCCTATTGACTCGATTTGGAGGAAAATTTGGATTACAAGTAAAAAAAACCAAAAACTTCGAAATCGAAATTTTGGCTCATTTTGTCATATCTTCGCCATATTTACTTCAAAGGTACTCAAAATTTGCAATTCGATCGATGGAGTTGAACAGAATTTGATGTTATATCTCGAAAAGTTGTTATTTTTGAGTGTTTTTTACAAATAAACCTTAGAAAACTACTGATATAAGATGAAAAAACCTCTGAACGAGGTATAAACAGAGTGGCGCACCCAAATATCTTGCCCACAAAATGACTGATATCACATTTTACGTGGCGCTGTTGAGTTATATATTTTTGGTTCAACGCTTTTCAACCCAGTGAACCAATAGTAATGGCTTTTCGCATAATTTATGCATATATTAAGCTGCAAAAAGTAATGGCTGTATGCATAATTTATGCATATTTTACCCATATTTTACCTTTTTTTATGCATATCCGGAAGGTAGAAAAATGCATATTTCATGCATGTTTTACCCATATTTTACCATTTTTTATGCAAATCTGGAAGGTAGAAAAATGCATATTATATGCATATTCCTTATATTTCAAAAACGAATTTAAACTGGTTTTAAGAACTTGTTATTGTGATTTAATTCATAAGTTAAGCATACTCTGAGGCGTATTAATACATAATTATGATTTTCTTCTCAGAGAAAATTGTCCAATTACATGCATACATAAAACATACATATAGCATAAATAATGCATAAATAATGCATAAAAGAAGGTAAAAAAAGGGTAAAATGAGTTAAATTCATGCATAATTTATACATTAGTGATATGCATAAATTAACCACTCATTTGGTTCACTGGGAAATAATTCAACAAACCTTTCCATGATGGCATCAATTGAAATTTGAACTAGTGTGCGCCAGTGCGAGTGCCGAATGAAAACGTGAATTGTATTACGGCGGAAAAATAAATTCATTTTGTTTACACAAATATTTCGGTTTGAATCGTAGCCTAACTCTAATCGAATTGTCAGAAAAGCGCACTTTGCTCGCACTGGCGCACACTAGTTCAAATTTCAATTGATGCCATCATGGAAAGGTTTGTTGAATTATTTGAAAAGCGTTGAACCAAAAATATATAACTCAACAGCGCCACGTAAAATGTGATATCAGTCATTTTGTGGGCAAGATATTTGGGTGCGCCACTCTGTTTATACCTCGTTCAGAGGTTTTTTCATCTTATATGTATATTACACGACAAATTTTATGTAATTTACTACCGTGTAATCTACATTTACAAAATGTAGTTTACATACAAAAGTAATCCACCCAGAAAATTATGTAACATACGTTTTATGAAACAGGAAAAGTTTTCAAATATTCAGCTCATAGATTACTGTTGTTGTTATTCCGAATGGCTGTTTTGTTCACGCTACGTACATGATCGCGATACAAAGCGTACAATAATTGTAATACAAGTACCGCCAACATTCCGTAGACAGCATTTACGGCATTATGAAGGACCTTAATATTATCCCCCAATATGACATTATTATTAATTTGTCCATTTTGTTGGCATCTTTTGAGTCCCTGCTTCCCATTTTTTTTTCACTTTCTTTGATATTTTCAACTTGCGAATTTAGTTTTTTCCTGAGTAGCGCTCACTTATGAATGCTTGTTCAGTCATTCATGAATATTCTCATTCTTATCCAGATTACTTGAATTGGCAACTAGAGGATTTCATACGAATCATTGCATCAACACTAACAGCGGTAAATAATAATCAAATTAAATCTCGTTTTCAGAATTTGTTTGGAAATGACTTTAATTCTTTGTTTACAGTTGAAAAATCTCGGTTGCAAGCATGAATTATGCCGCATAATAAACAACATTTTCAATTTTTGTCAACAAATTGACCTGACATAGATAATCGCTGTGCTGGGCGTGTGTCTGTGTAATAAATATACAAACTCTAGCAGTCTCAGCGCACGTCTTAGCGAATATATAGAACCAAAATTTGATCGCTAAATTTTGTACTAGCTCGGCAAATTTTTGGGGGAGCTCAGAAAATTTCTGGGGGTGCTCAGGGTGAGCCTAGCGTAGGCCTGGCTACGGCCGTGGGAAAAAGGTTACTTTTTTCGGCCATTTTTCACTTGTTCCATAATAAAAATTTCAAACTAAACCAGGAAAATGTCTTGAGTAACATAAAAATCTTTAACTGTGATACAAAAATTAAGAATTAAGTAAATATAAATCTCAATAATTATATTTCGAGTAACTTTTCTTACATTCTTTTTTGGAAAAACAAACGAAAACAGCTATTTTGACACATTTTTTTCAAACGACCTTCCGCCCTGTAGGAAATGAAATTTCGCATATGGTCTCCAAACAAAAAAATCTCGTTTTGACTAATACTAACTGGTGCCACCAGACGATTTTCAAACGAAAATCGAAATTGATACACCATAGTGTGTATGTGTGTATGTGACGTACCTTTTCTCGATCTCTTTCATGTATGACATTATTTTCTGGGGGTCTGGGGGCAGTTCAAAACCGTCGAGAATGGCGAAATTCCCTCACATATAAGAAATTAAGCAGAGGGAGAGTGTCAGGGTGTCGATTTTTATCAAAATTCCATATCTCCGCTAATACACAAGATAAAAAATCCACAGATACCGCAAATGAAATGTATTGAGCCAGGCCTGTAATGAAAGAAATCTATCGGGTTTTGTCACCACATCGAAAAAACCGAAAAATATGAAATTTCAAAAATCAAAATCAAATCGACCGTTTCAAAGTGATGGAAGTTAGAATTTCAATCAATATTTTCCCCAAAAATTTGTATATGTGTGTCGGAATTGACACTATCAAATCAAGTTGTGATATAATACTAAATGTGATGAAATAACTCATATATCACAAGCGATATACATTAGAATTGGCTTTCAATTGGACCCAATTTGGAGGAAAATTTAGGTCATTAGTCAAAAAAACCAACTTCAAAATCGAACATTTGGCACATTTTATCTTATCTTAAGATACTTTCGCCGTATTTACTTCAAATGTTCTCAAAATTTCACAGTTTGACTGATAGTGTTGATCACGGAGAACGGTAGTTCTCCCAGTGGCGCACCAAAAAATTCACTTTTGATATAAACGTAAATCTCAGAAAGTTTTTTTACAAATTGACCTTACAAAACTACTGATATAAGATGAAAAAACCTCTGATCGAGGTATAAACAGACTGATATCACATTTTACGTGGCGCAAAGCGAAATATATATGTTTGTCTAAAGTTCTTCAAATAATTCAACAATTTGTCCATGCCATATAGTGAATGTGAACTAGTGTGATCTGTTTATACCTCGTTCAGAGGTATTTTCATCTAATATTCTAATTTTACAGGAATATCAAGGAACCTCTTATTCATGTGATGATCTTTATCGAGAACAACGTAAGCGTATGGAAACAATATACAGAGAGTGGCTTATTGATTCTGCAAAGTTTAAAGAGAAGTCAAAGGGAAAACATGTTGGTGACAAAGAATCGAAAAGAAATTCTTCGCCACCTATTCATTCATTCAATGCTTTGGAAATTGATTGAGATTATCAACAAGTGCCTCGCAGGTATTCATATCAGATTAGAGTACGTAAGGTCATACATGTTTCGGAGTATATATTTTGGCCCAGGAGTAATGAGATGATTCTTCTCAATTGAGCATTGAAATTGCTTACAATTGTTAGCATCCTTTGGGCCTAAGATAAATCTCTCGGAACTATAGTTTTTGTATACAAAACTCAACAAAATTTGAACAAAGATTGACAGGAGAAATTCAAGGAAATATGTTTGCTGAATCTTAAGTTTAAGTCCATTTAGCTCGAGTTTCATATTATCGTACTTTGTCGTATTGAAGGGGGCAGTATGTTCTACCCATAAATTCCTCAATTATCCGGGCTTGGCCTGAATGTGAATAGTGTAAATATTGTGGAGAAATTTTAAAACAATTAAGGTCTTGGGAGGCCCTTATATTTCAAAAAATAGGTTGATAACACAGTGCAACACATTTTCTCGGGGGTGAACCTAACCAATATAAAATGAAAGTTCTATTATAGAGTAGTAAAACCCCAAATGGATTTTTCGAGATTGGCCCGAATAAAAATGTTTCATTATCACACACATTTTCGCTTTCATTACGATTCTTCAAAAAAAGTACCTCTCTTTGGAGGGCTTTATTTCGTGAACGGCTTGGAATTTCCCTTTACAATCTGAAGCAAGTAGTAGCCCTGAATATACTGAACAACTTTGCTGAACATTATGATTCCAAAAAGCCACATCAAATGCCATAAATATAGCAAAATGCTCAAAAAATGCTATTTTTGAACCCTTTTTCTTATACATAACAATATTTCATAAACGCTGGGAGATTCGATTTTACTGTCCAGAGGAAAGTTGTAGATCTTGACGTGGTAAACCATTGCAGTGCAGGAGTCGATCCCAAAAAGTCGTATTTTTTTCCCACCGTTTGGGAGATACGGTAGAATATCCAAGATGGGTGATTTTACTATTTAGTGATATATTTGTGGTTCTAGATATGACTTTTTGGTATCATAATGCTCAGCAAAAGTGTTCAGTATATTCAGGGCTACAACTTTGCCTCAGATTGTAAAGGATAATTCCAAGCTGTTCACGAAATAAAGGCCTCCAAAGAGAGGTACTTTTTTTGAAAAATCGTACCGAGAGCGAAAATGTGTGTGATATGTGTGTGATAATGAAAAAATTTTATTCGAGCTAATTTCGAAAAATCCCTTTGAGGTTTTACTACTATATAATAGTACTTTCATTTTATATTACAGATTTAATGAACCGGATGCAAATTTGAGCTTATTAATAAAAACAACTTAAATATAGTCAAACTAATGAGTTTAAAATTTCTAGCGGCTCAATCTCTAACATCATGTTAGCTTATCCAATGATTTACTTTTTTTCATATCTATGATTATCCATTGTAAACCATATTACATTTTGTAATTGGCCACCAGGCTGTTAAATGTAATATAATCGACCATTCCATACCCGATCGATCAAAATTCACATGGACCATCTCGGATTTGAAAAATTTATATATGGTTCGATTAGTTTAGGTCCAACTAAGAAAAATCTGGGGTCGGTTGGTCGAAATTTTCAACTTTTTGCAAAAATAAGGGTAAATTTTGACGATCGATATCTCAACCATTTCGAAAGGTAAAAAAGCCGCACGGATCTCGTTTGAAAGGTATTGAGGCCTACTTTATTTCGTATTTTTAACATTTTTGAAAAAAGTCATTTTTGACATAGAAATCGACTTTTGAATCTTTAAACGCGATTATCTCGAAAACACGTATACAATTTTTTTTGAGTTAGAATCGGTTTCGGATAGCTGACCTCAAGCCCTTTCATCTGGCTGTATCGAAAATATGGACACTTTCATACTCACCCAAATATTTGGGTTTGAATGCAGGGGTGTCCGTTTTCCATTTTTTTCACTTTTACGTTATACTCAAAATGTCCCAAAGTAAATATTTTCGCGTTCTGGGGGTCAATACCTTTCCAACGATGTATAATATAGCAAATTTGACATATTCTATACATAACTATCAACATTTGATGGAAATTTGATGGAAATGTTGATGGTTATGTATAGAATATGTCAAATTTGCTATATTATACACCGTTGGAAAGGTATTGACCCCCAGAACGCGAAAATATTTACTTTGGGACATTTTGAGTATAACGTAAAAGTGAAAAAAATGGAAAACGGACACCCCTGCATTCAAACCCAAATATTTGGGTGAGTATGAAAGTGTCCATATTTTTGATACAGCCAGATGAAAGGGCTTGAGGTCAGCTATCCGAAACCGATTCTAACTCAAAAAAAATTTGTATACGTGTTTTCGAGATAATCGCGTTTAAAGATTCAAAAGTCGATTTCTATGTCAAAAATGACTTTTTTCAAAAATGTTGAAAATACGAAATAAAGTAGGCCTCAATACCTTTCAAACGAGATCTGTGCGGCTTTTTTACCTTTCGAAATGGTTGAGATATCGATCGTCAAAATTTACCCTTACTTTTGCAAAAAGTTGAAAATTTCGACCAACCGACCCCGGATTTTTCTTAGTTGGACCTAAACTAATCGAACCATATATAAATTTTTCAAATCCGAGATGGTCCATGTGAATTTTGATCGATCGGGTATGGAATGGTCGTAATCTCAATCAATAAAAATGAAGAATAAAGAATATTGGTTCGGTTCACCCCCGAGAGCATCACTCGAAAAATGTTGCACAGTGTAATTTTAAAAATCAAGTTAGCCCATGGGACTTTTTTTTCGAATTTCTCTTTTTTTTCACTGATGATCAAATTAACCTTAGACCTGTCCTCTCAGATCTCATCATATTTCTGTCCTCTCGGGCACTCAGTGCCCGTAGTATATTTTGTATAAAAAATTGTCATTTTTTGAAAAAAAATCGAATTTTTGTAATATTTCAAAAATCCTTCTACCGATTTTGAAAGCAATGATATGTATGTATGCGTCAGACTCGCAGCTATATTCCACATCCTGTGGAAATATGAGTGCCCACAGAGGGTTTTGCATGAAAATTGACATGGATCCCAATTGAGATTAAAATTGGCCCACAAATTTATGTTCGATCCAAATATGCATCAAAAAAGTTTTCCATATAAAATATATGGACCTTTTTTGGGGGCACTGAGTGCCCGAGAGGATGTACAGAGTATCACGGAGAACGGCAGTACCAAAAAATACACTTTTGAGTGCAACACTATATATACGGGAGTTTTCGAATTCTGTGTTGCCGACCAATGTCATTCGTGGAATAGGCTTTGGCGTGTAGCCTAGGACCAAACTAAACGAAAGTCGTCGTCAAAAAGAATTTTTGTGGAACCTAAAAAAAATTCGCTTATGGGACGTATGCATAGCTGTTTACGAACAGAAAAAATACGAATGTTCGTTCGTTCGTTCGTTCGTAGGAAATGCCCTACGAACGAACGAACGAACAAAAATTATAATATTCTACGAACGAACGAACAAACAAAAATTATAATATTCTACGAACGAACGAACGAACGAGCGAACAGTTCGCTTGTTTGTTCGTTCGTTCGTTAGTTGTTTGTTCGCTGTTCGTAGACACATTTTTCGAATTTTTTAATATTTAGAGCTGTTTTGATCGAGAATATGAAAATAAATGTGTTTGAAATCGTAAACATCAAGCTCTAAAATCATTTTTCGTATGTTTGTACCATTCATAGCTCGAAAAACGTTGTAGTTAATGTTTTGAAATTTTGGGAGTATCACGGAGAACGGTAGTTCTCCCAGTGGCGCACCAAAAAATACACTTTTGAGTGCAACACTATATATACGCGAGTTTTCGGATTCTGTGTTGCCGACCGATGTCATTCGTGGAATAGACATTGGCGTGTAGCTTAGGATCGAACTAAACGAAAGCCGTCGTCAAAATGAATTTTTGTGGAACCAAAAAAATTTTCGCTTGGGGGACGTATGGGGGTGTTTTTTTCAGATTATATAGCATATCTCCCAGTGGGTAATCTTGACCACTGTCGTTGAGTGACCAATCGATAGTACTCATCAATACCTTTCCAACGAGTGCTCAACCATCAAAATCGGTTGACCCGTTCAAAAGTTGTGTACGTTTTCCCAGAAAGGGGGGTTTTCGCTGAAAATTGGGTTTGGTATGTTTGTGTGTGTGTGTGTGTGTGTGTGACTTTGTAGTTTGTCTCGATTTCTGTGATGTATAACATTATTTTTAGGGAGTGTGAGGGGCAGTTCAAAACCGTCGAGAACGGCCGAATTTCTTTACATATAAGAAAATAAGCAGGGGGAGAGTGTCGAGGAGTCGATTTTTTTCAAAATTCCATAACTCCGATAATACACAACATAGAAAATCCGCAGATAGCACAAATGAAAGGTATTGAGCTAGGCTTTAAATTAGTTCTCAGTATGAAAGAAATCTGTAATCGGGTTTGGTCACCACATTGAAAAAACCGAAAAATCGGAAATCAATTTTTTTTGTTTTTCGTCATTTTGACCCCCGTACCCATTTTCTAAAATTCTGAAAAACTACACTTTGGTAGTACACCTCAATACCTATCCAACGAGGGTTCAACCATCAAAATAGGATCAACCGTTCCTAAGTTATGAAAATTGGAATTTCACTCATCATTTTTCCCAAAAATTCAGTTTTGGCTATATGTGTGTCAGAGTTGACACTATCAAATCAAGTTGTGATATAATACTGAATATGATGACATAACATGCTCGCAACTCATATATCACAATCGATATACATTATAATTGGCTTTCAATCGGCGCCTATTGACTCGATTTGGAGGAAAATTTGGATTACAAGTAAAAAAATATAAAAACTTCGAAATAGAAATTTTAGCTCATTTTGTCATATCTTCGCCGTATTTACTTCAAAGGTACTCAAAATTTGCAATTCGATCGATGGAGTTGAACAGAATTTGATGATATATCTCGAAAAGTTGTTATTTTTGAGCAGTGAATGTATTTTGCTGAGGAATTAGTTGCGCGTCAGCGTTAGCAACTAATGTTAGCTACTAATATGTAGCGTCAACCGAAGCTCGATTGTGGTGCGGCAGATATGTAGACGGGCACACTCACACATTCACATCCACATCTTCACCCTACAGCGGCTGCTGTGTAGCGCTCAGACCTAGCTGATCTGCATATTTGCCGCACCACAATCGAGCTTCGGTTGACGCTACATATTAGTAGCTAACATTAGTTGCTAACGCTGACGCGCAACTAATTCCTCAGCAAAATACATTCACTGTTTTTGAGTGTTTTTTACAAATAAACCTTACAAAACTACTGATATAAGATGAAAAACCTCTGAACGAGGTATAAACAGAGTGGCGCACTAGTAGATCCTACCCACAAAATGACTGATATCACATTTTACGTGGCGCTGTTGAGTTATATATTTTTGGTTCAACGCTTTTCAAATAATTCAACAAACCTTTCCATGATGGCATCAATTGAAATTTGAACTAGTGTGCGCCAGTGCGAGTGCCGAATGAAAACGTGAATTGTATTACGGCGGAAAAATAAATTCATTTTGTTTACACAAATATTTCGGTTTGAATCGTAGCCTAACTCTAATCGAATTGTCAGAAAAGCGCACTTTGCTCGCACTGGCGCACACTAGTTCAAATTTCAAAAAGAAAAAAAAAATTATATATACATAATGTACAAACTCTTTTATAATCAATGTCTGCTAGCACCGATCAGTAAATCCATTTACCAACCCTAACGGTTACGGAGTAAAATGCTGCGATTAACTGATTGCAAAATTGATTATTATCACATTTCTCTTCTTAAAGTTTTAAAATATTCAATCAAACGCTTTTTTATGGTATCTGTGCTCACGTTGAAATCAACCAGATATTGATCATAATTGAGGATCTTTTTATCAGAAAATTCATTGAATGTATCAAGCATAAAATTCATTGGTTGGTGTTTCTTGTAATTACATTTTTCAAATGGTATTATTAATAGATTACTACTGCGTGTTTGGTAATGTGGTAAACGGAAATTGATATTTTCTAATAAATGACTAGATGATATTTCACCACAGATCAATTTGTGAATAAAAACTACTTGAGCAACTGTTCTCCGCTCTTTCAAGGTGATCAGATGTAGTAACATTAGCCTATTTTCATACTTTGGTAGGTGGAATCTATCCGGCCATTTTAATTTCCGTAGAGCATAAAGTAAGAATTGTTTCTGGATTGATTCTATTCTTTTGGTCTGTCCTTTCATGTATGGGTTCCAAACTTGCGATCCGTATTCAATTATTGGTAATACAAAGGTATAAAAGAGCAATCGGATAGTCCACGGATCCTTGAAATCACGACCAAATCTTTTAATCCAAGCTAGTATTTTATAATTAAATAAACTGTACACTACGCAGCGCTCAGATACAGCAGTGTTGAATATCAGAATGTGTCTTTTTAAATGTTCATTTCGAATAAGACTGAAACATAGCAATATAATTCACACAAAGTTGAATTTATTGCAGAAAAACCCGAAAAATCCCATAAAATGCATAATTTGTCTACGAACAGCGAACAAACAATCAAACGAACGAACGAACAAACAAGCGAACTGTTCGCTCGTTCGTTCGTTCGTTCGTAGAATATTATAATTTTTGTTTGTTCGTTCGTTCGTTGAAAAATTTATACGAACGAACGAACGAACACAAGTTGGAAAAAAAAACTCCACGAACGAACGAACGAACGTTCGTAAACGGCTATGGACGTATGGGAGTGTTTATTTCAGATTGTATAACATATCTCCCCGTGGGTAATCTTGACTACTGTCAATGAGTGACCAATCGGTAGAACTCTTCAATACCTTTCCAACGAGTGCTCAACCATCAAAATCGGTTGACCCGTTCAAAAGTTGTGTACGTTTTCCCGGAAAGGGAGGTGACTAACTAAAAAAATGACTAATTTTCCTATGACAAAATAAAGCAAATTGGCTATCTTCATATTCATTCATATCAAACTTTTTCTAAGAATTTCGTACATTTTCTCATTCCATGATTTCCCAGTGTGAAAAAACATTTCATTCACTTTTTGAATATGTAAAACGTCAAGCGAGCTTGAATACCTTTCAAATGACGTATTTGCATATCATCAGGATAGTAAAAATTGTGAAAATCAGAATTGAATGCACATATCTCTGTAACGGCATACCAACGACGACAACGTACAGACTTCAACGACGACAACAACGCAATTTTGCACCGGAGCTACCAGAACCGATTTTCTAAATAAAAAAAGTGCAAATCAAGATTTGTTCCCATGGTGAACTGAGACTCTGGTCAAAATTTGAGCCCGATCTGTAATCTTTTACTCAAGCAATGTGGAGTTGAATTTTTGAGGCAAAAACAATACTTTTTCATTTCATGTGCGAAAAAAACACTTTGTTCATATTAAGCAAAAATGGATTATTAGAGTGGTAGGCATTTCAATTTTTGTCGAATTTCAATCGGCACGATGCATTTTCAGTGGAGGTTGGGTATAAAAATGACCCCTGTAAATTTGCAGACTGATCGGAGCATGTTTGATGGTGCCTCATCGGCCCTAATACATACTTTATTTTTTCATCCAAACTTAAATATATATTTGAAAACCTTTTCGTAAACATAATTGGCCCTGATAATAATTTTGATGATGTTTTTTAACAAAATTCCATACTATAAAGGTACTTGCAACAATCAACACCAACCATTCCCCAGGAGGATGCCGATGACTTGCCCATATTTGAAACACAGCAATATTTTTTTTATTATAACTGACATATTTCTTTTATTTCACAAAAAACGTGTATAAATATATCAAATTTTGCCAAGAATAAAAAAGTTGTTCTGCATTCTAAAATGTGCTGTTTATCTGTTTATTTTATTTGAAGTCATTTGTTTATACAGTCATGGAAAAAATTAGGAGTACGGCAATCGAAAAAAATTCAGCGGAGAAAAAATCATGTTTTTTCATGTTTGTTAGAATGCAATCCCCTAAGATGTTGTGAAGAGATTTTTTGAAATTTATTTACATTCATCATAGGTTCTGACACTGCCGAATTAAGGGGGGGTCATGGCCGAAAATGCGACATGGGTCCCAAAAAAAATCGATTCTATCTAGTGTAAGAAAAAGGGGTTTTTGGTTCCACCCAAACCAAAAAGGGCTACTTGTGCGTGAAATTTCAAAGTCCATTCTATCTAGTGTAAAGCCGTTTCAAAACCCATTCTATCTAGTGTAAGCTGGGTCTCAGAAAAGTTGAGGACCTAAAAAAAGACCTTGGAGGCTATGTCAGAACCTATGTCATTCATTGATATAATAGTTCAAATGCGCAAAATTGAGAGTACGGTACACATTCTTTCTATTTTTCATATCTTCTTTGGTGTTATTCGCTTTGTGTTGCAGTTGCTATTCGTGGGTACCGTTATTTCGGATTATAAACAATTAATTTGTAGCATTGTCTTTGGTTCTATATTGGTAATGGCGTCAGTCTAGCATTGAATATTGTCACCATGGCCGCACGCAATGGAATTCCATTGCAAATGCGAAAATTTATCATTCAAGATCGTCAAAATGGGTTAAGTTTGGATAAAACTGCAGAGAAATACTCAAACTCAAAAACATGTGTCCAAAATTTTTGTAATAAGTTTGAAACATCACAGCATATCACAAATTTACCCTGCCGTGGCCGCAAACGTGCCACAACTCATCAAAAAGATGCGCTGATTGTGCGTCAAACCAAACTGAAATCAAACATTTCAAGTTCGGAAATAAAAGATCAACTCAATTTGAACGTGTGTACCAGAACATTCCGCAATAGATTGCACGAAACAGGTTTGAGCAGCCATCAAGAAGCCAATGATCACGCTGAAGAACAATAATAAGCGATTGGAATTTACAAAAAAAATATGTCGATAAGCCTTTATCGTTCTGGAAAACTGTTGTTTGGAGCGATGAGAGGAAATTTGAGTTGGTTGGCTAAAAACTAACACGCAGAGTTGGTGAAGCGCTATTGAATGGGCACACAACGAAAACTGTGAAATTCGGAGGCGGTTATTCGGTGGACTGGGGTTGTATTTCGTGGTCAAGTGTTGGTAACTTCCACAAAATCGATGGAATAATGGACGACATTATATTCGAATTCTCAGCACAAATCTGCCTCAATTGATTGCAAAAATGGGTACTGCTGAGCAGTATATATTCCAACATGAAAACGATCCAAAACATACGGCCGGCTTTACCAAGCGATATTTCGAAAACAAGACAATCAATGTACTCGAATGGCCACCTCAAATTGCTGACTTGAATCCAATCGAAAATTTATGGGCTTCTCTTGACTCAAAAGTACCACCAAGCGGTCGCATACACCAGCAAACATTTTTCGAAAGTCTCCTGGCGGGCTGGCATGAACTGAGGCCAGATTTGTCAATCAAATTTATTGAAAGCATGAATCAACGATTCTCTGCAGTGATTAGGACTCGCTGTGGATATACTAAATACTAAGAAGTGAATTTCAAGCGAGAATTTTCCTATTTTGGAAGAAAAATGCATATCCATACTCTCAATTTTTTCCAACTCAAAAACGCCATGATGGCTCATTTGATCCAAAATATCAATAAATGTAAATACATTTTTAAAAATCTCTTCACAACATCTTAGTAGACATTCTCCTATATATACACGCAGTTTCGAACTGTTAAACCACATTACCGATCAAAATGAGCTGAGGATCATTGGAAAGTTCTTAGAAAATAGAGGCGAAAAAAGTATAAACATTCGAAATTTGACCTCCGATGACCCCTGATATGGAGGTTTGAAAAAGTGAGAAAAATGCCATAACGAATCGAAAACTCATAAGAATTTTTTGTTCTACCCTTTTTCGATCTGGGGACCCCTCTGACCGGGGGGGGTCCTCGAACTTGTGAAACTGCCCCCCCTCCCAGTGGTCACTGTGCCTCAACCACAAGACATACAGAAACGGTATGGGTATCATTTGAAAGGTATTGAGGTCAGCTTTCAAACTGCATGTCAGCAATTTGTAAAATATTTCGTTATTGGGATTTTTTTTGCCAAAAATTGAAAAGTTGCAAATCGGTCTGACACATAACGCCCTCTATCTCAAAATTTCCGCCGAATTTTTTTTTCATAATTTCACAATTTTCGGGTAATAATAGGTGAAAAAGGCTGCATACTCGTTATATCTGGGAAAAATCGTTCTTTCGAGATATTGAGATCCGAACCGAAAAAACACCCTAAAAATGGCCAAAAATGCTATTTTTCCTGAATTTATGCTCAAAAAATGTATTTAAATTGCAGTTTCAAAGCTATCCAATCTGAAATGGACGAAAATCGAAAATCTTTCATATTGCAATATGCTTCAAAAACATCTTCCACAATAAAATCGAATATGAAGCCCCAAAACTGGATATTTCATGAAAATGTGTTAACTAATAGTACGATTTTCCTTATACATTTTCAGGGTTTTTACGATTGTTCCAATACAACAATTTTGAACCAACTGAAAACCCCCCTGGCGCGGTAGAAACTCGTGTCGCAAGCGAAAGCGGTGCAAAAAATTACTGATATCAATTGCGGGTAGCGGGTTATATTTATTTTTGTGGATAACATTTTAGCCAAATATTTCAACGGCGGAATTTAAATATTAACATTCTTAAATCGATTACAATTAAAATAACTCGCTAGCCGCGTCACAAAATTGATATCAGTAATTTTGTGCACCGCTTTCGCCTGCGGCACGAGTTTTTATCGCACCAAGAGGTTTTTCAGTTGATAAACAATACCGAATATTTTGCGAAAAAAATAAAAAACACAATTTTCTCCTCCGTTGATTTTTTTTTCGATTGCCGTACTCACAATTTTTTCCATGACTGTATGTATTTCAAATTTCACCGCACATACAGGCTGAAATGTAATAAACTTTGAACAGAGTATAAACACAGTGGCGCACTAAAATATCCTGCTGTAACCAGCTCGGCTATGAGTTTTTCATGGCTGCCGGACATAACTCCGACGGTCATAACTTCGACAGAAATCCAAAAATATCTTGTCGAAGTTATGACCGTTTGAAAACGGTCACAACTTCGATAGCGTTTGGGACATAACTTCGACATCGAAACGGTCATAACTTCAACAGAGTTAAAAAATATCCCGCCGAAAAGAGGTTTTGAACGGCCCTGGCGGGGGAACTTTAAATAATATTCTCATTTGAATGAAATCAATTTACTAATAAAGTAAAATACACAATTATACAAATTTAGTGTTGTTAGCAAACACATTTTGTCAAATAAGTTTGGTTTGAAAGGCCCTGGCGGGGGAACTTCGACAAGATATTTTTTGATTCCTGTCGAAGTTATGACCGTTTTCAAACGGTCACAACTTCGATAGCGTTTTGGACATAACTTCGCTCGAAGTTATGACCGTTTTGAAAATAGGAAAATATTACTAAAATCTATATATATAGAAGAAAGTGCAAAAGTGTTGGTTAGTGAACTACTCTTTTTCCCTCAAGTCGATTTTGATGAAATGTTCAGGGTATGTTGAGGCATGTATGGAGAGTGCACATAAGAAATATTTTCGCTGTCCGATGACTAGAACCGAAGTTATGGTCAAAAATGTGAACATGTGTCATCGCCCATACAAATTGCGAATATATCAGCAGTTCCACATGAAGTCGCACAAAAATATCAAGTCGTCTCTCCGTTTTGGTTGAAAATTTAAACACATCACTCGAATGCCGAAAAAATGAGATCGCCAATTTTTTTTTTTTTTTCTTGCTTAATATGAACAACGTGAATATATAAGCATATGTATCGTGTTGCTTAATATGAACAAAGTGAATATATAAGCATATGTATCGTGTTTTTTTTTTTTTTTTTGTGTGTTTGACCACCCTGTAACTCAAGAACGGGTAGACCGATTTCGTTCAAAATTTCGGAGGATCCATAAAATCGGCCTGCGACGCACCACGTGAATTTTGGGGACGGTCTGAGCCCCCCTTCGGGTACCTCCCATACAAATTTTCCCCCCTTTTTGGGCCTTGTTTTGAATGACAATATCTCGAGAACGGCGAAGCCGATTCCGTTCAAATTCTCACAGGTAACAGAACTTGAGGTCCCCTCTCAATAAATAGTTTAGGTCGAAGAGATATCCACACCCGTTTGAGCTGTACGAGGCTCCGAAAATGTGATATTTGTTACATAAAAATGCCAATATATCGAGAACGGCTGTATAGATTGGGTCCAAATTTGGCATCGGGGGTTAATTTTCGCTTCTCTCCAAGTTTGTTCTCACAACCCCATAGATGCCACACTTCCTTCGGGTACCTCCCATACAAAATGACACTTTTTGCACGATGGGCCAAAAGTACCATTCACAAGGTCGCTAGGGTATCAAGCGATATATTTTTGGATCAGTCTAAGCAAATGCTACATTCCTGTGGAGTTTAATCAAAATCATAGGACTGTGAGCCGAACGGTGAAGGTTCAAATACACATGAGTCACATAAATTTTTTTGTGACCCGAAATTACTCTCTTGATCTCATGATTAAAGCTCGAGAACGACGAAATTCATTCTATTCAAATTCTCACAGGTGACGTAACTTGAGGTCCCCTCTCAATAAATAGTTTAGGTCGAAGAGATATCCCCATCCGTTTGAGCTGTATGAGGCTCTGATAATGTGATTTTTTTTGCATAAAAATGCCAATATATCGAGAACGGCTGTATAGATTGGGTCCAAATTTGGCATCGGGGGTTGGTTTTTGCTCCTCTCCAAGTTTGTTCTCACAACCCCATAGATGCGACACTTCCTTCGGGTACCTCCCATACAAAATGACACTTTTTGCACGATGGGCCAAAAGTACCATTCACAAGGTCGCTAGGGTATCAAGCGATATATTTTTGGATCAGTCTAAGCAAATGCTACATTCCTGTGGAGTTTAATCAAAATCATAGGACTGTGAGCCAAACGGTGAAGGTTCAAATGCACATGAGTCACATAAATTTTTTCGTGACCCGAAATTACACTCTTGATCTCATGATTAAAGCTCGAGAGCAGTTAAGTCGATTCCGTTCAAATTCTCACAGGTGACTTAACTTGGGGTCCCCTCTCAATAAATAGTTTAGGTCGAAGAGTTGTCCACACCCGTTTGAGCTGTATGAGGCTCTGAGAATGTGATTTTTTGTGCATAAAAATACCAATATTTCGAGAACGGCTGTATAGATTGGGTCCAAATTTGGCATCGGGGTTAATTTTCGCCCCTCTCCAAGTTTGTTCTCACAACCCCATAGATGCGAGACTTCCTTCGGGTACCTCCCATACAAAATGACACTTTTTGCACGGTGGGCCAAAAGTACCATTCACAAGGTCGCTAGGGTATCAAGCGATATATTTTTGGATCAGGCTAAACAAATGCTACATTCCTGTGGAGTTTAATCAAAATCATAGGACTGTGAGCCGAACGGTGAAGGTTCAAATACATATGAGTCACATAAATTTTTTTGTGACCCGAAATTACTCTCTTGATCTCATGATTAAAGCTCGAGAGCAGTTAAGTCGATTCCGTTCAAATTCTCACAGGTGACGTAACTTGAGGCCCCCTACAAGAAACCGTTTGGGTATCAGAGATATCCCCATCCGTTCGAGCTGATTACAGGGAAAGAATGAAGCACGCCGGCCAAAGCGAAGTGGAGGCCGGCTATATACCGAACAAAGGATTGATCTGATACTAATTACAGCCTATGCTTATGGCAATATTCCGTGAACTACTAAGTCCATTTCGTTCAAATATTCGTGAATAGAGATCGTTCATATTAAGCCCTCGTGACATTTATGCCCAAATGGCAGTGTATGTTAAAAGTCGGGCGTTGATTTTTTATGTTTGACCACCCTGTAACTCTAGAACGGGTAGACCGATTTCGTTCAAAATTTCGGAGGATCCATAAAATCGGCCTGCGACGCACCACGTGAATTTTGGGGACGGTCTGAGCCCCCCTTCGGGTACCTCCCATACAAATTTTCCCCCCTTTTTGGACCTTGTTTTGAATGACAATATCTCGAGAACGGCGAAGCCGATTCCGTTCAAATTCTCACAGGTAACAGAACTTGAGGTCCCCTCTCAATAAATAGTTAAGGTCGAAGAGATATCCACACCCGTTTGAGCTGTACGAGGCTCCGAAAATGTGATATTTGTTACATAAAAATGCCAATATATCGAGAACGGCTGTATAGATTGGGTCCAAATTTGGCATCGGGGGTTAATTTTCGCTCCTCTCCAAGTTTGTTCTCACAACCCCATAGATGCGACACTTCCTTCGGGTACCTCCCATACAAAATGACACTTTTTGCACGGTGGGCCAAAAGTACCATTCACAAGGTCGCTAGGGTATCAAGCGATATATTTTTGGATCAGGCTAAGCAAATGCTACATTCCTGTGGAGTTTAATCAAAATCATAGGACTGTGAGCCGAACGGTGAAGGTTCAAATACACATGAGTCACATAAATTTTTTTGTGACCCGAAATTACTCTCTTGATCTCATGATTAAAGCTCGAGAGCAGTTAAGTCGATTCCGTTCAAATTCTCACAGGTGACTTAACTTGGGGTCCCCTCTCAATAAATAGTTTAGGTCGAAGAGTTGTCCACACCCGTTTGAGCTGTATGAGGCTCTGAAAATGTGATTTTTTGTGCATAAAAATACCAATATTTCGAGAACGGCTGTATAGATTGGGTCCAAATTTGGCATCGGGGGTTAATTTTCGCCCCTCTCCAAGTTTGTTCTCACAACCCCATAGATGCGAGACTTCCTTCGGGTACTTCCCATACAAAATGACACTTTTTGCACGGTGGGCCAAAAGTACCATTCACAAGGTCGCTAAGGGTATCAAGCGATATATCTCTGGATCAGGCTAAACAAATGCTACATTTTTTAATGTTAATGGTCTGCACCGTACAGCGTTTCTTCGCCAGAGGTGGTTTATTAATAAATTTATATAAAAAAAGAAAAAAAAAATTATATATACATAATGTACAAACTCTTTTATAATCAATGTCTGCTAGCACCGATCAGTAAATCCATTTACCAACCCTAACGGTTACGGAGTAAAATGCTGCGATTAACTGATTGCAAAATTGATTATTATCACATTTCCCTTCTTAAAGTTTTAAAATATTCAATCAAACGCTTTTTTATGGTATCTGTGCTCACGTTGAAATCAACCAGATATTGATCATAATTGAGGATTTTTTTATCAGAAAATTCATTGAATGTATCAAGCATAAAATTCATTGGTTGGTGTTTCTTGTAATTACATTTTTCAAATGGTATTATTAATAGATTACTACTGCGTGTTTGGTAATGTGGTAAACGGAAATTGATATTTTCTAATAAATGACTAGATGATATTTCACCACAGATCAATTTGTGAATAAAAACTACTTGAGCAACTGTTCTCCGCTCTTTCAAGGTGATCAGATGTAGTAACATTAGCCTATTTTCATACTTTGGTAGGTGGAATCTATCCGGCCATTTTAATTCCCGTAGAGCATAAAGTAAGAATTGTTTCTGGATTGATTCTATTCTTTTGGTCTGTCCTTTCATGTATGGGTTCCAAACTTGCGATCCGTATTCAATTATTGGTAATACAAAGGTATAAAAGAGCAATCGGATAGTCCACGGATCCTTGAAATCACGACCAAATCTTTTAATCCAAGCTAGTCTTGATTTGGCTTTTGCTATGATGTATTCAATGTGTGATTTGAAATTGAGTTGATTATCAAGAATGACTCCCAAGTCTTTGATTTCATTGACTCTCTGGATGACTTCATTTCCAATGATATAGTTATGATTAATTGTTGTACCCATTCGGTGAAACCTCATAATTTTGGTCTTTTTAACATTCAATCTAAGATCGTTACTACTGAAAAAGCCAGAAATGTTTTCCAAGTCGTTTTGTAATATCAAGCAATCGTTTTCAGATTCAATATGTTTGGATAGTCTAACATCATCTGCAAATGAAAGTAATGTAGAATTTTCAACATAATATGGTAATTCAATGATGAATAATAAAAACAATGTTGCACCAATTGGGTAGCCTTGACCTGTACCAGAAGTAACGTCAATCGGGATTGATTTCGTATTACCGATTTTGACTATTTGTTTCCTACCATTAAGATATGATTCAATCCATCTTAGAATCTCATGCATCAAACCCATAACGTTGAGTTTGTGGATCAGTAGATCAATATTTACCGAATCAAATGCCTTTGCTAGATCAATGTAGATTGCATCCGTTTGAGTGTTCATCGATAAGTTGTTCAATGTGGATGAAGCAAATTCGACTAGATTCGTGATTGTTGATCTTCCCTTTATGAATCCGTGCTGGCTTTCATTAATGATGTTTTTAATGTAAAAATTCAAATGGCATGTTAATATTGAATCTAGTAACTTTGCTATTACGCATTGGAGAGCCACACCTCTGTAATTACTAATGTCATTTCTTGATCCACTTTTGAATATCGGTCTCACAAACGATGTTTTCCAACATTGAGGTACTTGCGCCGTTTTCATGGATTCACTGAGGATTAGCGTAATTGGTTTCACTAATGTTTCTAGACAATTTTTTATGAATAGGTTTGGAATTCCATCCGGGCCTGAAACCAAGTTATTTGGTAGGTTGTTGATTGCTTGCGTCACTGTTTCTTCAGTTATATCCACTTTTGGAATGTTACTGCATATATTAATCAATTCATTTCTATGTTTGTTGTTGGATTCAAACTTATGAACTGCTTCTGGATTATATCTAGAGTAAGCAGTAGAGAAGAATTGAGCAAATAAATTCGCGGTTTCTGATTCGTTGTTGGATTTCTGGTCATTAAACTCCATGACATTCGGTAATTTGTCGTTGCATTTGTTCAAGTATTTTACATGTTTGTAAAAGTTTAATGGATCATCGGTTATCATTTGTTCCATCTCAATTGTATAATCGTTATAGGCCTTTCTGACACTTCGATTATATTCAGTTCGCTTCATCGAAAATTCCATGTTTGCCTCTGTTGACCATTTTCTCTTAGACCGTAATTTATTCAGTCTATTTTTCAAATTAATAAGTTGTGGGTTGAACCATTTGGGGTGTGATGATGATTTATGCGCTTTGGTCTGAACATGTTTCTTGATAACTGAATCAATTTCTTCATAAAACTTATCTACTTTATCATTAAATGGTATCTTTGAAAGTTGAAGTAAAGCATTCCACTCTATGCATGCAAGTGATTCATTGATGTTTGCATAGTTGGCTGATTGAAAATCAAGGAATGTATTGGCATCTTCAATTCTATCATTGGTCTTGATGTATTTTAGAATTGTCAGCTGAGTGGCTGGGTGGTGACACTCAATTTTCAATAATTGATCAATACATACATCACATTTTATCAAGTCGGTGTCGTTTGTCCAAACCAAATCCAATAGTCGGTTGTTTGTATTGTAATATTTATTGATTTGATGTAGTCCAAGTTCGTGACACGAATCAATAATTGTGGTTTGCTCTTTGCTGGTTGCATTTAGAGGGAAAGCAATTTGCGGATTGTCTACGTCATCAGTCAGCCATGATAAATCTCTCAAGTTAAAGTCACCAGAATGTATAATTGTATCATTTGCTTTAGCTGTAGATGTAAATGATTTCATTGCATTCATATTTGCTTGGTAGACTGCCAATGGTGAGCCTGGTCTGATGTATGATTCTAATAATAATAAATTAAAATCTCCAAGGTTCACCTGAACGCAAATTAATTCTGTACCAAATGCTTCACCATTTCCTATTAGGTTAGAATTTAATGATTCATGAATTGCAATCAAAACTCCACCGCCACTTTTCTTCTTTTTTGATTGATTACTCTCAGTAAGGGTCGACCTATCACATCTGTATACATTAAAATCATTCGGGAATACATTTGATGATGGAATTGTGTCATCAAGGTTAGTTTCACATAACATGTAAACCTTAAAAGGAGAAATTAATATATTAGCAAAAAATTCTGGTAATTTGGTACGAAGCCCATTAACATTGTGGCAGTAAATCTTATTGAAACTGTCTAGGCTGTTGCCTCTGCAATATGAACTCTTAGCTGTTAATTTTGTTGTTGGTTTTGCGGTATCTTTCTGGATTTTATTCACTTGCATCTGAAGTGAATTTATTTTATCTATAAATATGTCAATTGTTGAATCATTGATCGGCACCTTATCTAAATTTTGCATTTCTAGTAGCATCATATATTCTAAAACTTCAATTGCATCCGTTTTGTTGTTTATTGAGAAAACTGGTGGTGAAATGGTTGTCTTTGATATGTTGGATAATGTTGTGGTTGCCACTGGTTCTGGATTGGTGGTTGAAGTGGTAGTTGAAAATGCTGTTGAAATTGTTGCTGGTATTGTGGCTGGAATTGCGGTCGAATAAACTGGTCGGTGTTCATATAATGATAGGGAAAATTTTGATGGTCTTGATAATTGTGTCTAAATATCGGCGTATACGGATTCCTGTGGAGTTTAATCAAAATCATAGGACTGTGAGCCGAACGGTGAAGGTTCAAATACATATGAGTCACATAAATTTTTTTGTGACCCGAAATTACTCTCTTGATCTCATGATTAAAGCTCGAGAGCAGTTAAGTCGATTCCGTTCAAATTCTCACAGGTGACGTAACTTGAGGCCCCCTACAAGAAACCGTTTGGGTATCAGAGATATCCCCATCCGTTCGAGCTGATTACAGGGAAAGAATGAAGCACGCCGGCCAAAGCGAAGTGGAGGCCGGCTATATACCGAACGAAGGATTGATCTGATACTAATTACAGCCTATGCTTATGGCAATATTCCGTGAACTACTAAGTCCATTTCGTTCAAATATTCGTGAATAGAGATCGTTCATATTAAGCCCTCGTGACATTTATGCCCAAATGGCAGTGTATTTTTTTTTGTGTGTTTGTTTGACCACCCTGTAACTCAAGAACGGGTAGACCGATTTCGTTCAAAATTTCGGAGGATCCATAAAATCGGCCTGCGACGCAACACGTGAATTTTGGGGACGGTCTGAGCCCCCCTTCGGGTACCTCCCATACAAATTTTCCCCCCTTTTTGGACCTTGTTTTGAATGACAATATCTCGAGAACGGCGAAGCCGATTCCGTTCAAATTCTCACAGGTGACAGAACTTGAGGTCCCCTCTCAATAAATAGTTAAGGTCGAAGAGATATCCACACCCGTTTGAGCTGTACGAGGCTCCGAAAATGTGATATTTGTTACATAAAAATGCCAATATATCGAGAACGGCTGTATAGATTGGGTCCAAATTTGGCATCGAGGGTTAATTTTCGCTCCTCTCCAAGTTTGTTCTCACAACCCCATAGATGCCACACTTCCTTCGGGTACCTCCTATACAAAATGACACTTTTTGCACGGTGGGCCAAAAGTACCATTCACAAGGTCGCTAGGGTATCAAGCGATATATTTTTGGATCAGGCTAAGCAAATGCTACATTCCTGTGGAGTTTAATCAAAATCATAGGACTGTGAGCCGAGCGGTGAAGGTTCAAATACACATGAGTCACATAAATTTTTTTGTGACCCGAAATTACTCTCTTGATCTCATGATTAAAGCTCGAGAACGACGAAATCCATTCTATTCAAATTCTCACAGGTGACGTAACTTGAGGTCCCCTCTCAACAAATAGTTTAGGTCGAAGAGATGTCCACACCCGTTTGAGCTGTATGAGGCTCTGAAAATGTGATTTTTTTTCCATAAAAATGCCAATATTTCGAGAACGGCTGTATAGATTGGGCCCAAATTTTGCATGGGGAGTTAATTTTCGCTCCTCTCCAAGTTTGTTCTCACAACCCCATAGATGCGACACTTCCTTCGGGTACCTCCCATACAAAATGACACTTTTTGCACGATGGGCCAAAAGTACCATTCACAAGGTCGCTAGGATATCAAGCGATATATTTTTGGATCATTCTAAGCAAATGCTACATTCCTGTGGAGTTAAATCAAAATCATAGGACTGTGAGCCAAACGGTGAAGGTTCAAATACCAGGGCATACGCTCCAACGAACCCATTCACCCGAACGGAGATCCCCCATACAAATGTTCATCCCTCTTTCGACCTTGTTTTGAATGATAAAGTCCCGAGAACGATGAAGTCGATCCTGTTCAAATTCTCACATCTGACGTAACTTGAGGCCTTCTTCAAGGAAACGTTTTGAGGCCCAAGATATTCCCACCCGTTCGAGCTGTATGAGGCTCTGAAAATGTGATTTATTTTGGGGGAAAGAATGAAGCACGCCGGCCGAAGCGAAGCGGAAGCCGGCTACATACCGAGCAAACTATTGATCAGATACTAATTACAGCCTATGCTTATATGACAATATTCCGTGAACTACTAAGTCCATTTCGTTCAAATATTCGTGAATAGAGATCGTTCATATTAAGCCCTCGTGACATTTCTGCCCAAATGACAGTGTATTTTCATATTTATGATGAAAAATATCAATTTCATTGTGTCCAATTATGCTGTAAGCGAATAGAAAAGCTGAAAAGCCTCGAGATGGTCCCTCGATAAAAATTCAATGCAAGTTTAATTGAAATAATTATTTCTTTTACCTTTTTTTGACATTTTTGCTCGTTTATGGCAATTTTTCGACATTTTCAAGTAACAAATCGTTTAAATCTATTGTATTGGGATATAAATGTTATACGTTTGTTGAAAATATTTCAAAAGTCATACATACATATCACACTCAACAATATTTTTCCACTAATACGGTCTCTTTTTGTCGATTTTTACGTTTATTTTCAATTTAAATGAAGTAAATACATGAAAATTCTATTTAAATGCTATACAAATGTATACCATCATAATTCGAAGATTGGCTTTTACATTGGATTTAAGAAAATCGCGATTGCATGCTAAAATGTCAAAAGAAGATTGTTTGCTGTTGCCAGGCGTTGAGATTCGTACAAAATCGAGACAAGCAGAGTTCGAACCATATTTCATCAAAGATAGCGATGCACATTTGGCATATTGATTATGACGTGGATGATTGGCGCTTGTTCATAGATGGGTCCAAATCTGCATTAAAAGCCATGTTGCTGCATAACGATGGTGCATACAGACCAATTCCAATTGCATACACAAGAACACTAAAAGAAACATACGACTCAATGAAAGTAATTTTCGATAAAATAAAGTATAATGAGCATGGATGGGATGTGAGTGGCGTCCTCAAAGTTGTTGCACTAATAATGGCCATACTAAAAATAGCTGCTTCATTTGTACGTGGATTTCAACGGCAAAAACTGATCACTATCATGCCACCTGGGAATATTGAAGCAAGTACATTGTTGGGAAGATGAATGTAAAAAAATCGTTTGGTGCCACGGGAATTTTTGTTGTTGCCAACACTCTATTTTAAACTTGTTCTAATAACTCAATTCGTGAAGAAATTGGCCGTGCTATTTCCAAAACTGTAGAAAGCAAAAATTAATGCAGGTTAAATTATTTTATTTAATTTTTTCGCATTAATATAAATTTTATTTATACTACGTTATCATTTCTTTGCAGGTATTTTCAATGGAAACGATATAAAGAAATTGTTAAGTTTGAAAAGTTTGAAAAATTGCTGTCACCATTTGAAAGAGCATCCCAAAGCATAAAAGACGTGATTAAGAAATTTCTCGGAAACCATCGTGCTGTCAATTACAAAGAAATCGTTACAACTATAATGGAGAACTTGCATCGAATAAGAGTAAACATGTCGTCCAAAATTCACTACTTATAATTGGATTTCTTTAGAGAAAATGTGGGAAAAATTTCCGATGGGCACGTTGAACGCTTTCACCAAGATCAAATCAATTAAATATCATTTTCAAGACAAATCACATATGTTAGCGGAATATATTTGGAATGCTTTTGAAGAAGATGAACGGGAGCGTAAAGCTTTTGCTTATCACATTGAACATGCCCGTAGTTCTATTTCATTGAGAAGCTACCGACAATCGCTATTAAATTTGACGGAATAAATTTTTTATCTTTCTTCCAATCATCATCAGAAATATTCAACAATATACATTTGCATAGCATTTAAATAGAATTTTCAAGTATTTACTTCGAAAATAAACGTAAAAATCGACAGAGAGACCGTGTTAGTGGAAAAATATTGTTGAGAGTGATGTGTATGTACGACTTATGAAATATTTTCAACAAACGTATAACATTTATATCCCAATACAATAGATTTAAACGATTTGTTACTTGAAAATGTCGAAGAATTGCCATAAACGAGCAAAAATGTCAAAAAAATGTAAAAGAAATAATTATTTCAATTAAACTTGCATTGAATTTTTATCAAGGGACAATCTCGAGGCTTTTCTATTCGCTTACAGCATAATTGAACACAATAAAATTGATATTTTTCAACATAAATATGAAAAAATCGATAGTAATCCAATGGCCATTCCGGAATCCTGAGACCATTCTGAGATCAACCCACCCCATGTAGGTTCTCGGACAAACCGACCGATGCACAGTGTATTTGTTTTTGGATAAAATCAAGTTTTGTGTTGAATCTGAAATTTTTTTATGAGCTACTGTTTTGTTGCAAAGAACAAACAAAGAAAAGGGACCATTTTGATGAATTTTTGGAGTTGAATTAAGATAAATGAGAAAAATTACAGCACACTGCTAAAAATGTCAATTCCATGCGATAGATATTTAAATATTAAGCGGTCTTTTTGTTGCACGTTAATGACTCGCACAATACACAGATATGTTCTGATTAGATGCTATAGTACATGAAATAGCAAGCATTGTATTCGAAAAAAACATTAATCGAAAGTGATTTTTCTGAACTCTCCACAATTTTGTTGATTCAACTCCCAAAATTCATCGAAAATGTAATACTTTTTCTTTGGTTGTTTTGTTTTGTTGCCTATAAAAATACCTAATATGGCGCATAACTTGATTTTACAAGTTACTTGACAAATACGCAAATTATGAACAAAATTGATTGATTTCCACAGAGAAATGAACAAATACACACTTCTTTAATAAATCGAAGCCTTATCAATCTTCAATTTAAAAAGCTCAAAATGTTTGTAATAGATTGAACTCGGATCCTAAAAAAAGGAAGATGGACTTTGAAAAAGATTTCTGGGTGAATTGAAGTCTCAAAATCGAAAATTTGTGACAAAACTTTAATTTTTCGGTAGACTCCACTCTTTCGTTTTTCACTCTTTAATTGGAATTTTTGTTGTTGTGTGTTTCGCTATTTGAGTTTGAAATTTCAATTTCAAAAAAATATTCAACGACTAACCCCTTCGGATCCTCTCTTATAATTTTTTATTTGCAGTGGGTCACAATACCTTTCAAACGATATGGATATGCTTCAGATCGGTAATGTGGTTCCCTAGATATGACTCTTCAGAAAGTAGCACTTTTTGCGATTTCGGCCAAAATCCAAAAACTGGACTATCCTCTCCCAGCCAAACCCTTCCAACTGGGGAGCCAAAACTGGGCCGTCTCAAAAATCTCATTTTTTTGGGCATTCGAGTGATGTGTTTGAATTTTTAGCCAAATCGGAGACATGTCTTCCAATTTTTGTCCGACTTCGTGTGGAACTGCCGATATTTGAAAATGGCCTTTGATGGGAGGCGATTGGCATTTGAGTGTTTGCTAAATTCTGTCGAGATTAAAGATCAAAGAGTGTTTCGGTATGTGGCTGTTGATAATAATAATGATAATAATAACACTTGTGTTTTCGGTATGAAAAGGTCTTTATTTATTGACGGCTGGTGAACGACTGAATCGTCCGTGTGTTCTTACATTCTCTCATTCTCGTTCTCTCTACTCTCTCTCTCTCTATTTATAAGGGTCCGTTCGTAACACTACCCCCGTTAAAATGTTGCATTTTACCCGCTTTGATCCGGACTCGTTGGTGGATGATGTCGTCATGAATGGATTCTGTTGCATAGTGCTTGTTTAAATGCATTTTTTTTTAGCTTGTGCATATATGAATTGTGCATGTAATTGTATGAATCGTTTAGATGAATTTCTTAGCATGTTTGCATATTTTCAGTTTGTGAATTGTTCCAATATTCAAGTTCTACATCGCTTGGCAGTATGCATAATTTTCTAATTGATCTTTCTAGTGTTCCTGATTGAGTTTTGAGTGTAACTGAGCGTACTTTGCCGTCCGAGCCTTTGTGCGTATGCATAATTCGACCCATGACCCAATATGTTGGTGGTACATTCTCATTTTTAATCACTACTAGTTGTCCTATTTTCAGATTTTCATATTCGGTTTTCCATTTGGGTAATTGCGTAAGTGCCTGTAAATAGTCGTCTGACCATTGTTTCCAAAATGCTTGGATTTGGAATTGCATTTCTTCGAATAAGCGTTTTAAGGACTTTGACCTCGGTGCATCCGATTTCTCATGTAATGGTAATTTCATTGCTCTACCGATTAAAAAATGTGCTGGTGACAGTGCATCGAAATCATCAGCATCATCGGAGAGTGCGCATAATGGTCTTGCATTTACGCATTCTTCAATGCTTGCAGTAAGTGTGGTAATCGTTTGTAATGAATACTTTTGTATTATTACGCGTTTTGGGTGGTGTTTCATCGATTTCACTGCTGCTTCCCAAATGCCTCCTTCATGTGGAGCAGATGGTGTGATGAAATTCCATTCTGTGCCGTTCAAATGTGCATAATATTGAATTTTTTCTTCTTGCCAAGTTTTAAATGCATGTGACAATTCTTTGTTGGTTCCAATAAAATTTGCACCCTGGTCACTGAAGATACGTTCAGGGTTGCCACTCCTGCTTACGAATCTTTGATACGCTGCTAAAAAATCGTCTGTCGAGAGACCTTCAGTGGGTTCCAAATGGATTGCACGTGTGACAAGGCATACGAACACTGCGATCCAACCTTTCATTTCAGGTAAATTTCGGTTGCGTGTTGATAAATTTAATTTATCTGTGATGCGTAAGTTGTACGGACCTGCCATGTCTACACCAACATTTTGAAATGGTGGTGCAGGTGTTATTCTGACTTTCGGTAGTTCAGAAATAATTTGCTTTGCTGTTGACTGTGCGTGCTTCACACAATGAACACACGTGCCTATGTATTGTCGTGCTTCTTGTCTTAATTTTGGAATCCAAAATGCTTTGCGTAAAAAGTATGTCATAGCTTGAACACCGCCGTGTAACAGCGTTTCGTGTGCGTGTTTTAGTAAAACGTAAGATAATCTTGATTTGTGCGGTACGATATATTGATGTCGTTTTGCATACGAAATCAGTGCCTTATCGATTCTACCACCCACTCTTAGTATGCCATTTTCATCTATAAATGGGCTAAGTGAAGCAATTTTGCTTCTTGGTGGCATTGAATCTTTTGCTTTTATGCATTCAATTTCTTTTTTAAAGTGCATCTGTTGTTCGAATTTGACCCAGAATTCAACTGCATTGTTTCTTTCTTTGGCAAATAAATAGCGTCCGCTTAAACGTTCTTTGTGTTTATCTATATTGTTTATATATCTTAGCGTATAGGCTGTGATTTGGCTGAAAGGAGTATGCATGAAACCTTGCCTTTTTCATCGATCACTCGAAGGTAAATTGCTGTGCCGTATGCTCTTATACTTGCATCGCAATACGCATGAATTTGAATGTTGCTTTTTGCATATGTGTTTAACCACCGCTTTTTCTTAAATTTGTTTAGAAGTGGCAGGTTTAGATATATTTCTAGCCATTCATTTTTGATGCTTTCCGGCACTTCATCGTCCCAGTCGATATCTTTTAGTCGCCAAATGCTTTGCATCAACATTTTGGCTTTAATGATGACGGGAGCGATGAATCCGTTTGGATCATATAGCGTTGCAGTTTCTTTAAGAATACTTCGCTTTGTTGTTTTTGATTGCATATTTAATTGCTTAACAAAAATGGCTTCTTCATCTGATGATTTTTTCCAAATCATACCTAATACTTAAGACATCATCATCGCCTAAGATAATTGTATCATTATTATCTGTGCTTCCATTTATGTAATTTTTAAGCTCTTTTGAGTTTGATGACCAATTTTTTAGCGTAAAATTGGCGCTGTTCAGTATGAACTCAATTTCTTTGCATAAGATTTTCGCTTCTTCAACACTTTCGGTACCGAAAGTGCCATCATCCATATAGAAGCATGTTTCAATTATCCTTGCCGCTTTAGGAAATTGTTTTGCATAATCTCTAGCGCATTGTATGAGTGTGCGTACTGCATTGAACGGTGATGTTTTCAAACCAAACATTACGACCGTAATTACATATTCTTTCAATTCATGTTTCGGAGATTCTCTCCAGAATATTCTTTGTAGGTCCCATTGTTTTGCATTTAGACCAATTTTATTGAACATTTTTGTAATGTCAATCACCACTGCTACCTTGTGCGTTCTAAAGCGTAGCAGTTGCAATGCCAAGTCGTGCTGTAACTTCGGCCCTGCCATTTGAATTGAATTATGTGATTCACCTGAAGTTGTTTTTTGTGATGCATTCACAACAACTCGGAACTTTTTCTTTAATGCATGATGTGGCAGCCAGTACGCATATTCTGGATCATATTCTTTATTTGCTTGTTGTATATAACCTAGTGCTTGATAGTTTCGCATAAATTCGATATATTTTGCTTTCATTTCAGAATCTTGCTCAAGTCTTCGCTCTAATTGCAAGAACTGTTTGAGTGCTATGCTTCTTGACTCACCTAGTTTTCGATCTGCTTTGATCGGTATTGACACTACATATCTGCCTGATTTTTCTCTGTAATATGTCTTAACAAAAAAATCTTCAACCGTTTTCTCCTCTTCGCTTTGTATAGCTTTATTTATATTTATTTCTCCGATTTCCCAAAATTTATTCAATGCTTTAGCAATGCAATCATTCTCTTATTCATCATTGTGCATAATGCTTAGAATTGGTAAATTGTTTTCTCTCATGATTTTAAATTTGCCTAAAACGATGTGACCAAAAGATGTGGATTGCATGATCGCTCCATCTTTGTGCCGATATAGGTCATCGCCTATTATTTGTGCATAAACATCTGCTCCCAAAAGTGCATCAATTGGTGCTAGAATGTCAAAATTCTTGTCGGCTAAAGTTAAGTGCGTAATTTCATGTTTTGAGGCTTTTATTTCGCAAATTGGATAGTGACCGTCTAGGTTATCCAAAACAAAAAATTCTGTTTGTAGTAATATATTTTCATTAAACCATGGAATGTATGCTATCACTTTTTGTTTCAAAACCGCTGGGCCGCTTATACCCAGAATCGGTCTTTGGCATTTCTTTGTTGGGAGTGCATTGATATCAACGAATTGTTTGGAAATACAGTTCACTGATGCTCCTGTGTCCGAAATTGCTCTGCAATTAGAAGCTATATTAGTGTCTGTACAAATCGTGATGTTCATAGTTGCCAGTAAAATGGTATAATTAGACTCACCGTCATAATTTACTTTTATTTTGTCATTAGTGCGTGCCAATGCATTGCTGCTTGCATTTAGTGACCAATCTCCGATTTTGAGAATGCCAGAGTGCATCTTCTGGTTGTTATCAGTGCGTCTGCGTTTGATTGTCTTTTGATTGGTGTTTAGTTTACGCTTTCTATTGTTGTTGCTGTTCGTGCGTGTTAGCAACACAGATCTTGCATTTGTATCTGCTTTTGGACATAAAAGGCTTTTGTGAAATTTTATTGTCGGCTTGCATCGCGGACATTCTTCATTGCATCTTTTAATTTCACATTGACCATCATGATTCTTGCATAAGCATTTTTCGCATAAATCTTTTTCGCATACAGTGCTTTTCCGACCTAGTAAATTCATTGCTTCGAATGTGGGGATGATTGCCATCGCATGCACCACATATCACATAACTTGGATATGATCTTCCTTTTTTGTCAGATCTTTTGAATTGTTTGTCGTTTTTATTGCGGAAATTTGGCTTATTACTTTTCCGCACATGAAATGTGCTTAGGAAAAGTATTGGTTTTGCCTCAAAAATTCGACTCCACATTGCTTGAGTAAATGAACTCCGATCGGGCTCAAATTTTGACCAGAGTCTCAGTTCACCATGGGAACAAAACTTGATTTTCACTTTTTTTATTTGGATACTCGGCTCTGGTAGCTCCGGTGCAAAATGGCGTCGTCGTCGTCGTCGTCGTCGTCGTCGTCGTCGTCGTCGTCGTCGTCGTCGTCGTCGTCGTCGTCGTCGTCGTAGTCTGTACGTTAGCACGATAACTCTCGAACGGAGTCTCAAATCCTAAAGTGTCAAAAGCAAATTTGTTCAGAATTATTACCGGATGTTTCCTATTGAATTTGAGCCATATCGGTGTAGCCGTTCCAGAGATATGTGCATTCAAGTGCACGTGAGTCGGGTTTTCAGTACATTTTTACACAAAAACTGATTTTCACGTTTTTGACTCTCCTGACCGTATTTTCCAATGAAAATTCATGCAGTTTGCATCATTTGAAAGGTATTTAAGTCCGCTTGAAGTTTCACATATTGCTACAATGCACAAAATGTATCTTCATGCCGAAAAATCATGGAATATGAATACGTGTGAAAATGTACGAAATTCTTAGAAAATGGAAGTTTGATATGAATATATCTCAAGAAAGGAGTCTCAAATCGCAAAGTGAAAATGGCCAATTTGTTTTATTGTGTCAAAGAATGTTTTGTGTTTTGAAAATTTTGCCCATATTCATGGCAGAACCAATACTTTCTCTCCTGACTGTTCGATGAATGAAATTGTTCAAGAGAAAAATCAATGCGGAAAAGTCAGGATTACGAATGTAATTCAATTTATTTTGCTTGAATTGCTTTGATTGTTCTGGTTGCTTGTCAGATTCATTGCGTTTCTCTTCATGAACACGTATTGACACTTCACCCTCTAGAAATTCTTCTAGTTCTTTCCATGTAGGAATGTGCTTACCAGGTCTCAGTGCATCTTGAGCCGGAGTGCCGTTCTCTTCTTCTTCAGCATTATTTTGACTTGCATTTGCTTTCGTGAGCGTTGGTCTATGCTTTTGCCATGCTCGAAATGTATCAGAATCCATATCATTTTCATTCGGGGCAATCGAATTAGCTTTTGCATGTATGCTTGCATTTGCATATAGTCATCTTCATCGACGAAAAGACGATTGAATGCTTCATAATAGTTTTGTTCGGTGATATCCCATTCACCTAAAGCTCCAGCTGCTTCGCCGATGCATGCTGTTTTCAATGCTTGAAATTTTGTGACGGCTTTTATTTCTTTGTTTTCGTGGACAGCCATCCATCGATCGCGAAAAGAGTGCCATTTTGCATAGTCTCCGGCGAACGTATCCCAAGTGTTTGGAATGTAGCCAGCTGCGTCCGTCTGGATCACACGGATAGAATGGCTTGTTTGTGACGTAGCAGGTGTGCTTACTGCTCTGTCATTGTCGATTTTTTCTACCCTATCTCTTGCTTTTGCTTTCAATTTCATAACTAATTCGTCCATTTCATCATTTTCTGTTTCATTTTCTTTGGATAGCTCTTGTTTGCATACCATTTCCATATGATTTTCATTTATATTTGAACCAAATTCGTCTAATCGCTTCATTCGTTCTTTTAGGACACCTTTTGACCACCCTTCGAAAACTGCATTGTCTTCGAAATGTCTTTGTAGCTTCTTAATGCTAGCAATGATGAACGTGCGTTTCGCCTCTAATGCTGAGATTTCTTCGGTAATTCTAGCGATTTGTGATTTTGATCTAGTTATTCTAGGGCCTGGCTTGTCTATGCCTTTGGACATTGCCTAATTACATCACAAAATATTGTGGAAATGTCCTTCGTATTCTTGCTACAAATGTGCTTAATTTGTTGCTTATTATGTGCGAATGTGCTGCAATTTGTTTGAATGCTTATGAAATTCGTTGAAAATGTTGCGTGAATGTGTATGGAAATGTGCGTCAATTTATTTATTTATTTATTTATTTATTTATTTGTCACCGCCAAGTTCTGGCTGAATATTTAGTACAGTTACAGGAAAACAAGTTAGCGAAGCCTCCTTGAAAAAACCTGATTTTTTCGAAACAAGGGATTTACTCCCGATACATCAATGAAAAACGTATAATACAGTATTTGAGCCATTTACTGTCAAAAGGAACAGAAATATAAGAAAACTAAGGCACATATGCATAATCTAAAAGAATTATATAGTCAAAAGGACGCTACGTTAAAGATATATCACAGCTTAAGTAAAATAGTCGAAAAACTATCACAATACGTGACTTGGTCATTTTGAGTAGTTCGGAATTAGTCATCCCATGATTAATGTTTCGTGTGTGAGGACAATTTGTGTCGTGGAAAACCTCACTAAAACCACATCATTAGAGTTTGACTGATGAAGGGGTGTGCCATACTTCGTAGGGGCTAAAAATTTTCCCGAGTCCCGCGTACACACCGGTAAGTCCATGCTTCTACGGAGTCCCGGGTTACTATCGACAAACAACAAATCTTAAGCTTTTTAAATTATCATGAATTAAATGCGACAACCTGGAATTGTACTTTCGTTTTTCGATGTCATCAGGCAAGGCATTGATAAAAAGAAAGTACAAGAAAAATTCCCGAGCAGTCCAGATCAGATCGGTCACGATGTACAGTTCACTCTGGCATTCAGGCAAAAAATTACAAGTGCACCGGGGTGAGGGTGCACCTGCACACACCATTTTTGTCAGAATACGGGCTACTGTTCGCCGTCCAAGTCAAACGACGTAAGGGGATGACAAAGAGTGCGAGGTCTAAGCATGGATCTTAGACAGGCACTGGTATCCCGTCAGCATCGTCTGATTAGCCATCTTATTTTGGTCTGTACCGCTTCCAGTTGTGTTTACCACTCATTCGCATGTGAGGAAAGTGTTTAAGATTAGTGAAGAGCCTGCTATCTCCCCCGCGAGAACAAATACTGTGCAAAATTGAGTTACCTGGGGGGTGCTCATGTAGAGCATATTTTGGGAAGTTGCGATAAAAGGTCCGCCAAAGATCCTATACGAGTGCCGGAGTCTCGAATACTTCGTTCGGTATTTTACGCACAGATGTGATGAAGTTTGAGCGACCGCTGGTATTTTTGAAATTCTCCGACACTGAGTTCGCATATTTGCACATTTGGGCAAGTGGTGCTGCAGGGGTTACTCTCATCTTTTTGTCAGTAATTCGTATGTACATTGGGGTTAACCTCGATATCGTACAGAGTCGTAATTGCCACGTTTACTCTTCTGCGCTGAAGTGGATGCATCTGCAGTTTTTCCAATCGCTCCACATATGATGAGATGTGGAAGCCATTAGCTGGGGATGGATACTCTTTCAGAGCGAACATAGTAAACTGCTTCAGCACTCTCTCTATTTTATTAATGTGTACTTCAGCATGCGGCATCCATACAATACTGCAATATTCGAGGAGAGACTGGACCAGCGCATAATAAAGCGCTTTCAAGGTTTGTGTATCAGGGATGTCATAACAAAACCTTTTAACAAACCCCAGAGCCGCAGTCGCTTTTGCAGTGATGACTTCAATGTGTTGATTGAAAGTGAGTTTGCTATCAATGAGCACACCCAAATCTCTGTGTTCATCGACTCGTTTGAAAGTGTAGTTGCCATATGTGTAAGTGGTCATAGTGGGCTCTTTTAGCCTGTGTATTGTCAGCACAACACATTTGTCAAGGTTCAAATGAAGCGAGTTCTTGTCACACCACTCTCTGAGTTTATCAATTGCAAGTTGAAGCGTGGTGCTGTCTTCCGGTTTTCTAATGATTTTTGCAATTTTTATATCATCAGCATACAATAGAACAACAACATCCTCCATGTATTTGATTATGTCATTTATGAATAACAGGAACAGTGTTGGCCCGAGGTGGCTAATTGTGTATGAAATTTTTTTTTTAATGTTAATGGTCTGCACCATACAGCGTTTCTTCGCCAGAGGTGGTTTATTATAAATTACAAAAATGTGTATAAAATTTGTACAAATTTATTTATAACCAATGTTTGATAGCACCGATCAGTTAACCTATTTGCCAACCCTAACGGTTACGGAGCAAAACGCTGCGATTAACTGATTTCAAAATTGATTATTACATTTATTTTCTTGAAGTTTTAAAATATTCAATTAATCTCTTTTTTATGGTATCTGTGCTCACATTGAAATCAACTAAATATATATCACAATTGGGAATCTTTTTATCAGAAAATTCATTAAATGTATCAAGCATAAAATTCATTGGCTGATATTTTCTATAATTACACTTTTCCAATGGTACTATTAATAGATTATTATTGCGAGTTTGGTAATGAGGTAAACGAAATACGATATATTCCAGTAAATGACTAGATGATATTTCACCAATGATCAATTTGTGAATAAAAATCACTTGAGCCACCATTCTACGTTCTTCCAAAGTTATCAATTGAAGCAGCATCAGCCTATCTTCATACTTTGACAGGTGGAATCTATTTGGCCATTTTAATTTTCGAAGAGCATAAAGTAAAAATTGTTTCTGGATTGATTCTATTCTTCTGGTCTGACCCTTCATGTAGGGGTTCCAAACTTGTGAACCATATTCAAGTATTGGTAATACATATGTGTAAAAGAGTAATCGAATGGTCCACGGATCCTTGAAATCACGACCAAATCTTTTGATCCAAGCTAGTCTTGATTTGGCTTTTGTTATGATGTATTCAATGTGTGATTTGAAATTGAGTTGACTATCAAGAATAACTCCTAAGTCTTTGATTTCGTTGACTCTCTGGATGATTTCGTCTCCAATGATATAGTTATGATCAATCATTGTACCCATTCGGTGGAACCTCATCAATTTGGTCTTCTTAACATTCAATCTAAGATCATTACGACTGAAAAAGATAGAAATGTTTTCTAAGTCATTTTGCGATTTCAAGCAATCGTTCTCAGACTCGATATGTTTGGACAGTCTAGCATCATCTGCAAATGAAAGTAATGTAGAATCACATTCAACATAATATGGTAATTCTATGATAAATAATAAAAATAGTGTGGCTCCAATTGGATAGCCCTGACCTGTACCAGAGGTAACGTCAATTGGGATTGACTTCGTATTATCGATTTTTACTATTTGCTTTCTGCCATTTAGATAGGATTTAATCCATCTTAGAATCTCATGGTTCAGACCCATCAATTCGTTTCTGTGTTTGTTATTGGATTCAAACGTACGCACTGCATCTGGATTATATCTAGAGTAGGCAGTAGAGAAGAATTGGGCAAATAAATTAGCGATTTCTGATTCGTTGTTGGATTTTTGTCCATTATATTCCATGGTATTTGGTAATTTATCATTTGATTTGTTCAAGTATTTTACGTGTTTGTAAAAGTTTAATGGCTCATCAGTTATCATTTGTTCCATTTCAATGGTATAATCGTTATATGACTTTCTGACACTTCGATTATATTCAGTCCGCTTAATTAAAAATTCTTTGTTTGCCTCCGTTGACCATTTTCTCCTGGATCGCAATTTATTCAGCCTATTTTTCAAATTAATAAGTTGTGGAGTGAACCATTTAGGGTGTGTTGAAGATTTGAGCTTCTTAACCTGAACATGTTTCTTGATAACTGCATTAATCTTTTCATAAAACTTGTTTATTTTATCATTAAAGGCTATTTTTGAGATTTGAGGAACGTTTTGACATTTTCAATTCTATCGTTTTTCTTAATGTATTTTAATATTGTTAGTTCAATGGCTGGGTGGTGGACTTCAATTTTCAATAATTGATCAATACATACATCACATTTTATTAAATTGGTGTCGTTTGTCCAAACCAAATCCAACAGTCGGTTGTTTATGTTGAAATTTTTATTGATTTGATGTAAGCCAAGCTCATGGCACGAATCAACAATTGTGATTTCTTTCTTGGTGGTAGCATTTAATGGGAAACTGTCTAGGCTGTTGTCTCTGCAATATGAATTTTTAGCTGTTAATTTTGTTGTTTGTTTTGCGGTATCTTTCTGGATTTCATTCACTTGCATCTGAAGTGAATTTATTTTATCAATAAATATGTCAATTGTTGAATCATTGATCGGCACCCTATCTAAATTTTGCATTTCTAGTAGCATCATATATTCCAAAACCTCAATTGCATCAGCTTTGTTGTTTATTGGGTAAACTGGTGGTGAAATGGTTGTCTTTGATAGGTTGGATGATGATATTGTGGATGCCACTGGTTCTGTGTTGGTTGTTGAAATGGTAGTTGAAAGTGGGGTTGGAATTGTTGCTGGAATTGTGATGGAATGAAATGGTCGTTGTTCATATAATGATAGGGAAAATTTTGATGGTCTTGATAATTGTGTCTAAATATCGGTGTATACGGTACAAAATGATTTGAACGATTGAAACCGTTTATATTTCGATAATTATTCTGCCCGTGAAAATTATTATTATGGTTATAGTTTCGGTAATTATCAACATTTTCGATGGTCAAATCGAGTACCATTATTTTGATTCGACTTATTTTTATTAAATTTGTTATTTTGTGATGAAAATTTTTTCTGTTGTTGTTGTTGCGGTTGAACTTTTTGCTGCTTTTGTTTTTGTTTTTGTTTTGATTCCATGTTAGTTTTTTTGCTAAATGGTTTTGGTGGTTTTTGAGGTGGAACAAAAGGCACAGCAACAACACCAGAGTCCCATAGTTCACTGTTTATAATCACATCATAGTCATCTTTGTTCAATGTATTAATTTTGAACGACACAAAATTTAGTTTTTGGTGTTTTTGATTTTTTTTTGTTAAAATTTCCACTGAAAACTTTTTTTCGTAGGAAATGTGCTTAATTCCTTTCAAATTGTGCGTAAATTTGCTTGATTTGGTTTGACTTTGAACCGAAAACTTGTAAGATTTCCGTAAGTTCGTAGTTAAAATTCTTGAAAATTGTGCATAAATTCGTCCAAATTGTGCGTCAATTTGTACCGTTGCATATACAATTTATAGAAAAAGCGCTTAAATTCTTGAGAATGCGCTTAAATTTATACAAATTGTGCATCAATTTGTTTAATTCGGTATGAACATTTTTTTTAATGTGCTTAAATTCTTTTGAAATTGTACGTCAATTTGCTTAGTTGCGTATAAAATTAAAAAAAGAAGATTTTTTTTTTCAATGTTTAAACTTCACTTGGATTTGAATCGAAAATGACTTTTGCTCTTCAATTTGTTCACTGTTGAAACTTTGTGCGTTTGTATATGTATTGATTTAAATCGTCCCACGAATTTATTTGCGAAACACAAAGTTTATTCCCAAGATCAGTTTATTTTATTCATGCATAAATAATTTTTTTTTTTATGATTCGATTTTACGCTTTTCAATATTCAGTTAATTTATTTAATGTAAATCACTTGATTTCCACTTTTTGCTAGCAGCGTGCTCGCTGATTTAACCTCAATTTGTAATGATTTATCTGTAACACACTGATTTAATGTTCACTCTTTGAAAGACGGCGATAGAAAGAAAGTTATTGCTTGTCATGCGTTGAGAAGCATCGCTTGTTTGTGATGCATCAGTGTGCGTGCGTGTGCTAAAATTGTGTGCATTTGTATGTGTGTGTGCTGTGGTAGCGCTAAAGGAGAAGAGATTATTATCTCGATTTGAACGCGCTCTGTGTGCTTTACAAGAGTGCTCATTGTTTCCTGTCACCGCATGTTTTGTTTTATACTGTTGATTGTACTCACCGTATCAAACCTGAAGAAAAAAATCAATCAGTAACCCAACAACAACAAAAATGAAACTAATGAAATTTGACTGCATGTCTTGTTCTTTTCATTCATTGTCTCTTATATAATTGCGTATTAAATTTTGTGCGTAAATTACACCATAAATCGCATATTTATGTTTATTTATCGTACAGTTTAATTTGCTTTGATTAAATGTAAATGAAATGTTTGAATTCGATTTTTCATTGCATATGAAATTTTTAGGTGTTATCTGAATTCCAGGTTCTTGAATATGAGATGCTATTAGAAATGCAAAAATTTGACAAGGGGCTGATCAATGATTCAACAGTTGATATGTTCATCAAAAAAATTGATTCACTGAAGAAGCAAGTGAATGAAATACGGACAAATGCAACAACAAAATCTACAGCTGAGAGTTCCTTACCAAAAAACACCCAACCATTATATGAAAACATACCTTTTCATTCGAACATCATTCCAGACATGATTTCGAATACAAATTCAAAAACTAATCCAGAGCCAGTGGCTTCTGCAATATCATCATCTAAATTAGAAAAATTCAATACAATTTACTGCCACAATGTCAATGGGCTTCGAACCAAATTACAAGAATTTTATGCTAATATATTAATTTCTTCTTTTAAGGTCTACATGTTATGTGAAACTAACCTTGAAGACACTATTCCATCATCAAATGTATTCCCAAATGATTTTAATGTATACAGATGTGATAGATCGAGCCTTACTGAGAGCAAACAATTAAAAACAAAGAAAAGCGGTGGAGGTGTTCTGATTGCGGTTCATGAATCATTGAACTCTCACCTAATAGGAAATGGTGAAGCATTTGGTGCAGAACAAATTTGTATTCAGGTGAACTTTGGCGATTTTAATTTATTTTTAATTGAATCATATATCAGACCAGACTCACCATTGGCAGTCTACCAAGCAAATATGGATGCAATGAAATCATTCACATCTAGTGCCAAAGCAAATGATACAATCATAATGTCTGGTGACTTCAACTTAAGAGATTTATCATGGCTGACTGATGATGTAGATAATCCACAAATTGCTTTCCCACTAAATGCAACCAGCAAGAGTCAAACCACAATTATTGATTCGTGTCATGATCTTGGACTACATCAAGTCAATAAATATTGCAATACAAACAACCGACTATTGGATTTGGTTTGGACAAACGACACCGACTTGATAAAATGTGATGTATGTATTGATCAATTATTGAAAATTGAGGGTCATCACCCACCCATCGAACTGACAATTCTAAAACACATCAAGACTAATGATAGAATTGAAAATGTCAAAACGTTCCTTGATTTTCAATCGGCCAACTATGCAAATATCAATGAATCACTTGCATGCATAGATTGGAATGCTATACTTCAACTTTCAAAGATACCATTTGATGATAAAGTAGACAAGTTTTATGAAAAGATTGATTCAGTTATCATGAAACATGTTCAGACCAAAGTGCATAAATCATCATCACACCCAAAATGGTTTAACCCACAAATTATTAATTTGAAAAATAGACTGAATAAATTGCGATCCAGGAGAAAATGGTCAACGGAGGCAAACAAAGAATTTTCGATTAAGCGGACTGAATATAATCGAAGTGTCAGAAAGGCCTATAACGATTACACAGTTGAGATGGAACAAATGATAACCGATGATCCATTAAACTTGTACAAACATGTAAAATATTTGAACAAATCCAACGACAAATTACCGAATGTCATGAAATATAACGGCCAGAAAACCAACAACGAATCAGAAACCGCGAATTTATTTGCTCAATTCTTCTCTACTGCTTATTCTGGATATAATCCAGAAGCAGTTCATAAGTTTGAATCCAACAACAAACATAGAAATGAATTGATTAATCTATGCAGTAACATTCCAAAAGTTGATATAACTGAAGAAACAGTGACGCAAGCAATCAACAACCTACCAAATAACTTGAATTCTGGCCCGGATGGAATTCCTAACTTATTCATAAAAAATTGTCTAGAATCATTAGTAAAACCAATTACGCTAATCCTAAGTGAATCCATGAAAACGGCGCAAGTACCTCAATGTTGGAAAACATCCTTTGTGAGACCGATATTCAAAAGTGGATCAAGAAATGATATTAGTAATTACAGAGGTGTGGCACTCCAATGCGTAATTGCAAAGTTACTTGATTCAATATTAACATACCATTTGAATTTTCACATAAAAAACATCATTAATGAAAGCCAGCACGGATTCATAAAGGGAAGATCAACAATCACTAATCTGACCGAATTTGCTTCATCCACATTGAACAGCTTATCAATAAACACTCAAACTGATGCAATCTACATTGATCTAGCAAAGGCATTTGATTCGGTGAATATTGATTTACTGGTCCACAAACTCAATATTATGGGTTTGAACCATGAGATTCTAAGATGGATTGAATCATATCTTAATGGTAGGAAACAAATAGTAAAAATCGGTAATAATAAGTCAATCCCAATTGACGTTACTTCTGGTACAGGTCAAGGCTACCCAATTGGTGCAACATTGTTTTTATTATTTATCATTGAACTACCACAATATGTTGAAAATTCTACATTACTTTCATTTGCAGATGATGTTAGACTATCCAAACATATCGAGTCAAGAAATGATTGCTTGATATTACAAAACGACTTGGAAAACATTTCTGGCTTTTTCAGTAGTAACGATCTCAGATTGAATGTTAAGAAGACCAAATTGATGAGATTTCAACGAATGGGTACAACAATTAATCATAATTACATCATTGGAAATGAAGTCATCCAGAGAGTCAATGAAATCAAAGACTTGGGAGTTATTCTTGATAGTCAACTCAATTTCAAATCACACATAGAATACATTATAGCAAAATCCAAATCAAGACTAGCTTGGATTAAAAGATTTGGTAGAGATTTCAAGGACCCGTGGACTATCCGACTGCTCTTTTATACCTTTGTATTACCAATAATAGAATATGGATCGCAAGTCTGGAATCCATATATGAAGGGTCTGACCAGGAGAATAGAATCAATCCAAAAGCAATTTTTACTGTTTGCTCTACGGAAATTGAAATGGCCAGATAGATTCCACCTACCAAAGTATGAAAATAGGCTGATGTTACTACATTTGATCACCTTGAAAGAGCGGAGAACAGTTGCTCAAGTAGTCTTTATTCACAAATTGATCATTGGTGAAATATCATCTAGTCATTTATTAGAATATATCAATTTTCGTTTACCACATTACCAAACACGCAGTAGTAATCTATTAATAGTGCCATTTGAAAAATACAATTACAAGAAATACCAACCAATGAATTTTATGCTTGATACATTCAATGAATTTTCTGATAAAAAGATTTCCAATTGTGATATATATCTAGTTGATTTCAATGTGAGCACAGATACCATAAAGAAACGATTGATTGAATATTTTAACCTTAGACCTGTCCTCTGAGATCTCATCATATTTCTGTCCTCTCGGGCACTCAGTGCCCGTGGTATATTTTGTATGATAAATTGACATTTTTTGAAAAAAAAAATCGAATTTCTGCAATATTTCAAAAATCACTCTACCGATTTTGAAAGCAATGATATGTATGTGTGCGTCAGACTCGCAGCTATATTTCACATCCTGTGCTGACAAAATTAAAGACTTTCTTCTTAACAAATCATTTCGAAATATGGATGCCCACAGAGGGTTTTGCATGAAAATTGACATGAATCCCAATTGGGATTAAAATTGTCTGTCAAATTTATGTTCGATCCAAATAATTTTCCCAAAAATTTTCCATACAAAATATATGGAATTTTTTTGGGGGCACTGAGTGCCCGAGAGGACGTACAGAGTATATGCATGATTCACCGATCTCATCCGGAAATGCGACACACAAACTCAATGAAACTCACACTGTAGGTAGAGATTGAAGTGTTCTTTATGAAAAATATCACCATATGATGTTTGGTTACATATTTACATTTTTATTTCAAATTACATATCTGCTCGGGCACTGAGTGCCCAGAGGACAGGTCTAAGGTTAAAAATTTAAGAATAGAAATGTGATAATAATCAATTTTGCAATCAGTTAATCGCAGCATTTTGTTCCGTAACCGTTAGGGTTGGCAAATAGGTTAACTGATCGGTGCTAGCAAGCTTTGATTATAAATGAACTTGTACATTTTTGCATATCGACCATTCCATACCCGATCGATCAAAATTCACATGGACCATCTCGGATTTGAAAAATTTATATATGGTTCGATTAGTTTAGGTCCAACTAAGAAAAATCTGGGGTCGGTTGGTCGAAATTTTCAACTTATTGCAAAAGTAAGGGTAAATTTTGACGATCGATATCTCAACCATTTCGAAAGGTAAAAAAGGACGCGTTTGATGGAAATTTGATGGAAATGTTGATAGTTATGTATAGAATATGTCAAATTTGCTATATTATACACCGTTGGAAAGGTATTGACCCCCAGAACGCGAAAATATTTACTTTGGGACATTTTGAGTATAACGTAAAAGTGAAAAAAATGGAAAACGGACACCCCTGCATTCAAACCCAAATATTTGGGTGAGTATGAAAGTGTCCATATTTTTGATACAGCCAGATGAAAGGGCTTGAGGTCAGCTATCCGAAACCGATTCTAACTCAAAAAAAATTTGTATACGTGTTTTCGAGATAATCGCGTTTAAAGATTCAAAAGTCGATTTCTATGTCAAAAATGACTTTTTTCAAAAATGTTAAAAATAAGAAATAAAGTAGGCCTCAATACCTTTCAAACGAGATCCGTGCGGCTTTTTTACCTTTCGAAATGGTTGAGATATCGATCGTCAAAATTTACCCTTACTTTTGCAAAAAGTTGAAAATTTCGACCAACCGACCCCAGATTTTTCTTAGTTGGACCTAAACTAATCGAACCATATATAAATTTTTCAAATCCGAGATGGTCCATGTGAATTTTGATCGATCGGGTATGGAATGGTCGATATACTATTATTACTAAATTTATAATAAACCACCTCTGGCGAAGAAACGCTGTATGGTGCAGACCATTAACATTAACATTAACATTAACATTAACATACATGGTCTATTTGACCGTGGGTCTGTGCATGGACCTGAATGATCTGGTCTGAAACATCTCATACACAATTCATGTTCGCTTATTATTTTGATTCGGTCAATGAGTTGCATGTCTAAGAATCTTGGACACTTGAACAGTGGATGATCTAATTTCGTCGGGCATAAGAAACAAAGAGTACGTTCTGTGCTTGCCTCTTGTTTTGGTGACATTGTGTCTGCTTGTGTGCTTGTTGATGCGCCTGAATTGCATAAATTGTGTGCTTGTTTTGATGCTTGTGCAGTTGCTTTTGAACCTTTTTGCATCCGTGCATTTGATGCTCCACCAACGGTGCATTGTTGTTGGAATGATTGTGCTTCAATCATTTCGTTCATATAAATGTCACATTCGTCTTTTAAAAACTTGCTCAACGATTCCAATGATGGCATATATTCGTGTTGTGGCTTTTTCATTGCATCTGCCCACGATTCAGCCAGTGTATTGAGGTAACGATTCCATGCTCGGCTGGTTTCTTTGTCCAATTTACTGGTGATTGTATAACTAGTCTCGAATAAAATGATCTTTTTGATATGTTCAAAATCGGTGAATATGAACGTGGCTCAATTGAAAATAACTTGGTGTTTTCATGTATTTGTGTACGCATACAACGAATTTTCTCCACATCAATACTGTCGTCCAGTAGTGACAACAATGTTTTACGGCGTGTTGAATGTTGTCGTCGATGAGCGACAATCGTGCAATTCATTAACAAGACTAAATTTGTGCGTGTTGCTTAACAACAATCGCTGATTTTGTACCACTTTTCGAACAACAATGTGCCATTTTCAGCACAATATTGTTCCATTTTCAGCACAATATTGTGCCATTTTTAGCACAATGTGAGAATGTATACGTTGGTTGCCCAGCTGTCATTATCTTCATGCTATGGTGAACACATGCAACCAAAACTACTCTTTCATATTACTATATTCATTTTTTTCACTGAATTTTGATATTGCTGTCGTTCCCTGGTGACAATGTTGTTGTCTGTAACCCAGAAACAAAATCAATATCATCATTAGGGAGTCGGAATTTGTGTTCACTAATTCCTGAAAATAGCAACTCGACCATTCCATACCAAATCGATCAAAATCTGGATCGACCCCCTAGGATCCGGGATGTCTATACATGGTTCGATTAGTTTGAGTCCAACTAAGAAAAATCCGGCCTCGGTTTGTCAAAATCCTTATGGGTTTTCAATATAGAGGCCCAACTTTTGATGATCGATATCTCTCTCAATTTGAAAAGTATGAAAACGGCATTAATCTCATTTGAAAGATATTGAAGTCTACTTTATTTATTATTTGAAGATTTTTTGAAAAAAATAATTTTTGACACTAAAATCGACATTTCAATTTTCAAACTCAAATATCTCGAAAACGCGTATACAATTTTTTTTCAAACCAACGATGCCATCCGATAGTTTAACTCAAGGGCTATCATTTGGCGGTGTCAAAAATATGGACAAGTTAACACACAGCTATCTGTATTGAAAAATGTCTCGGGGTGTTGGTTTTTTGGGTTTTTTTCACTTATTTGAACCCAAATTAGTCTCATATTCAACACGATCAGATAGTACTCGTCAATACCTTTCCAACGGTATATAATTTGTCATATTTTTGAGCATAAATAAGCGATAATTTCTTCACATTGTCATCAGGTGTCAAAATTGGAAAATTATCCTTTTTTCACATATTAGGTAATTCTAAGTGCTACGCAAAATCGTCTATGCTGATTTCATTTTATTTAAATAAGCCTCGAGTTCATAATCAGAGGCTAAAACGTGATTTGAGGGTGATTTTTCGTTTTTTTTCGATTCAAATTTTTCATAAACTGTCGTTTATATCATATTATGCGCTATGCGTTTACAATATACAACCTACCCATTGATTATACTCCTTAGCATAGCGCATACTATGACAGAAACGACAGTTTATGAAAAATTTGAATGTACTTAGCCAATAGAATTGTACTAATTCTTTGATTCATTCGAAATTTATATAAACTGTAGAACCAATACTATCAGTATTGGATCAGTTTATACGAAATGTATTTAAATTGTTCATAAACTGTCGTTTCCCTAATTTTTCGAAATGTGGGCGGCAGATTTTTCCATCTGGGTGTCTTAGATAACACCAAAACTTCAATAATACGAAAAATCACCCACAAATCACATTTTAGCCTCTGATTATGAACTCGAGGCTTATTTAAATAAAATGAAATCAGCATAGACGATTTTGCGTAGCACTTAGAATTGACCTAAAATGTGAAAAAAAGATAATTTTCCAATTTTGACACCTGATGACAATGTGAAGAAATTATCGCTTATTTATGCTCAAAAATATGACAAATTATATACCGTTAGAAAGGTATTGACAAGTACTATCTGATCGTGTTGAATATGAGACCAATTTGGGTTCAAATAAGTGAAAAAAACCCAAAAAACCAACACCCCGAGACATTTTTCAATACAGATAGCTGTGTGTTAACTTGTCCATATTTTTGACACCGCCAAATGATAGCCCTTGAGTTAAACTATCGGATGGCATCGTTGGTTTGAAAAAAAATTGTATACGCGTTTTCGAGATATTTGAGTTTGAAAATTGAAATGTCGATTTTAGTGTCAAAAATTATTTTTTTCAAAAAATCTTCAAATAATAAATAAAGTAGACTTCAATATCTTTCAAATGAGATTAATGCCGTTTTCATACTTTTCAAATTGAGAGAGATATCGATCATCAAAAGTTGGGCCTCTATATTGAAAACCCATAAGGATTTTGACAAACCGAGGCCGGATTTTTCTTAGTTGGACTCAAACTAATCGAACCATGTATAGACATCCCGGATCCTAGGGGGTCGATCCAGATTTTGATCGATTTGGTATGGAATGGTCGAACTACAAACAATCTCTGTTCATATTCACGACAACGCTGAATGTTTTTGTGAACGCATACAACAAAATATCCTGGATTTGGCATATTATTTTATTCATTTTTGTCATTGCGTATGTAACGACAATATTGCTTTCGTCGGTAAGCGACGCGCAAAAATTCAGTCTCGTTTATGAATTGCACGATTGTCGCTCATCGACGATAACATTCAACACGTCGTAAAACATTGCTGGAGAAACTTCGTTGTATGCGTACACAAACACATGAAAACAACAAGTTATTTTCAATTAAGCCATGTTCATATTCACCGATTATAAACATATCAAACAGATCATTTTATTCGAGACTTATTATACAAACCATCATTGTTTCTTTTGTGACATCGCCAATTTCTACAAATGCACTTTCAATCGTGTTTATTTCATTCAACATCTGCTTGATGTTGTCGTTCGATGGGCAATCAATTTTTTGTAAATTGAACAATTTTTGCGTGTAAAATTTTGTCAGCTTAAATTTGTCATCGTATCTGTGTACTAGCTTCTTCCGCGATTCCTCAAAACCGGTTGTTCCTAGCGCATCTAGTAACTCCGGTGCGCATACTTGAGTAAGCTGAGTCATTTTTTGTTCATCGTTCAATTCAGTGTTGTTGCATACTTTTGCCTTCATTTCGTTACGAAATGTGAACCAATTGTTGATGCTGCCAGTGAATTTCGTTGTGTATAAAACGGTCGTGTCATCTTTTTTGCTTTCGATTGTTTTCTCTTTTTGTTTTTCCTGTGCATCAGGATTTTTGCATAAAAAGTCGATTCGCATCTCGATTTGTGCCTTCAAACGAATGTACATGTCATCGATTTCGTTGCATTCATCGTGAAATGTTTTGGCTTCACTTTCGTTCATATTTTCAGCTTGCTTCGCCATGCATTTTTGTTCATGCTTGTTGTAGTTGCTTTTCAATACGTCTGCGCGTTCGTGTAGCTCGAAAATCGACCAACTTTCAAATGTTGCTTTGTTGTCGATGTGTTTCCGTAATTCTTGAATTTTATTTGCGTAGTAATTCATTTTAGTTTCATTTTTTTTATCTCGTAATGACATTTTGGCTGTTTGACTGCGTAAAATGACTGCTTATCATTTCACTTGCAAATGTTCGTATGCACTTGATGCCCGAGAACAATAAAACAAATCACTTGAATTGCTTTGGTGTGCTTCAACCAAAAAAAAAAAAAATCGTATTTAAATTGTGCGTATAAAATTCTTTTGCATAAAATGTTAGTGAATTTATTAACTTATTCACTGTACTTTTTTTTCAATTGTTTGTTTGTGATAAACTGAAAATGTGTATCGAAAATCCAACTTGAAATGAAATGCACGAATGTATAGTTTTTTTTTATGTGTCACTTGACTGAGAGCTACTGTGTGAATGTTTCACTGAACGGCGCTTTCCACGTGGTTCTATATAGAACGTTCGAGGCGATCGCTTTGTCGTTGATTTTTTTTGCATGTGCTTTGCTTGAGCACCGCTACACCAGCCAACCGAAAACAATGAATGTGCTTCTATTGTTTGTGTCGTAGTGTGCGTCAATTTTGCTTAGTCTTGTTCGTTTGATTTCAATATTGTAACTCTGCTTGAGTTTATTTAAATTAATTCAATGTTTCTGAATTTTGTTGAACAATTCGCACGACACTTTTTAATTTATTTTTTTGAAGCAAGCAGCTTATCGGAAACTCTTTTTTTTTCAAATTAATATTTGAAAATCGATTCGAAGGACCATGTTTCGGTATGTGGCTGTTAATAATAATAATGATAATAATAACACTTGTGTTTTCGGTATGAAAAGGTCTTTATTTATTGACGGCTGGTGAACGACTGACTCGTCCGTGTGTTCTTACATTCTCTCATTCTCTCTCTCTCTACTCTCTCTCTCTATTTATGAGGGTCCGTTCGTAACAAAGAGAAAAGCCCATTTCGGTTTTATTTCGTATTTTGTTTTGGGTGTAGTGAAGCGCACCGGGAACCAGCTAGTTTTTTATAAATTTTTAATAAACCACGTTTGGCGAAGACAAACGCTGTATGGTGCAGACAATTAAACAATAAAAAAAGTTAGAATAAAAGTCAATCTTCTGCAAAAACTGAAAAAGTCATAAAAAACTCGGAAAAAAACATAAAAAATTTTGAACTCACAAATGAATATGAATTTGAATTTATTTATTTCACCGCCACAAAATTGGCTGAATAACCTATGCTAGTTTACAGTGTTTAATCTTCAGCTTGTCTTACGTTTTCTAAGAAATGAACAATTTTGGTTTTGAACCCACTTTTATTTGAAGAATTTATAAAGATATCATTATGTTCATTTACTAATCGTATCATTCTGGCCATTGGTTGGTTTCTTAAATAATCGGCCCTATAATATGGTTCTTCAAGCAGTCTTATGTTTCGCGTGGAATAAAAATTATCTGCATTAACAAATTTAGAACAAATATTTACATCATTTACATTTTTGACAAATACATCATACGCAAATACTGCATCAGCTACTTTCCTTCTTAAATCTAATGGTTCAATATTTAAAATTTTACATCTTTTCACATCTTTTTAAATATATCACAAATTGTTTCTGTATCGATTCAATGTCACTTATATACAATTCTTGATACGGACTCCAAATAACCGACGCGAATTCCAATCTTACATATGCTAAATACAACAGTTTTTGGATTTCAATTGTGAAGTTACCGTTTGAATGATGTTTAATACAACCAATGAGTGACGACACTTAATCGTTGTTTGTTGAATATGATCTCCAAATGAAAATCTTCGATCAAGCAAGACACCCAAGTCGCGAATCTCCTCTTTCCGTTCGATAGTGTAATCACCCATTTTGTAGTTTGCATGAATTGGCGTCTTCGCTCTCTTTGCTGTGAATATGGCACATTTACTGATGTTGAGGTGCAGACGGTTCTCGATACACCACTGCATGACATTGTTGATGTCCTCTTGTAAGAGTTTGGTATCATTCATACCTCCACAACCATTTTGGAATCGTCGGCAAAAAGTAGTATTTTTGCATGTTTAATTGCTTTTGTCATATCGTCGATGTGCATTGCGAACATTACTGGCACCAGATGGCGTTGCATACGATCTTGAAATATTATCACCAATTTTGACAAAGCACATTCTACCAATTAAGAACTCACACAGCCATTTTGCAGTCATGGTGCACTCTTGAAATCACCATAAAAAACGTCTGTTTGATTGCTTCGGTTAAATGCCTTGTTTACTTCAATCGACAAATTGAGTAAATTTGTTGTAACGGAACGTTTTGTTCTGAAACCGTGTTGTGCATTTGAGAGCTTTGGCTCGACAATCAGCATGAGCTTGTGTTTCGTTGCTATTTCGAAGATTTTTAATACGACTGAGCTAATAGCTATAACCCTGTAATTGGAAACGTCTGTTTTGTCGCCTTTTTTGTACACTGGTACAACACGTGATGTTTTTAGTGCATTTGGAATAACACCTGAATCGAATGTCTTATTGAACAGCAACCAAATGGGCCACACTGTTGCATTTATGCACATTTTGATGAGAAAAGGTGATAACCCATCGGGTCCAGCACCGTTTTTCCATTTCAATGCGTTTACAGCCATTTCAATATCTGCAAGATTGACGTTAATCTCAGTTGCATTTTGGGATTCTCGAAATACCTCACTAAAGTTCCATTGTTGGTCGTCAGCCTCATAGATTGTCTCGAAGTAATCAGCAAATAGCTCAACAACACCACCTGCTGTATCTGCTCTTGTGGTTCCATGATGCATTGAGTTCGGATAGGCTACAGTTTCGTTTTCAAGTTTGGCAAATCTCCAAAACTCGGCTGGATCTAATTTGATATTCTCTTGAACTCTACTCATGTATTCATTTCGAAGTCTATCGTTGAGCATGTTGAATTCACATACAGCTGCTTTATACTCTTCAAAGAAGATCAACAATTACAAATCTAGTTGAATTTGCATCGTCCACATTGAACAACTTGTCGACAAATACACAAACTGATGCAATCTATATTGATCTAGCAAAGGCTTTTGATTCCGTAAATACTGATCTACTGATCCACAAACTTAATGTCATGGGTCTGAACCACGATATTCTAAGATGGATTGAAGCCTATCTGAATGGCAGAAAGCAAATAGTAAAAATCGATTATACGAAGTCAATCCCAATTGACGTTACCTCTGGTACAGGTCAGGGCTATCCAATTGGAGCCACATTATTTCTATTATTTATCATAGAATTACCATATTATGTTGAAGATTCTACATTACTTTCATTTGCATGATGATGCTAGACTGTCCATTGTCCAAACATATTGAGTCTGAGAACGATTGCTTGAAATTGCAAAACGACTTAGAAAACATTTCTATCTTTTTCAGTCGTAATAATCTTAGATTGAATGTTAAGAAGACCAAATTGATGAGGTTTCACCGAATGGGTACAATGATTGATCATAACTATATCATTCGAGACGAAATCATCCAGAGAGTCAATGAAATCAAAGACTTGGGAGTTATTCTTGATAGTAAACTCAATTTCAAATCACACATTGAATACATCATTCACCGATTATAAACATATCAAACAGATCATTTTATTCGAGACTTATTATATATGCGAAAAATACAGTACATTGTATGACGCAAAACAGTGACGCAAGCAATCAACAATCTTCCAAATAACTTGGTTTCAGGCCCGGATGGAATTCCGAACTTATTCATAAAAAATTGTGTAGAATCATTAGTGAAACCTATCACACTAATTCTCAGTGAATCCATGAAAACGGCGCAAGCACCTCAATGTTGGAAAACATCGTTTGTAAGGCCGATATTCAAAAGTGATCGGGTTGAAGTTTATTATTATTGTTTGCGAGAAATCAGTAGCCCATGACAAATCACACAGCTCTTCCGTATATATGAAACCAAAAAAATCACATCTTTGGAGCCTCAGATCCGTTAGTATACGTAAAAACACCGAAAAAGGAGGAAAACAGCAATTTTTGGATATTTGGAGGCCAATCGACTAATTAGAAGTGATTTTTTCGGTTTCCTATATTCAGAAGAGGTGTGTGCACATGATTTGTCATGATACTACTGTTTCGACGCAAACAATAATAATAAACTTCAACCCGATCAAGATTAATAGTCCAAATACTCGTCAAATGACTAGTTTGGACTGCAAATATGACGATTGGATCCCAAAAACCGATTAGAAAATATTTTTTTGCGTTCAGATGTTAATCAAAGTGGTTGGTTATATCATACTCTACATTTTTGGTGAAACAGAAATAAGAAATCCCCATATATTCAAGATTTTTCAACTAAAAATCCGAGATTCGTGAAAAAAACGTGATTTCTCAGGCCATCTATGTGGTTATGAGCTACGAAAAACCCTCTAAATTGGTTTTTTGGCCTTGATATGTTCGGATACGCGATGTATTTTTCCATTGGCTGCTGTAATGTGGCAAAAAAAAGAACAAACGAACAAAGAAAAGGGAAATTTTCGATGAACTTTTGGAGTTGAATGAACAAAATTGTGAAAAGTTGTGAAAAAACACAATTTTTCTGATTTGCGAGCCCATAGCTCCTCCATCTGTTTACCGATTTCAAAAAGTGAACACCAAAACACAAAACAGTTTGCGGGCGGTCTATACCTTTTAAACGTGTGTCTATTTTTTGAAATATCTTTGCTAGTTTCCGATTTATGGTCATTTGAATGGGATAGTGTTCATTTGTACTGAATTTCTGAAAATTTCAGTTTATTCCGAATATCTTTTACATTTATTATTTGATTGAAGTGGTTAATGGCTCAAAATCTTTGTATAGTTAGTGCCAAAACATCGAGTGTATAGAATTGGAAAAATCTGTAGTGGTTCTTGAGATATAGCTTGATAAAGGTGAGTCACATCGAAAAAAAATCATGGGTAGAGGGTCTTTGTGAGCCCGTAGCTCCCTCGTCTATCCATCGATTTCAAAAAGTGAACACAAATAATTTGCAGGTCGTCTATACCTTTCAAACGCGGGTCTACTTTTTGAAATATCTCAAACGGTACTCGACTTATGATCCATAACGTCGGTGTCATACCCGAAAAATGACTTTTTTCACATTTTGGACTGTAGCTAGGCCCAAATGCTTAAGAAATTCAAAAAAAATTGCATTTTTGGAACCAGGAGGCACCACACTAACAGAAAATAATTGGTAGAAGATTTGCGTAAAAATGCTGTAGCGTTGTGTTATCGACGGATGTGCTGGTTTTGTTCGGTCCATCGTGAATTCCAATTTTCTCTACGTCGAAACGGTCGTTTGGTTTGATTTTAGTGATTTTATATGGGCCATGGTTTTTTGGTTTTAATTTAGCTCCAGTGCTGAATTGAGTTTTTGAAATAGCTACTAAGTCGTTTTCATTGTACTTTTGTGCTATTTTTCTATTTTTGTTAAACGATTTTCGATTTTCTTCTTGGATTTTGAATATTTCGTCTTTGGCTTTTGATCTCAGTTGCTCACGGTCTTTGGAGAAGTTTTCAATGATTTCTTCCTCGATAATGCGTTTGACATCAGAGTCTTTGTGTTTCATTGGAGTTCCAAACATAAGTTCGAATGGCGTGGTGTTGATAGCGCGTTGATGAGTACTGTTTAAACACTTCTGGACACTTTCGACGTGGGAATACCAATTTGTCGGATCGTTGATCGTTAGTTTGGCTAATGAAGCGATCACAATGCTGTGTATTCTCTCTACTGGTCCATTTCCTCTAGGTACGCCCGTCGTGCAATGTATTAATTCAATGTTTTCTTCCTTGCAAAAATCTTGAAAAACATTTGCGGTGAAGGCGGTGCCTTTGTCTGTGATGATTCTTCTTGGGTTGCCAAAAACGTTGGTGATAATTTTAAGTTTGGCAAGCGTTTCTATGGCTGTTGTTGATTTTACAGGAAATAAACAAGTAAATTTGGTGAATGCGTCAATAATTGCTAATATGTTAACATAGTTTTTGTTTGTAGATGTCATCGGGCCGAGATGATCCATATGAAATGTGTCAAGTGGTACTGGTTCTTTATTGATTGGATGAAGCATTCCCTCTTTTTTTCCTGATTTTTTGTCGCATAGAATGCATTCAATACAATTCCTGACTACTGCGTCGATTTTGTTTCGTAAATTCTGAATGAAAAATTCCTTTGTAATTAAAGCTTCGAGTTTTTGTCGTTTGAAATGGCCGTTTGGGCTTTTGTGATGATGCTAAGTTCCATCAATTCCGGAACGACGATTTGATACGTAGAATCCGAATATTTACACAGTAATCCGTTGTGTGAAATGTAGTCATCGAATGGCTTTTCTTTTAATATTTCGATGATTGTAGAAATGTGTTTATCTTCTTCTTGTGCCCTCTTCAGTTGATGACATAAGCTGGGTGATTGAATGAGGTGGATTCTACTCAAAGCATCAACATTAGCATCTGATTAACAAATTAAAATTTATTACGTCGTCCATGTAGGTGACAACGAATCCTCTTGCTATTAATGGTCTGAAAATAATATGAATGAAACGGCAAAAAATTGCTGGGCTGTTTGATAATCCGAAAGGAACCCGATTGAATTCAAACTGTCCAGTGGGTGTCACGAAAGCGGTGTATTTTTTGCTGTTCTCTTTCACGGGAACATGGAAAAATCCGTTCTTCAGATCAAGTGTTGTGAAAATAGTTCCAGTTTGCAATTGATCGAGTTGTTCCTCTAAGTTTGGAATCGGAAATCTATCTCTTATGATTTTTTTATTTAATGGACGAAAATCAACACATAATCTTTTGGTGCCATCCTTTTTCGGAACGAAAAGCAATTGGGCGGCGAAATCAGAGAAGCTTGGTCGAATAATTGACACCGACTTGATAAAATGTGATGTATGTATTGATCAATTATTGAAAATTGAGTGTCACCACCCAGCCACTCAGCTGACAATTCTAAAATACATCAAGACCAATGATAGAATTGAAGATGCCAATACATTCCTTGATTTTCAATCAGCCAACTATGCAAACATCAATGAATCACTTGCATGCATAGAGTGGAATGCTTTACTTCAACTTTCAAAGATATCATTTAATGATAAAGTAGATAA